>CM059866.1:54436467-54895225 GCA_030490815.1 Acer saccharum
TCAGGAAGAGGCATGGTCGCTTTAATTGAACAGTGCACTAGATCTCTGGTTTTTTTTTTCGGTTTTTCCTATATATTCATCAATTTTTTTTGTTATTATTAATCTGTTAGGAAAAGCTTATGTCAATTCATTGAAATAAATATTGAATATAGGATGTCTGGAACTATTGTTTAATATTAAAGTTCTTTTTTAACAAGTTTTGAACTTGAAGATGTTTAGCGTTTGAATATTTAAAGCATTTGGTTATGTTTCTAAGCTAAACAGTATAGGATAAATTTTGTATTTTTAAGATCTGAGATTCACTGATTTTTTTTTTCCGATGAAATACGAGAAGGAAACTCAAAAAATATGTAATTACAAGTTGAACTTTCGACTAGGGAACTGAGTTCCTGATACTGGCAAACGTCATGTTATAAACTATCATTTGGCTCGAGGCAGTGAGTCACTATAATATCCTTTGAAGGGGTGTATTTTCGGGCACTTACCCGAAAGCTTAATAATGTTTATAAAATAATCATATAGTTATATACATATAAAATATAATTATAAATAAATAAAAAATCTCATTTGGCTTTTAAGATGGCTTTTCAGTAGAATTTGAAACATATCAATTATTGAGATTATCATGTAATGCTTATGGATAACTTTTATAGTGACTTTTTTTTAGTAGAATTTGAAACAACTAAATTATTGAGATTATCATGTAATATTTATTGTACTTAAAAATCATTGAGTGCACTTGGCACTTTAATTGAATCTTAAAGGGAGAATGATCCGTATAAATTATCCCAAATTGAGCTAAATAACAATCTAAATAGCTAAATTATATTATAAAATGAGAAATTAAAAAAAAAAAAATGAAAATATACATATGAGATAAAAGTAAAGGTAATTTTTTTTAATGTTTTTTAACAAAGGCCGTGCATCGCATGGGTAACACACTAGTCCTATATAATAATATAATAAAAATTTAATATATAGAATTTAATTCCAAATCTCCTACACGATGACACGTGTCGTCTTTGGGTTCCAAGTAAAATATTAATTGAAAAATCAGATTTATGAGATTTTCTAAAAATATTATAATTAAAATAATACTATAATGTATTAAAATTTTAATATTTATTAATATTACTAATAAATATGTAATTTTTTCATATTCTTTTGACACTGCCTAGATTAAATATTGAATAATAGATATATTTAATATTATTTATAAATATTAAGTTTTATTAAATTAATTTTTCATTCTTTGGACATTCCTCCTATTTAATCTATTCATTTTCTTTTATCATTTTTTTTTTCATATTCTTTATAAATTCCTACTACTCAATCTATTTAATCTATGATCAATAATATATTTAGTTTTATTAATAAATATGATTTTTTTTTACTTTATTCCAGTATATTTGATTTGTAATCCAAATAATAAAACTCTTTTTCTTTAGACTAAAGAACCTCGAAAAAAGAAATTGTTTAGTTGGATTGTATACAAAATTAATTTTTCGCATATACTTAAGAAAAAATTGTTCTTATTCTATAAATAGAAAAACAAATCAATTTCCTTATTGTATTATTTATAATGGCAGTGTTAACCTATAATGAGGTTAATTTTTTTTATGGAATTAATTGGGAATTGCATATTTAATGGGAGTAATGCGAGCTATTAACCTCACCTGAAACATATAATCCACATTTTTTTTTGCAATATGCATGGTCCACATCCCACCCTCAAATTTCTTTTTCATCTCTCGATTTGGCACCTCATCATCTTCACTAAAATTAATGTGGCCTTCCCCCACCAAGATGGTCGTTTATCAAAATTTGAAAGATAAAAAAATAAATATCAGTAATTAGAAGCCAAAATTATTTTTTATATTTATTTATTTATTTATTCAAGTCACCCCAATCTAAGAAACTTCTTTTTGGGTGGTGACTTTTGACTTGATGTTTTTCTTCTCTTTGGAGAATTTTTTTTTTTTTTTTCTTTGGTATTGTTGAATCACATGAACTTGGGACATTGGTCAAAAACACGACAACTCTTTCTTTCCATTTATTTATTTATTTTAGCAATACTTTAAAGATGTAATGAAATACTATTGATTTAGATAAGAGCTAATTCTGGAATAAGCAATTCATAGTCATTGAATACTAAGGCAAGGTGCCCCAGTCATCCATTGTCATAAGAAAAAATACATCATTGAAATTATGTTTGAGAGAAACAACAAAAAAAATTGCTACAGAATTTCCATTCACCGGTCTTGAGAGAATTAGCAAACCAAATATCATAAAATTCCATATGCATTCTTCGGAGAGAGGCCTTGTTTAGATCATCAAAGTAAGGATATATGCTATATAGCTTTCTTTGTTGAGATCCTCTTTGAAGGTTGCAACATTTGCCTCGGACACAAAAATATTTCAATCATGAGTGAACTAAAAAGATTAGCAATTTGTTAAGAGTAAACAAAATAAGAGTTTAAACTTACTGCAAGCAAATATAGTCCATCTGCTATCTAGTCCATCATTGTCCCATATTTAGGAACAGTCGAAAACAGATTTTGAGGATTCTTTTCCATTTATCCTCTTCTCTAATCTTTGACTATATAGACTCTTTTAAAGTCTTTAAATGTCCGAATTGAATACACCAAGATTTATATGTCTTTAAATGTCCTTAACAATCCTAATTGAATACACCCCCCTTATAGTCAAAGAGTAGAGAAGAGCATAAATGAAAAAGAATCCTCAAAATCTGTTTTCGACTGTTCCTAAATATGGGACAATGATGGACTAGAAAGCAGATGGACTATATTTGCTTGCAGTAAGTTAAAACTCTTATTTTGTTTACTCTTAACAAATTGTTAATCTTTTTAGTTCACTCATGATTGAAATATTTTTGTGTTGAGGCAAATGTTGCAATATGAACCTTCAAAGCGGATCTCAGCAAAGAAAGCTATATAGCATATATCCCTACTTTGATGATCTAAACAAGGCCTCTCTCCGAAGAATGCATATGGAATTTTATGATATTTTGTTTGCAAATTCTCTCAAGACCGATGAATGGAGTTTCAGGTTTCAGTCACTATTCAGTCTTCAGTAAAATTTAAGACTGTTTAGTTTTCAGACAAAAAAACAAACAACCCCTAAGTAAGACCTTCATTAAATTCACCTCTAAAAAAAATCCACTATCTCTTGCAAAATAATAATAATAATAAAGAGAGTGAAAATAAATAAATAAAGTTTTTAAGCTCACTACAAGAAAAAAAAGGTTTTATGATGGAAAAAAACCGTCATAACAGGCAATTCATGACGTTTAAAAACCATTATTAATCTCAGCGTCAAGAACAGTTTTTTGACGGTTTTAAAAGCGTCATAAAATTATGATGGAATTTGGTATCATAAATTTTTGATGGTTTTTAAAAGTCATAAATGAACATCATTACATCTTGATAATAGTAAACCATCACAAATTTACGATGGTTATAAACCATCAAATTGTTTTCTTATTAAAAAATAAATTATCGCTTCCATCTATAATAAATAAATATTATATTATATAAAATTGAAACTCAACATATTTAAATTTTTTTAAAAAAAACTCAATAAAAATATGGCAAAAAATAATCTGTAATAATCAATATCATAAGAACTTGCAAAGATTTCATTACATATACTTTTTTTTTTTTTTGAAGGGACATTACATATACTTTTGAACAACATAAATAATGCTACTTCATCTTCTACTAACATAAATCAATGATTTGATATGTGTATCTCCCTCCAAGGCCAATGAGCTCATGAGAATAAGTTGTTTTTCTTTCGGATATTTTTTACTCACACTTCTATTCATCTATAGATGCAGTCCAAGCAACTAATTTGCAAAGATAACTTCAATTTTGATATTTCGATATTTTGTAAATAAATATAAAATCCAAATGAACTAAAATGAATATTTATTTTTTAATAAAAAATTTACTAAATAAAATGATAAATTTATATAAAACAAAAAAAATAATAATTAAAGAAATTATTTGTGCAATAGAATTGTTATTACTTAAAAAAATCAACATTAAAAACCCACAAAAGAGAGTTCGAAGACACAAATATTTGAATTTCTATACTTATCAATTTAAAATGGCAAGAAGAATATATTACAAACCCATAAATAAACTTTTCAAGATAGTTTTTTTTTTTTTTTTTCCTTCATATAGTCATGCTATAGTCTTGAATATAAACAATATATATATATATATATATTAGATATATATATATATATATATATATAATAACATGTTTGTTAAAATAATAATAATAAAATAAATAAATAAAAACCTCACTCAAAAGTTAAATACCTCATGTAGAAGGAGTGCGTGGTGACGATGTGGTGGTGTGACAATGTGGTGACGAAGTTCTACAACTTCAAAGGGCGTGCGTGGTGATGAAATTTGAAAACTTTAGATGGCGTGGTGACAAATCTGGAGTCTTTGGATGTCATGGTGACAAAATCTAGGGCATGACGATCTAATAGTGAAACATAAAAAATGAATGGTGAAATTTCAAAGTAGACTCAATGGAAAGTAGAAGGATGAAAAGCCAAAAAGAAATTGATTTGGAAGAAAAATAGGTGTGGTTGTGAAAAGTTAGAATGGTTAGGGTTAGGGTTAGGGTTGTGATCATTTTATATAAGTGAATGTTGTGTGCACTCATAAGTATGATAGACATCACAACAACTAGTAAGAACATAACACGTGTCACTTTGGAGCCATTAATTAACTTATATATCAATTTAAGATTAAAATAAATAATCAATTACATAATCTTTACCAAAAATAAAAATTACATAATCAAAATTCTCAATTTAAATTAGAATATAAAAACATTAATACTAACATTTGAAGATTTTTTTTTTTTCAATAAGAATATTTTTTTATAAATATAGATATAAATACTAAATTTTATTTATCTTTCTTATTAGCAGTTCATTCATTTTAAATTTCAACACTTTTTAACGTTTTTTAAATATCAATAATTTTGATGGTTTTTAAATATCAACCATTCTTAACGGTTTTTGAATGTCAACAATCCTGATGGTTATTAAAAACCATCAACATTTAATGATATTATCTACGAGCGTCATTAAATCTTGACATTTAAAACAAACCATAAAGTTTTTATGATGTTTTTAAAAAATCATCATCTAGGTTTGATGGTTGAAAAAAAAAAGCATCATAAATTAGTGTCATAAATCATCTTTTTCTAGTAGTGGCTACAATAGCATGACCAATCATCACCCACTATACGATATCAATTATCAAAGTTCATATCAAAATTGTGGTTGAGAAATAATAAAGATGAAAATATTAATTTGTGTCATTTTAGTTATGATTAGATTGCCGTTTAAAAAAAAAATCTAAGTTTTTTTTTTTTTTTTTTTTTTCCTTTCGATTTGGGGGGAAAGATTTGAACTTTGGACCTCAAGTTTGTCTAGAGATACGGTTATCACCTAAACAAATTTAAGTGTATTATAATTAAGAAAATTAAATTAATTCTTCCAAAAAAAAAAAAAAAATAACGAAACATTTTTTATTTATTTAAATACTTACATAAATCAGGGTTTTTTGGGAAGGGAAATGACTCGAACTCATAATTATGGTGCAGGTGTGAGAGGTTTTACCATCGAATCAACCCCATCTTGTCAAGAATCTTAAATGGTTCTTTGTCTAACATCAATCGAATATACAAATAGGGGCGTAGCTCAGCTGGTAGATAAACGAGCTTGGGGTTTGGGCATATGACTATGGCTCGAATCCTACCAATTGGAAAAGCATTCAAAAAATACATAGTCCCGGATTAATAGATATTGTCAAAAAAAAAATAAAAAATAAAATATGAAACTTCAACTCCAATTCATTTTAAATGGACAGATCGTACTAGCTGATCAATTTTAATTTTGCCGGTGAGATTTTAGATTACAAATATGAATTTCTCAATTTATTAGGAGTTCTGTACCAAGAACCTATGAACTTTTTTTTTTCTTTTTTTTTTTTTTTTCTTTTTTAGGATGAAGCTGTGAACTTAATTCTATTTGGGTTTCATTCTCTAAAAATGGAACAATTTATTGAAGTTTCAAGGGCCAAATCGTCAATGGAAACCCAAAATTAAACTAAAAAGTGGTAGCATGTTTTTCAAGACTGGAATTCTTTAGTATTATCATTACTCTATTTTAATTTTTAATATAATGTTTATATATAATTAAATATCTAATTAATACATCACGATACTATAGTGGTTCAGTATTGTTATTGGGACAACTAATCATTGGAATTCAACGAAGACATTTTGATTTTTTTTAAATTAAAAAATAAGATATTATCCATATATAACCATATTAAATTTGTATAATAATAAATAAATAAACTCCCTTAATCATATCTATAACTCTCTTTCTGTTTTTGTATACTTTTGGGTGTGCAACCAAAGTCCCATTTTGGCTAGATAAGTGGAACTTAGGTATATAAGTATGGACACTATCTCCATTGGTATGAGGTCTTTTGGTCAGAGTTCCAAGAGTAAATCCAAGCGGACTTAGACCCAAAGCGGACAATATCAAACTAATGAGGAGAATGTGGGTTCCATACTTACAGCAAGTTGTATCAGAGTCGTGCCCCATACTTGGTCAGAAGTAGCTGAACCAAACCAAGAGGAGGTGGGCCCTAGTTTAGCTTGCTATGGATCCATGATGGAGTGGTGTCTCCTAGCATAGCATGGCAGATAGATAATCACTTGAGAGAAGGCCCAGACCAGAAGTAATGATGGTCCTTTGTTCGAGGGGAGGATTGTTGGGTATGCAACTAAAATCCCACATTAGCTAGACATGGGGATCAGGGGATGATCATGAGCACATATATAAGTATCGGCACTATCTCCATTGGTATGAGGCATTTTGGGTTGAGTCTTAAGAGTAAATTCGTGCAAGCTTAGACCCAAAACGAACAATATCATATCAATACGGAGAATTGTGAGTTCTATACTATATATATATATATATATATATATATACGAATCATTATCAAACAAGGAGAATAATCTTTTAATTGGAAATTTGGAATGAACAAATGGTTTACTTAAAAGAAGTCATTCATCATTTTCATTTTGACGTGACAATGCCACGAAAGATACAGTAATAACAAATTACTTATCACTTCATTCAATTGATATTTTTACTAATGTTTTTTTAGTTGCATAAACATTACTGCGATTTTTGTATTAAAATACTTTCTTAATTGCCCCTGCATCATATTATCAAACAATTATTAAATTCCAAATCGAAGTGGAAGCATAGCCAATTAATGGAATTAAATAAGTAAATTTTAAAATGAGTAGTGCTATTTGCACACCTCTATCGGTCTATTTATACCCCACTTTTTAATTATGTAGTATTTTTTTTTCTTTATCAAAATTACTTAAAGGGACATACAATTTAAGGAAAAAAAAAAAAAATATTCTACGGAGTAAATCTAATAAAACCCCATATTCATTTTCCAAAAAAATATATATAAATAAATAATAAATAAACCACTTCTTGTAATCTGTTTCTTGAAATTTTTTTCTTAACTCTTAAATCCTAAAATTTGCTTCTGGCAAGAATTGTCTACCAATGATATTAAATATCTACAAGAATTGTCTAAAAATGATATCAAGTATCTGGAAACAATTCCTTCTCTATAAGTAAATTTGAAGTTTACTTTTTATTATAATGATATCAAATTGTCATTGTGTTGAAACAACTTTTTTTTTTTTTTTTTTCTTTTCCACCATGAAGAAAAACTTAAAAAAAAAAAAAAAAAAGAAAAAATGAAAAATAAATCGTTCAATGGAGATGAGAGAGAGAGGTGTATATAGGAATCAGAGATAGAGAGATCTTATGGAGTGTATTAAGTAAAATGTGTAGTTTTGGAAATAAATCAAAAAAAATTAATACAAACATTTTATTTTATTTTATTTTATTAAAATTTTAAAAAGTGAGGCATAAATAGACTGTAAGGGATATGCCAATAACACCACTCTTTTAATATTCTAATTTTTATATGTAACTAATTGACATTTTTATTTTTTGTTTTATTGAGAGTAAGAACGTATTATTTTTAACATAATAATGCATTTATTAATCGAGAATGAAATCAAAGAATCAATTTTACTTAATTTATGATTCATAAATGCGGTTAATCCTGTCAAGTCCTGTAGACATCCGGCCAATTGGTGTCATGGGATTTCAAAAAAATATTTTAATTAATTATGTGTTTAACTTCCACTTGGCTTATTATTAAGTATTAATTACTTGTTATAATCTGATAAGCACTTTTGGATTTGCAAATCAATTTTCTCACAAAAAGACTGGTTCAATTTTTGCTAGTGGTTTGACTTTCTATTGCTTCCTAATCCTAATCCACCCAAAGTCCATTGTTCACACTAGCGATTCCCCTTTTTATTTTTTTTATTTTTTATTATTTATTTTTTTAAGCAAGTTTTATTAGAAGGGCCAAAAGGCCAGAAGCAAATTCCTTTTGTTTATTCAGATTACAATATTTCTGGTATCAGCGAATCGACTGAATAATTTAATATTCCAACTAAGGAAGTAAATATAGATGGAATTAAATTGCTGGAAATTTCGGTGAAATATTAAAAATATCTTTAATACATATCATTAAAATTTTAGAATACTTAAAAATATTTTTTATATCAATTCCTCTAAATATAAAATTATTATGATAAAAGTATCTATATTTATTGTAATAGAATATTACAAAACTAAACAGACTTTATAAAAAAAAATAGTAATTGGTTCAGTATTGTTGGGAAATAGACATTTTTATTGTTCTATATTTAAATTTTATTGATTAATGGTTTATTATTAGCTAAAACTCCAACCCTCCAAATTTTTCTTGGAAGAAATATATGATTGCTTGACTGAGAACAACCAAATAATGCCTAGAATACTTGGACATTTCTACCAAATACTTGTTTCACGCGGTATTTATACTTTGTTTAAGTCAGACAAAGATTTAATTAATACGACTAATAATTAATTGGATTCTTTTTAAACTCCATTTAATTTCTTTTGGTGAAAGGTCAAGTCCTAGAAACCACTTGAAAATTCAAAGACTTGCCTATAATATACCTGCATCACTGTGATGTGAGATAACAATCGATTTTATTGAGTCTTTTTGGACTCTAACAAACAACGTGGTTAATATGGACAAAATGAGGCATATACTAGACCAACTAATCATTAGATGCACTTACTTTTTTTATATAAAAAAAAAAATCATACCAATCAGATCAGAAATTTTTCGGGATTTAACGAGATCAAACTCTTACAAGTATAGCTGGAATGCAAATCCCACCACCAGGGACACTTTGTGATTTAAACAAGCAAAAGTGAACTCGAACTCCTATTAACTTTTTTTTTTTTTTTGGACATATAGTTTGTTAGTTAAAGTAATTTTGATGACATTATATTATGTGAATTTAAAAAGGGAGTCCAAGATACAGAAGAAAACAGACATATAAAGGAAATTTAACCATCAAAAACATAAGGAAAATCGTTTAGGCAGGTCCTCTCTTCAGCCCTGGCTTCAGATCGTTTATTCTGGTTGTTGTGCTTGGGTGGTGTTCTTTCTGGCTTAAGGTTATTGTTTTGTTTTGTTATCTCTGTTTTAGTCTTTATTCTGTTTGTGTGGGAGTGGGCAGCCTGGTCCTTACGCGTTTTGGCTTGTATTCTCAGCTTGGCGGCCGAATTCCAGAAGAGATAGGGAACTCAAAATTGCTGACTCTGATAGCTCTAGATGGGAATCTTCTTACAGGTCCTATCCCTGCGTCTTTGGGTAATTTGAGTAGTTTGTCCATTCCACGTGCCGCTGTTAACCAACTTACAGGACAAATTCCTGCAAATATTGGCACTTTGAACAACTTAACTGATGTGCGCTTGTTTGCTAACAAATTAAATGGTTTGGTTCCTGAAGAGCTTGGAAATCTGTCATCATTAACTGTTCTTCATCTAGCTGAGAACAATTTCTATGGCCATTTACCGCAAGAAGTGTGTCGCGGAGGAACAATTTATCTCGCTGAGAACAATTATTTTTGTATCATTCATAATCATTAGTCTTATAAATTTATTACTAGATTAATTTCAAGTTTTTAAAACTGATTAATTAAAAAGTTCAACTGGGACAAGTTCATTCATTGCTTATTTCATTTCATTTATTCATTTAAAAAACATGTTTTGTAGAATTGTGCTTTCAAGTACTGAAGCATGATCAAACTCATGCAATCAAGTCCATCATAGGCTCCAAACATTCTATCAAAAACATATTATTTAAGAAAAACAAAAATAAGCAACTTGAAATGAAATCTAATATGGCTTCAATAAATTGTCATAATATTGCGCTTGAGAATCTCAATCCTCACTTACGCTTACGAATGTTAAATTGTTTGAGTTGAATTTATAAAAAAAAATCTCTATAATTACATTTAGGATATACTGTATTTAATAATTAATTAAAAAAATTAAATTAAAAACTCTAAAACTATAAATTGATTGTATCACTATATTCTAACCATAACCCTAAAAGTATTTACTATTGAGTCGGTAAATACAAAGATTTTTTTTAATAAATTTCATAAACATATATATATAAATATATATATTATATATATAAATTTATAAAAAAAATCCTTATTAATGGATTATAACGAATTAATGGTTTTTCAAAGGTGAACCTAAAATCGACCAATTATATTATGGGTTTTTAATGGGTTGACCCATTGACAACCCGATCCGATAAACTAAACTCATCAACCACTATTTTTGAATAGGTTTGAGTCATGTGAAATTTATCAGGTCTACAATCCTACATCATGAGTCACTCATGACCCAATGTACCAATTAATTAAAATAAACAAAATAAATTGAAAGGAAAAAAGAAAGAAAGACCCAATAACACACGAACCTACTAATTTAGTGGATAAATGATGTCCAATAAAACTATCATTTATGGATTTAAATACAAAATTTATTTAATTATTTTTAACCATTTTGTCGAATTTGCCACAAAATATGCTCTAAAGGATGAATTTTATTTATAGTGATAAAAAATAATAATAATAAAAATAAACAAGGACGAGATGAGGTTGGTCTGATGGTAAACCCCGCACACTTGCACCACGAGGTTGTAGGTTCAAGTTGTCCCCCTAAAAAAAAGCCCTGAATTTATGATATATGCATAAAAAAAGATAATAATAAAAAAAAAAAACTAAAAAAATATAAAAATAACAACAAAGTTGTTGAATAATGCGATTGTGAAATACATTATTAATTCAAGCAATTAATTATTTTATAAAATTAAAGGTCAAAATGAATGTTTCGATGATATATGTGAATTCTATATACACACATTCAAGAAGAATATTCCATCAAAACAAGCTTGAATTAAACTCTGTTGATCATTTCAATAAACAATCTATGACTTTGATTCTGAACAGAAAATCAGAAGTAACAACATGCCACAGGAACATTAAATTAAACCATTGATCGGAGACTTTTAGCCTCCTCTACAATTATATATATATATATACATATATCTCCTGTGTTCTTTGCCATGTTATTCCAAGAAAAAAAAAAAAAATGATTTCCAGGAATTGCTTGATTGCTTGGGTGCTTCTCTAGTTCTTGTGCTTCTTCTAACCTCGGAAGTGACTGCAAGGGAACTTGGACGGACCTCCAAGCCCTGTATGACTCGTAAGTCTTCTTATCTTCTTGGATTTTTATAGAATAATTGCATGGAGATCGGCGCCTGATCTAAGCGGGATCTCGTAACGTTACAAAATTGAAATCCCAACTCATAAATTTCGACTATGCAACGTTGAAAAGCTCACTCTATGATGTTAAAAAGTTAAAACGTTGGGATTCCGTATGAAAAAATGTTTGGGATCCCACACCAACAATTTTCTGGATCCTCACGTTGAGTCTCTTGCGTCTGTCACACGAGTTTGTTAAAAGAGGATCAACTAGGGTTGTTTATAAGAAATATGAGTCACTATATATCTTATTAGTCTGGTCTGCCTTTATGTTCTTTTGTTGGTTTGATTTCTGAATAAAATTACCGTTCAAAAAAACTATATAATTCTTATTAGGTTTGTCTTTTGAGTTTGGATATCCAGTATTTTAAACATCAATTCAAGTTGTGATTGCCATCGAAGAATAACAATTTTTTTTATAAAAAAGAAAAGAAAAAAGAAATTAATTTCTTGATATTACCCAACTCAACGGACTTTATTAATCGTACCGCATATGCATATGGAATTACATTAAATTTGAAATGCCTTGAACTCGTAGAGCATTTGTATTTGTCTTTCAGGTTCGCAGATTAGGGAGCTGGTGGAGCTCAATCAAGATGATCCCAGGGATTACCATTATTGATTTTAGCCATGATATCTCCTGTAGAATATATAAGCACCATCCATCAAGTTCTTTATTTAATTTGCTTAAAATTGTAACAGATCAACTTGTTTAATAATGAATGGAATAAATTTCAAGTGTTCTTTAATTTTATATTTTATTTTTTTGAACGGCATCGTTTATTAAAGAGTCGAGAACCCGGCAAGGCAAAAAGTGTTCTTTAATATCATGTTACATATTTAGTACAAGTGCGGCCCGGATACTCCCACAAATCAGGAGAAAACTCCCCACACATGTTTATAAAATGTGTATGATAAGACTTGAACCTCTCACTACCAATATAGAAGGGTCGAATTAAGGGAGGTGCACTACCATATGTGCTAAAAGGTGATGTGCTAAGACACTTTTGATTTGAGAATCAATTTTCTCACTAAAGAGAATAGTTCAATTTTGTAAGTGGTTACTTTCTATTGCATCTTAAGTGTCATCTTAAAAAAATCAAACAAACAAAGGAGTCACTACTCACTAGTGTGAACAATGGATGTGGGACTAGATCAGCTTCATCTCGTCATTAGATTTACCATTTCGGGTCTGGATACATATAGTTTGTTAGTTGAGGTAAATTTTAGAGCTAACATTATACTTTGTGCTTATTTGAAAAAGTAACTAAAGTCCAAGATCAAACCATGAGACATCAAGACACATAAAAGAAATTCAACCATCAAAAAAGAAGAAAGAAAAGTTCCTGAACAATGGCCAGTCAAGGCAAATACAATTGACCTGCTCTGTTTGTTGCCTAATGCTGTTGCTAATTTCCTGGAAAGAAAATTAAATTCATTATCAGAAACAGAAGCCTATTGAAATGGAAAGAAAGTTTCGAAAACCAATCGATTTTCAAGTCATGGGTGATTCCAGCTCAATCAAATTCTACCACTGCAAGTCCTTGCCAGTGGCACGGAATATCTTGTAATGATGCAGGCACTGTGACTGAAATAAACCTGTCATTCACAGGTTTAACAGGTACTCTTAAGAATTTGGATTTCTCTTCATTCCTGAACCTACTACCGCAAGAAGTGTGTCGCGGAGGAACAATTTATCTCGCTGAGAACAATTATTTTTGTATCATTCATAATCATTAGTCTTATAAATTTATTACTAGATTAATTTCAAGTTTTTAAAACTGATTAATTAAAAAGTTCAACTGGGACAAGTTCATTCATTGCTTATTCATTTCATTTATTCATTTAAAAAACATGTTTTGTAGAATTGTGCTTTCAAGTACTGAAGCATGATCAAACTCATGCAATCAAGTCTACCAAAGGCTCCAAACATTCTATCAAAAACATATTATTTTAAGAAAAACAAAAATAAGCAACTTGAAAATGAAATCTAATATGGCTTCAATAAATTGTCATAATATTGCGCTTGAGAATCTCAATCCTCACTTACGCTTACAAATGTTAAATTGTTTGTGTTAGAAGACGACTACTTTTAGGGTTATGGTTAGAATATAGTGATACAATCAATTTATAGTTTTAGAGTTTTTAATTTAATTTTTTAATTAATTATTAAAATACAGTATATCCTAAATGTAATTATAGAGATTTTTTTTTATAAATTCAATTACTTGAATAAATTTATTTACTATTGAGTCGGTAAATACAAAGATTTTTTAAATAAATTTCATAAACATATATATATATATATATATATATATATATATATATATATAAATTTATAAAAAAAAATCCTTATATTAATGGATTATAACGAATTAATGGTTTTTCAAAGGTGAACCTAAAATCGACCAATTATATTATGGGTTTTTAATGGGTTGACCCATTGACAATCCAATCCGATAAACTAAACTCATCAACCACTATTTTTGAATAGGTTTGAGTCATGTGAAATTTATCAGGTCTACAATCCTACATCATGAGTCACTCATGACCCAATGTACCAATTAATTAAAATAAACAAAATAAATTGAAGGAAAAAAGAAAGAAAGACCCAATAACCCACGACCCTACTAATTTAGTGGGATAAATGATGTCCAATAAAACTATCATTTATGGATTTAAATACAAAATTTATTTAATTATTTTTAACCATTTTGTCGAATTTGCCACAAAATATGCTCTAAAGGATGAATTTATTCATAGTGATAAAAAATAATAATAAAAAAAATAAACAAGGACGAGATGAGATTGGTCTGGTGGTAAACCCGCACACTTGCACCACGAGGTTGTAGGTTCAAGTTGTCCCCCTACCAAAAAAAGCCCTGAATTTATGTATATATGCATAAAAAAGATAATTAAAAAAAAAAAACTAAAAAAATATAAAATAACAACAAAGTTGTTGAATAATGCGATTGTGAAATACATTATTAATTCAACAAATTAATTATTTATAAAATTAAAGGTCAAAATGAATGTTTCGATGATATATGTGAATTCTATATACACACATTCAAGAAGAATATTCCATCAAAACAAGCTTGAATTAAACTCTGTTGATCATTTCAATAAACAATCTATGACTTTGATTCTGAACAGAAAAATCAGAAGTAAACAACATGCCACAGGAACATTAAATTAAACCATTGATCGGAGACTTTTAGCCTCCTCTACAATTATATATATATATATATATATATATACATATATCTCCTGTGTTCTTTGCCATGTTATTCCAAGAAAAAAAAAAAAATGATTTCCAGGAATTGCTTGATTGCTTGGGTGCTTCTCCTAGTTCTTGTGCTTCTTCTAACCTCGGAAGTGACTGCAAGGGAACTTGGACGGACCTCCAAGCCCTGTATGACTCGTAAGTCTTCTTATCTTCTTGGATTTTTATAGAATAATTGCATGGAGATCGGCCGCCTGATCTAAGCGGGATCTCGTAACGTTACAAAATTGAAATCCCAACTCATAAATTTCGACTATGCAACGTTGAAAAGCTCACTCTATAATGTTAAAAAGTTAAAACATTGGGATTCCGTATGAAAAAATGTTTGGATCCCACACTAACAATTTTTTGGATCCTCATGTTGAGTCTCTTGCGTCTGTCACACGAGTTTGTTAAAAGAGGATCAACTAGGGTTGTTTATAAGAAATATGAGTCACTATATATTCTTATTAGTCTGGTCTGCCTTTATGTTCTTTTGTTGGTTTGATTTCTGAATAAAATTACCGTTCAAAAAACTATATATATTCTTATTAGGTTTGTCTTTTGAGTTTGGATATCCAGTATTTTAAACATCAATTCAAGTTGTGATTGCCATCGAAGAATAACAATTTTTTTTATAAAAAAGAAAAGAAAAGAAATTAATTTCTTGATATTACCCAACTCAACGGACTTTATTAATTGTACCGCATATGCATATGGAATTACATTAAATTTTGAAATGCCTTGAACTCGTTGAGCATTTGTATTTGTCTTTCAGGTTCGCAGATTAGGGAGCTGGTGGAGCTCAATCAAGATGATCCCAGGGATTACCATTATTGATTTTAGCCATGATATCTCCTGCAGAATATATAAGCACCATCCATCAAGTTCTTTATTTAATTTGCTTAAAATTGTAACAGATCAACTTGTTTAATAATTAATGGAATAAATTTCAAGTGTTCTTTAATTTTATATTTTATTTTTTGAACAGCATAGTTTATTAAAGAGTCGAGAACCCGGCAAGGCAAAAAGTGTTCTTTAATATCATGTTCCATATTTAGTACAAGTGCGGCCCCGGATACTCCCACAAATCTGGAGGGTTAGAATTTGGGTTGGTTTTGGGTCCAATAGCATTACTCAGTATAGTAGCTGAACCAAAAAATTTAAATAAATGAAAGTACAGTGTGCAAAACGAGCGACGACTGTATTGGTCAACATATATATAAAAGATCTACTGTGCATAAGATAACGAAAATAACTCTTGCTGTATAAAAGTCAAAACGCAATATCGGAAATCGGATGGATCAGATAAGATTGTTGTCCTGAAGGTGGATAAAAGCCCATCTTACTAAAAGAAAACGTCTTTTACCAAACGAAGCCCAATAGAGTAATCAATATATAATAACTAATAAGAATAAGAACCTCTAATCGAAGATATCATCGTCTCGTCTGTATTTGGAGACAATGTTTATGCATTGTTCGAACAAGAAAATCATCGGTGGGGTATATCTGGACAAGTCTTTCTACACCCAAGTTGCATGGTTCGCAATGGATTCAAATGTTGTCTGTGGAAAGTAAAAATAATCCTTAATACTACAAAATTCTTTACGCGAGGAAAAGACAAACAACTTATACGAAACACGGTAGCAGAATAAATTCCTTACACGATAAAATCTAAAACAATTGATTACACGATCTAATACACAGGCTAAGAAAAGACAAACATGCAACAACATTCTTTACGCGAGGAAAAGACAAAAAACTTATACGAAACACGGTAGCAGAATAAATTCCTTACACGATTAAAATCAACAACAATAGATTACACGATCTAATACACACGCTAAGAAAAGACAAACATGAAGCATGCAGATTAAACTAGGAGGATTTTGCACTAACGAATTACACGACCATAAGCTAAAGGGGATTGACAAAAAAAAACAAAAAAAAAAAACTACAGCGTTGGTAACTCATAAAAGGCTGTTTTTATCAAATTCACAGCATAAACAACGTAGTCCGATGTGGGGTACAAGATTGTGTACATGAAGTTCTCATTTCGTACTTGTTAACGGATCAGGAATCTGTGTGTTTTTTTGTTCCCCTTAGATTTGAACTAGATTGTTGAGACTTGAGACCTAATAATAAATGAAAATACCTGTGCCTACCTGTGGTTGCTATGCAAGAAGAGATCCGTGAACATCCCTTGTAAATATAAGCACATATAGCCATCTAGGATTGCAAAATCTTTATAAGTAGATCGGGTAACTTTTTCGGTGATGTTTTTAAGGGGATAAGTAGCCTACAAATTCTTTGGGAAGAGACCAGACTGGAGGAGAACCTACCCGATTCAGGTTTGTAAATAAAGGGGCAATTACACCTAACGTCAAACAATACAGAACCGTTATCGTAAGCTGATATTACAAGCAGGGACTACTCAAACAACTGAATGAAAGAAAAATTAAATAGATCACATATTACACGCATTTTCCTTAAAACCAAAGTAGAATGACACATTGTCGATGAATCAACCTAAGAGTGCCGATAAAAGGTTCTCAAATCGGAGGAACTTGTTGGTGCAGCATTCTAAACTGGGTCATGATATCACCTGATGGATTAGGGTTAATAGCCAGAGGGACAAGTT
Organism: Acer saccharum; assembly: GCA_030490815.1. Taxonomy (NCBI): domain Eukaryota; kingdom Viridiplantae; phylum Streptophyta; class Magnoliopsida; order Sapindales; family Sapindaceae; genus Acer; species Acer saccharum. The sequence continues at coordinate 54,454,227 of CM059866.1, forward strand.
TGTCTATTGTGTCCAGGTCTGTGACATATACTGCAAGTGCGTGGAGGCTTGGTTGGCCCAGATGCATCAAACGCTGGTTTCCGGCACCCTGATTGTTGTGTCCCTTTTCAGAGCAATTTGAACAAGTCTCCTGGTTGTACTTAATGGACTTTCTCTGTCTTCCAGACCGTCGACGCAATTTTAGCTCATGCTCGGGACCTGATAAATTCTTGTTTATACCTGATGCAGAAAGGCTTACCAGATCAACAAGGTGCAATGGATTGTCATCATGTGTAGGGCGTAGCGGTAAATCTTGTGGACTGATTTCATTAGAGCAAGGACACAATGGCGAGTTGATATTGGCTGAGCAACCCATGCCGCCTTCTTCATCCTCAGCAGTAACAACAGTTGGACAATGAACTTTCTCGTCTTTAGCATAATTGCCGTGATTGCTGCGGTTAGCAGATTTCTTACTGACTGTACCGCCGAGTGGGCTTTGGGGAAATATAGACTTCCTGATTGATGGCGGAGTTTTTGATTCATCTACGGGGAAACCACTCGGAACAAATTCATTGCTACCAGTTGTGGATCTGTATCCGGATGAACTCACAACAGGGCTGCCTGTAGATTTACACTTCACAATGGGTGGTGGCGTACATGCCTGATCACCAGTACAACCGATGGTGATGGAGGTACATTTGGATTTCAGATCACGAGTCACAGTTAACTGGTCAACCAGGCTTCGTAACTGTTTGTGAAACACCGACACATAACATTTAGGATTCTCTTTGTTATGCGAAACGAAGATCTGTAAATCTAAGTCATAAATCATTTCAACAATGGAGCCATCAATTCTAGTACTTATCTTGAAGTCCACTTCATCAGAATTTAAGCCAAATCGACTACATATCTTCTCTGCCAATGTTTTCAAAGTCTCCTTCACTGTCACTGACAAAAAGAAAACAGCTTTAGGGTTGAACTGTCCATCTTCCCACTGTCCATCGTAGTTCACTATCAACAAACCATATTCCTGAAGCTGTATGCAATAGATTTAATCAGTTCTATCATCATGGAATTAAAATTAAAATACATGTCATCAATGTCATCAGACGGATTAAAATAATGTCATCAGACGGAAAATGTCATCAATGTTTTATGGAATTACATTCCATGATGGATCATGGAATGTAATGTCGTGTTGTGGTAGGAGGATCATGGAATGTAATTTAGTGTTGTAATGGTAGGATCATGGAATGTAATGTAATGTCATGGAATCTGGGAGGATCATGGAATCTCATTTCATGTCATGGAGAATCTAGGAAAGTCATTCCATGTCATGGAGAATCTTTCCATGTCATGTAATCTTGGAATCTGGGAGGATCATGGAATCTCATTTCATGTCATGGAGAATCTAGGAAAGTCATTCCATGTCATGGAATGTCGTGTCATGGTACGGTCATGGAATGTCATGTAATCTTCGAATCTGGGAGGATCATGGAATCTCATTTCATGTCATGGAGAATCAAGGAAACTCATTCCATGTCATGGAATGTCGTGTCATGGAATGTAATGTAATGGTTCGATCATGGAATGTAATGTAATGATCATGGAATGTAATGTAAATACGACGACACAGGGAATGCAATAAAACTCCTAATCTGACATCTGACATAAACAAACACAAACAGGCCGCCGCGACGAAGATAAAGGGGACCTTCTCAATCCTTTTCAACATATATTATGACTATGATTGAAATCAATCATATGTAGTATTTAGACTGACATAAACATATGTTATATCCTGAATATGAAAGAAATCAATCATATGTATTTTTTAGACTGACATCAACACACACAGGCCGCCGCGATGAACAGGATGACCCTTCTCAATCATTTTCAACATATGTTATTATAGTTACAGTTCGAGTTCTAAGGAGATACATACCTTCTCTGATATTGGGGATGGCTGAAACAAATTAGGACAGCTTCAATCACGGCAACGAATCGACAACTGGAAATACGATTATGGCGGAGAATCGGAGATACGAAATATCGCGGGTAATTGGGTGCTATTTTTACATGTAAGGGATTGGGTTAACCGACTTGCATTTCAATTTAATAAGATGCATATAATAAAAGAGATAATTCCATAGAATAGCATAAAATCAGTTGGAAGCCGCACCGTAATTTAGGGATTGGGTTTGGGGATTGCCTTCGTCTGAGATATAAGAAGGAGACGGGGTCATTTTGGACATCTTACATCAACAACCACTGACAACTCTCCAGGGGTATACTTGTCAAAGAACCCACTAACTTCCACCACACAATCCATGATCCATGATCATATTGGTTGATCCATGATCATATTGGTTATATTTGGTTTTTTTAAAACTAGTGGCTATATGTAAAAATTTGAAAACCAAAGTGGCTATTCTATGGAATTATCTCGCTTTTAATTAGTATTCTTATTCTTAACATTAAAATCTGGACATTATATACTCCTTAATTTAATATAAAATTAAATATATTATTATTAATAAATGTTTTTTAATGGATTTTTTTTTTTGGTATTCTTCCCAAATCAAGAGTTAATTGAGAGACAATCTCATAAATCACAAAGTAAGAAGCAATCCCATAATTAATGGGATAATGGTTAAATTCTCTTAATCAATCTCATAAAAAAAATAAAAACTTTCATGTTCTATAGTTCCTCACTTTTAATTTCTTTTAAATGGGATGTATTAATTATTATTATTTTTTTACATTAATAATTAAAAAAATGACAATAATATTAATTGATTAATCAAATTAATTAATAATTTTGTAAATGCAAAATCAAAATATATATATATATATATATATATATATATATATATATATATATATATATTAAGATCTCCAAAATCCGAGTAGGCTCCATAATTAATTGAAAATTTATATTAGGTGGGGAAGTACGTTTTGATCATAAATCACAAATCAAAAATCAATTAAGAGACAGTCTCATAAATCATAAAGTAAGAAGCAATCATGTAATTAAACCCTTACAGTGCCATGTGTCGCCGTTTAGGAAGTTTTAGTTTAAATGCATTAACTTCAGTTTATATTAACAAAACTAGATGAATATGCACTCTAGCCTAATTGACTCTTTAATTTAATATAAAATTAAATATATTATTATTAAGAAATGTTTTTTAATGGAATAATTGTTTTTCTTTTTGGTATTCTTCCCAAATCAAGAGTCAATTAAGAGACAATCTCATAAATGACAAATTAAGAAGCAACCCCATAATTATTGGAAATGATGGGTCATTGTAATTGTTTTATGTTTATTTGATTCATTGAGTTAGTCATGTGTTGTGGGATCTAGGATTTTGATTTGATAAACTAATGGGTTATTTTGATATTTTGAGATATTGAGATCTATTATTCGGAAGTAAATGATAATGGATCATTGTTTTGTTTTTCCGTTTTCATTTTTGTTCAAATTTGGGAAGTTGTTGATTGAAAAATTGAGGTATATCACAATGCTATTGATGGGTTATTTTGATACATTATTTGTTCATATCTTTTTTTTGTTTGGTGTTGTGATGACTTTTATATATGGAATAAGAAGTTACTATAGTTAAATCTAGGTGCAATTCAATCTTGAAACAAGCCTTATTTTTTTATTTTATTTATTTTATTTTATTTTTTATGGATTGCTCGATTTGTATTAAAATTTTCAAAAATGTTAAGAGAAAAAAAATATACTAAATGATATTATACAAACTTTTCTTCTTAATGATAATTTTGTCAAGATTACTTATGAATTTTTCTAGGCGACTATTAATTAATTAATTATATTACTAATTAATTAATAGAAAATACGAAGAGGTTGGTAAATTAAAAACCTTTTTTTTTTTTTTTTTTTTACAGGACATCTCTATCATTTAATTAATTAATTTCCTTTATGATTTTTGAAAATATGATTAATTAATTAATAATCATATTTTGTTTTGATATAAGAGCATCACTTTTGGCTCCCAGAGACACCAAGTTCATTCGATCATAAAAATATGAGTAATGTTACATTGCCCAATTTTGTTGCCCAATTTTGATGCCCAAATCTGATGCCCAAATGACGTGGCAACATTCTAATCCATTCAATTAAATTATATTAAATTTGCATGATTTAAATGAATGGATTAGAGTGTTGTCACGTTATTTGGGCACTAGATTTTGGCACCAAATTTGGACAATGTAACATTACTCTAAAAATATATCATAAAAGACATAGGGTTTATCATTTGATCTTCCAAGTATTCATCCCAAAAATGGGTTCATCTGGTGAAATTTGTAGTTAATTAACTTCAAATGTAAGATTTTATTTATTATATTATATCGATAATTTACTAAACAATTTACATCATAAATGAGTAATGAAATGATCAAAATTGTCACAAAAACGGGTTGAAAATGTTGATATAAGAGGCACTTGAAGAAACTAGAAATTGAAAAAAAAAAGGAAAATATTAATAAATCTTAAAACATAAATCCGATGGTGATTGTGTTATATTTACCCTGTTCGCACATCGTGCGAGCTACAAACTAGTTGTATCTTATTTTGGAGCCTTAACATGACACGTGTCAAGACGAGAAGGCTTGACCATTAATTTGTTTTCTTAAAAAACTTATATTCAACCTTTCAGCTTTATTCTTCAACTCTTCATTTTTTTTTCAATTAACGGTTGATTTTCTAGATTTAATGAGATTTTTTTTAATAGTATTTAATTTAATGAGAATTATTACTATTATTAGATCATATATTTTTCCGTTAATGCTTGATGACTAATATATATCATAGAGCCTCAACATACCACATGAGAAAGCTTGATCTGACCATTAATTAATTTTATGTTGGAGATGTCAAAGAAATAAATGTAGAGAAAGGGTTCAAAAAAAATTTGTCACTATTTGGGGCGCTTTTTATAAGACAGACACCACATTACTAATTTAAGTTTAAAAGGCACCTATTTAGGTGACCAGACAAAAATACATTTTTGTCACTTTGTATCTTTTTCAAACGTTGAGAGAGAAAACCTTTTTGAACATTTTCGTGCATTTTCGAGCCTTTTAAACAGTTATCGAGCCTTTTTGAACATTTATCGAGCCTTTTTGTACAATAATCGTGCCTTTTTGTACATGAATTGAGCATTTTGTACATAAATCGTACCTTTTGTACAGTAATCGTGCTTTTTTGTACTGCAATCGTGCCTTTTTGAACCTTTATGAATCGAGCCTTTTTGTACATGAATCGAGCCTTTTTTGTACATGAATTGAGCCTTTTGTACTGCAATCGTGCCTTTTTGTACTGCAATCGTGCCTTTTTGTACCTTTATGAATCGAGCCTTTTTGTACATGAATCGAGCCTTTTTGTACATGAATCGTGCCTTTTTGAACCTTTATGAATCAAGCCTTTTTGTACATGAATCGTGCCTTTTTGTACTGCAATCGTGCCTTTTTGAACCTTTATGAATCGAGCCTTTTTGTACATGAATCGAGCCTTTTGTACAGTAATCGTGTCTTTTTGTACATGAATCGTACCTTTTATACTGCAATCGTGCCTTTTTGAACATTTATGAATCGAGCCTTTTTGTACTGTAATCGAGCCTTTTTGTACTGTAATCGTGCCTTTTTGAACCTTTATTTCGAGCCTTTTTAACCCATGAGCCTTTTAGAATGTTACCCGAGCCTTTTCAAGGAAAATTCATATGTTAATCGGTGTAATATACAATTCGAGCCTTTTAATGAAGTGTTCGACCCCCGAATGCATCTGCGTAGCGCCACTAAAACTAATGGAGGTCTGTTTGATGTTCAACCTCTATTGGAGGTCTGTTAAACAGACCTCTATGAAGAAGATGAAAAAATAAAGTCTCAGAAAATTTCAAAGTAAAAGAATGTAAAGTAAGGGCATTTTGTCCGTTCACCATAATAGGTGCCTTTTAAACTTAAGTTATTAAAGTGGTGATTTCTTACAACACCAACTTTAAAAATGTGACATTTCTCACCATTTCCACTATAGAGAAATGCCCCATGATTGTCTTTCACACCAATGCATCAAATATCTTATACCAATAAGTTAAACCATGACTATTTAAATTATTGTTATATTACATTTTATAATTCCCACACATCGTGTGGGATGCAATCTAGTTACAAAGCATAATGAAGGAAATTTATTATTAGTCATTGTTAAACATGTCTTGAATTTAAATTTGCTCTAATCCTAATAAGGTAGAGAGTGATTTGATTTAAATCTTCAGAGAAAAATTGTCAAATCTAGCCAAATAGATTATGGGAAAATTGTTTATAGCCTTGTTTCATATTTTAATTGTTATAACCATTTTGTAATAAATTCTTTCAATCCTAACCAAAATTACAAAAATACCCCAGCCAATTAATTTTAATTTTTAATTTTTTTTCCCTTTACTCTTCTTCTCTTCCTGTCCACGATCTCTCTTCTTTCTTCTTTCCTGTTCTTTTTTTCTTCTTTTCCAGTTCGACTTCTTCTCTTCATCTCATCTTTTCATCTCTTCTTCTCTTCATCTTCTCTTCTTCTTTCTCATCTTCTTCGATTTGCATCTCATTTCTTCATATTGTTCTCTTTCTTCTATTCATCTTTTTCGATCTGTATCTTTCCAGTGCCGCCGATTGCTCAGATCGGCTCCTATATTATTTTTTTTTATTTTTTTTCCTTGAAAGTTATAATAGGAAAATTGTATAATTCTCCTTTCTCTGAGCTGTTTTCTCCTATGAATTCTTATTGTTTGGATTTGAATGTTGGGTTTGTCAAAGCCTCAAAGGAAATGGTAGCTTCACTGGAGGGTGTGTCGAGACAATGTGAAGTCATTTTGATGCTTGCTAATGATCATGAATAATATGATCAATACTACTGTTGTAAATACATATATTTAGGTTAGATGGTTTTTTTTTTTTTTTTTAAATTTTTATTATTTGTTTATTTAGAAGTAAAAACGAATTCAAATTTTTGTACAAATTTTCCAATTTTGAAATAAATTATTCAAGGAACTTAATTTGCATATGGGTTGGGTCTTTAGGTGGCGTTGGTTAAATGGCGGAATGGTAATCGGAATGGTAATCGGAATGAGAATCGGAATGGAATGGAATGGAAAGCTGATTCTTTGGTTTGGTTGGGACTTTAGAATTAGCATCTGAATCGGTATTATTTTGTTTGGTGTTAACAACTGAATGGAATGGAATTAATTGTATTTTGACCAAAATACCCATAATTATAAAACATTCATGATAACATGAATATTATGGATAATAATAATAATAAAATATAAAAGTATATATAATATTGTATAATTATATAATATATAAACAAATCATATATATATATATACATAATAATATATATATAATATAAAATATTATTATATGTTTATGAATATTAATAATAATATAATTATTATTGTAATAAGATATTATATAGTAGATATAATACAAATATTATATATGATTAATATAAATATATTATATAATATAATATATATAATAATATTTGGGTAATATAATAGTATTATATATATTTAATAATAATAATATATTATAATATAATATATATAATATATATTATATTATTTATATTATATAGATATATATATATATATAGATATAATATTAATTATTATAATTAAATATATATAATAAAAAATATATAATAAATAATTATAATATAATAATATATATTTAATTATATATTATTTAATATATAATATAATAATATATATAATATATAATATATAATTAATATATAATATATACTTTTATATTTTTATTATCCAAAATATATATATATTATATAAATATATTAATATATAATTAATATATAATATATTATATAAATAATAATACATACATATATATATATATATATATATAATATATATATATATATATATATTATATATATATTTATATATCATTAATATAATATATAATGATAATATATTATTTTTGGAAAGGATGGTATTTTTGGAATATAGTTTGTGCATATGAGGGCTTTTATGGAATAATTTTTTTACATTGGAATGGAATGGGCATTCCATTGGTTTTTGGATGAATGCCCATTCCACCAAAATGGTGGAATCACAATTCCAATGGAATGCCCATTCCATTGAATTTTAACCAATCAAACATATGGAATGGATTCCATTCCATTCCATTCCTGTCCATTCCAGCCAACCAAACGCCACCTTAAGACCGATGAATGGAAGAAGATTATTCCATTTAATTATTCAAGGAACCTATAATAGGAAAATTATACAATTTTGATATTGAAAATGGAAGAAGAGAAAGAAGGAAAGAGGAGAAAAAGAGATGTCTAGAAGAGAGAAGAAGAGTAAAGGGAAGGTTTTTTCTAGATGGCCCCTTTTTATAGTGGCATTACGTTAATAGCTAAAAATTAGGTTATAAACAATTAAAATTTGAAAGTAGGTTATAAACGATTACTCAATGTTCCAAATGGTTAGAGATGAACTTTTCCCTTAAATTAGGTTATAAACGATTACTCAATGTTCCAAATGGTTAGAAATGAATTTTTCCCTTAAATTTATTATAATTATAAAAATAAAGAAGATTATTTTTGTTATAAAGTAATGAACAACAAACGAGATGAATGAAGAACAATTGAAGAACATATATGAAATAAATAATAAAGTGAGAGAGATAGAAGAGATATCATGATAAAATGAAGAGGATATATGGGGGAGAGAGAGAGAGAGAACATATAACATTTGTTACTTTTGTATTGAATTATCAGCCAACTCAAACAACTACAAAGAAAGCCATATATATAGGCAAATTGTTTAACTTAATCATGAAGCAAGTGAGGAAATATTTAGGGAGAGAATTTATCAAGTAGAAGATACTTTTAGGCGGTGGAAAATCCACTTAATTACAACACTCCCCCTTGGATTTCCACAACTTGTATTGTAATTTTCTAGGAAAAACCCAATGGGACAAAAACCTTAGTAACAATATCTTCTGGATCTTGTGGTGTTGGACGTTTTCAAAACTATCTCGTTAAAAACCTTATTAGAAAAACCCAATGGAACAAAATCTGAATGAAGGGAAAATGAGTATAGTGCAAATATGTCCATAGCTTATTGTTTTCTTCAAAACATTTCTCACAATTATACTTTGCTAGGGAAAACCTAGTGGGATAAAAACTTGAGCAAATATATTTATTAATCTGTCGGATCAAAGTAATATTTATGATGATTTTATGGATCAAGGTAACATATATACGATGATTAGCAAGATCAAAGTAATATTTACAATGATCTTTTTGATCAAGACTACATATATCGATGATCAACTGGATTAATGTAATATTTATGTTGATCTTCATGAATCAAAAGATTTTTGGGTGTGCTTAGAGAATTGCCTTATTAAAACCTTATCAGGAAAACCCAATGAGACAAAAACCGATTGGAAGGAAAAAGAGTACAATGCACATATGCCCCAATATAATTAATATACTTAATTTAATATGCTCCCCCCTGATGGGACGCTTCCTCTGATAAAAGTTCTTTTAAAGCAATCTTTTAGATTGCTAAACAGGGGTATACAAATGCTTATTTCATGAAATGAAATAACATTATAAATGATTGGAGGGAGTATAAGCAAAGACTTGCTTTATAGAGTAATATCCATATGGAATCTTTTTATAATCTTTTCAACATATTCTGATTTATGGACAAACATTCTATTTGATCTATGATCGACCTTCAGGTCAAGACAATATTTCATTTCCCATGTCTTTCATTTTTGAACTCATTTACCAAAAATTCAAGAGTTTTCAAGAGCTCCCCAGTAGCTCCAATTAAATTAATATCATCAACATGTGTTGTGAATATAGTAAATTTGGATTCTGATTTCTTTGCGAAGACACTTGGGTAATATATAATTATTATACCCTTATTTTATCAGATATTCACAGAGACAGTTATACCACATCCGTCCAGATTATTTTTAATCCATATAAGGATTTTTGTGTTCATCAAATACAGTTACGAGATCTCGATTTACATGCTTCTAACATTTTAAATCCTTCAGGGATTATAAATATCTGCATTGAGTGAATCATATAGATAAATTATTATTACTCTATAAGACACATTTCAAGCCTTTCAAAGGCAACCAAATTTATCAAAAATTCGAAATGTAATCGTATTCATCAGTAGTGAATATTAAGTTTCTGTAAGAAACCTTGTACTACGAGTCGTGCCTCATATCTCTCGATTTCATTTTTCTCATTACGTTTCCGTATAAAGACCCATTAGTATCCAACTAATTTGACATCTCCAGGTGTCTAGAGTACTATTGGTCTAAATACTTTATGTTTGGTATATAAAGTCAATTCTTCTTGAATTGCTTATTTTTTTATTTTTGATAATAAATTGCTTATTTTCATTTAGGCCAATCATGCATTTTGTCTACAATCATTGACATTATGAATATCATAATTATCATTTATAATTTCAGTAGTGCTACCGTATATAAAAACACATCATCAATGATTATTTCCTTATGATTCCACATTTCTCTCATATGATTTATAGAAAATTTCTCAATTTCTATATTCTTGTATCTTTGTTGAGATTTCTTCCATTACAATGGATTTAGTCATTTCATAGACTAGTATATAAATTTTCTCAATTTTTCAATATACTTATATCTCTGTTGAGATTTCTTCTATTTTCAATGGATTTAGTCATTTCATAGATTTGTATATAAATTTTCTCAATTTCAATAAACTTGTATCTCTGTTGAGATTTGTTCTATTTCAATGTATTTAGTCATTTTATAAATTGTATAGAAATTTTCTCAATTTCAATTTACTTGTATCTCTATTGAGATTTCTTCCATTTTCAATGGATTTAGTCATTTCATAGACTTGTATTAGGATCCTGATAACAGTACCTTAAAAAAAAGGTTCATAAGCTTATGATATGTATTAGATGATTTATTTGTTGCATTTACTCGGATCGTTTTTTAGGAACAATCAACTGGCCGGGGTTTATGAGATGACAACTTATAAAATCATGTTACCTTTAATATATCAAGTAACAGAATAATATTCATTTGATGATCAATTATCTTTCATATTTGAGCGATACGAAGATTAAAATAAGACACATTTATATATAGAGAACTGAACTAGTATCTTTATTTGTATAAGAGTAATTTTTCATTTACTCTTTCTAGAGAAACTTTCGATTTGGAAATTAATCAATATAATAATATATAGATTGTGTGTAAAAATATAAACTTTCAGAAGTTTAAATGATCTAATAGAAGATTAATCAAAATCAATATTAATCTCATAATGATATAGAATCTTATCTTAGATCATGCCAGAGATGAAATAAAAAGATATACTACACAATCAAATATCTTAAGAACGTGAGCAAGTCAATGACCAATTATAAGTTGTAATGGTAAATAATGATGATAAGTAGTGATCATAGATGAATGTATCAACATCTAATATAGAACGTCCTATATAGAAATTGGTAACTGAATCGAAATAATAAAGTTCTCGTAATTATCTGGAGACGTTTGATAAGTGATTCCGCTGATCCATTCTGATTATCATGAGTACATGCGAAAAATGGATTTTGAACATCGTCAATTGGAGACGTTTGATAATATATAAACATGTGATCATCTCGTAGATGCATCAATTAGAACCATAAAATAATGAAAGGGTTCTTTTGTGGATGAATATGTCCACATATATCCATTTGAATGATAGGGATTTAAAGCCAACTTTAGAATGAGATGGTTTATCTGGTGGATGAATTTATCCACATATATCCCTTTTCTGATCAACAATATAATCCGGATGATAAAGAACGCAGCTTTTCTATAATCAGCTTCTAGCCTAAATCACGCACAGATATTCAATATTCTTATTATTCGTGGTCTCAATATGACATTAATAAAGTTATATGTCTTTGATCTAAACAGATTTTTTTATGTTCTGCTTGAATGATATAAAGTATCATTGATACAATTGAATATCATCTTCTAATAAGATTGTGGCTCTTCTAGAGCCTTTAATCAGATCCATTAGATCCGCTAGATTTGATATGGTATTAACTTTAAATGCCCTTGAACTAAGCATATTTCTTTATGTTGTTCTTGAATAATATCAAGTATCATTAATACATAATTTAGTATTGTTTGATAATAATATCATGGCTCTTCCAGAGCTTTCTATCAGATCCGTTAAACCTAATACATTAATAACATTTGCTCTCAGCAAAGTCGAATTCATAAAATATTTCTGACTCCGCAGAATTGTATGAGTCGTTGCACTCTCGACAAGACATAATTTTTTTTTAGAAATTTTATAGACATTATGTGTAATGCCATTTTATATCTCATCCGAAATGATAAAATTCCCCTCTCTATTTATTTATTTTTATTTTTATTTTTATAAATTTTTTTGAAGAGAAATTATAAAACTACCCTTGATTTTGTAAAATTACAGAACGACCCCTCAAAATTTTTATTAATTATAAATCGCCCCCAAAACTCTTTGAAAATTTCAAACTGGACCAATAAGTTTTAGTAATTATAAATTGATCCAAATTTTGTCAAAATTACAAAATGACCCAAAATAATTGCAAAACAATCCATCAAGAATATCGAATTCTCCAAAAGTGGTCTAGAGTAAAAACAAGCTCTGTGACCTGGTTCTTCGTGCGCCGCCGCCATAACCACCAGAATATCACTGGAAGGTAACGAACGGCGGTGATGCAGCTAGACGACCAGATCCCAATGAAGATCGGCGATCGATCCAAATAGATCGCACGAACCAACGGCTGGGTTAGGCTTAGGTCACCCGATCTGGACTAGATTATGGGCCATGATCTATGATCTCCGATCATCATCGTAAAACTCACGAGGTTGGTGCAAAAACTGACGAAGCCCACGACGAAGCCCACGACGAAGCCCACCGACGAGGTGGCATTGACCCGAGGGGCGATAGGTCTGGGTTGAAACCCACCAACCCAGAAGCAAACCTAAATCGGGGTTTGGTGATACCAAAACAATGATCTGATGATCCAACACCTATCACATTCATATGTTCATCAAGTTCATCTACTGTCAAGTAGACTACTAATCTCGGAATTCCTTTTTTTCAGCAATTCTGAATTTTGCTCTTCAAGAGCATCAAACACGAATGAAATGGATAAAATATTACATCCAGTTTCATTATACGTTAGGATCTTAAATCCTTTTATGTGATACTCACATCATCCTGTTGGATGTGTATGAAATGGATAAAATATTATTTCCAATTTCATTATACGTTAGGATCTTAAATCTCTTTTATGATACTCATAGCTGTTGGATGCGAATGAAATGGATAAAATATTATTTCCAATTTCATTATACGTTAGGATCTTAAATCCTTTTATGATACTCACAACATCCTGTCGGATGTGTAGATCCTTCTCTGAATATTGCTCTTCATGAGTATCAAACATGTATGAAATGGATAAAATATTTTCCAATTTCATTAAACATTAGGATTTTAAATCATTTTTATGATACTCACAACATCCTGTTGGATGTGTAAATCCTTTTTCTCAAATGAATGATATGTAAACATATTACTTCATATATAAGAAAATAAAATCATGGATCATAATGATTTTTCGAACTTCCGGTTCGACCATGGACTATAAGTTCATATATAAAATCCAGAAAACTTCAGTTTCTAAATGGATTTGAAACCCCAGGTTCCAAATAATGAAGTATGACATTCATGAATATAACATTGGATCCAGAACTCCAGGTTCTCATCGGTTTTCAAAATCGTGCTGACTTAAATATCAATTCCAGAAAATTTAAGTTCTAGTTAGTTAGTCTAGCCAATCTCATATATTGCGTATAAATAAATACTGAATTTTTTTTAAACAATTTATCTAGAGACACAGCATAGGCCAATCTGGGGACACAGCATAAGCCAGTCCCGAGACACAACATAAGTCAGTCTCATATTACATATGTTCCGCAAATAAACAGTTTCAAAACGGTATATATGTTCCGTAATTAAATAAACAATTCCAGGAGGCTGAGCTCATCTGTTATGTGCATAAAAATAAATCCATAACTATATATATATATATATATATATATATATATAATATATATATATATGTTTCATTGACGGCATAAGCCATCTTGTATATGGAAAACATATATAGATCCAGAATATTAGGATTTAAAGAGAATAAATAAATAAATTCAGAACTATATATATATATATGTTCCATTAACAGCATAAGTCATATTGTATACGGAAATATATATAGATCTAGAATATTGGGATCTAAGTAAATCACTCATCAAGGATCCTTTTTACTTATATACACGAATATCGAGCCGTAAGTAAATAACTCACCTAGAGATACTTTTTACTTACATATGATCATACTGATAACGTGTTATAAAATAATGAACACCAAATGAGATGAATGAAGAACAATTGAAGAACATATGTGAAATAAATAATAAAGTGAGAGGGATAGAAGAGATATCAGTAATAAAATGAAGAGGATATATGGGAGAGTGAGACGAGAGAGAGAGAACATATAGCAGCTGTTACTTTTGTATTGAATTATCAGCCAACTCAAACAATTACAAAGAAAACCATATATATAGGCAAATTGTTTAACTTAATTATGAAGCAAGTGAGGAGATATTTATGGAGATTTTAGCAAGTAGAAGATACTTTTAGGCGGTGGAAAATCCACTTAATTACAACAATTTTCATATTCTCCCCCGCGACCCGCCGTTTTCAGCTTTTCAAAAGTTCACATTTTACCAAGCACAACTAAGCGCGTTCCCATTTCTTTTATTATGTACACCACCACAATATTCAAAAGATTGTATACCGGGGCTTTGGGGGCCTTCCCTCCTGGTCCTGGCTCCTGCAAAATAGAACAAACACGTGAAGCTAAAGCCAGGGTGGGCGACGGTGTTCACGCTCCGATGCTCAATTTACAGAGAGAACTTCCCAAGGCAATCACTAAGGAAATAACACAACTTTGTATTAAAAAAATGCATAAAAGTGAAATGTGATATTTATAGAGTTCTGAGATTGCAAAGGAGGGTACGGTGATAATTTCGTATGTGGAAAGGCCCACCATTCTTTGTTAAATCCCCACCATTCTTTTTACCTACACATGTCGAGGAAACACTCCCGGAGGGCTCTGGTAGTCGGATGCGTCCACATGGGACCGCTACTCCCATGTCGCTCTATGCCTCTATGTGGAGCCTAGGTGTCCCATACTCACTATTGCATTAATTAGCTGGGGTCTTGCCAAATGGTGTACAAATTGCTTTCCCTCGCCGATTTTGCTGTTTTGCTGTAGTGGAAAATCCAAGAGTGGTTTACAATCATCTGACATGTGTTAAGGATATGAATCCTCTGATTCACATAACTCACATATAACTTTTCTATTAGTATAATATACATATAACTTTTTTTTAACAAATATCTTGTGATGATTTTTTGAAAATTAATACATAAATCAGAATTATATATATATTAATTGCAATGCAATTTTTTTTTTCTTTTTTAAGGAATTGCAATGCAATTGTTATTATAAGTTATACACTAATGCTAGACAATCTAAAAATTTAATCCAAATTTTAACCAAATGATATGGCAAGTGGTTTTTTCATTAACCACATCATCATATTATGTGTGGTGATGACAACTCATTTGCCACATCATTTGAGTTAATTATTTGGATTGTATAGCATGTACTCTTAATTATAACATAATCTCAATAAAACTAATTTCAATAATTATATTGGATAAAATTCGATGAGATGAGGTTGGTCCGTTGGCAAATTCCTCACACTACATCACGAAATTGTGGGTTCGAGTCTTATGTACTCTTCTATTAATATACATATAACCTTTTTCAAACCAATATCTTCTAATGATTTTTTGAAATTAATACATAAATTAGAAATATATATATATAGAGTGAGTCTCTTATAAGGAATCTCTTATTTTAATTTCGGTAAAGACCATCATGAAATCACATTGATTTGAATGATTTTTAATCTGAATTTTTTGTAGATGATAAGTTCATTGAAATCTACATATGAATAAAATTTGAAATTTTTTCAAACACTAGAACTATTTATCCTGATTTTTGTAAATATGAAGGCATCGAAAAAATGGGTGAAATATAGGAAAATTAAAATTAAAAATAATAAAAATAATAAAAAATAATAAAAAAACTAGTTATAGTGCTTGAAAAATTCTCAAATTTTATTCATAGATAGATTTCAATAAACTTATCATCCACAAAAAAAATCAGATCAAAATTCATTCAAATTGATGTGATTTCATGGTGATCCTTGCCGAAATTAAAATAAGGGATTCTTTATGAGAGACTCACTATATAATATATTATAATATATATATATATATATATATAATATAGTGGTTCTTCATAAGAGATCCCTTATTTAATTTCGATAAGGACCACCATGAAATCATATCGATTTGAATGAATTTTAATTTGAATTTTTTTGTGGATGATAAGTTCATTGAAATCTACCTATGAATAAAATTTCAAATTTTTTCAAGTACTTAAACCATTTTTACCGATTTTTTGAAATATGAAGGCATTAGAAAAATAGGCGAAATATAGGAAATTCAAGAAAAATAGTTTTCGTGCTTGAAAAATTCTCAAATTTTATTCATAGGTAATTTCAACGAACTTATCATCCGCAAAAAAATTCAGATTAAAATTCATTCAAATCGATATGATTTCATGGTGGTCCTTACCGAAATTAAAATAAGGGATCCCTTATGAGAGAACCACTGTATATATATATATATATATATATCAAGATATATGGACACAATTGGTCATTTGATCAAATCAAACTTGCAGACAAATATGACTATTAATTTTTTAATTGATAAATCATTAAAGTCTAAGCAAGCATGCATTGAATCCTTTTATATAGGCTCAATTAATTTTGGAGTTATTGGCATTTGATTTTGGTATCAAAATCTGTTAGATTGATGAAATGCTTTAACGACACAGGTGTGGTTGAATTGCACTAAGCTATCGAAAACGTTAACAAAGCTAAAAAAAATTTCGATTTCAGAATTGACCTAACTAGAGAATTATTACTGTTTAATTAAGATCTGAAACACTAAGAAGAACAACAAAAGATGCTTATTAAGTAGTAAATAGCAAAACAAGAAGGCATGAATACACCTTAATTATTTACAAGAAGTTTTCATGTGTTTGCACATATACACACAGGCTTATTTACTCAGGACCAGTTTCCATTTCGAGTCGTTGAGACACAGCTCTCATCGACGGTCGAGATTCTGGATTGAAATGTAAACATGAGAGAGCAATATTCAACATTAAAGGCAATTCATGTGTAAGTTTCGGAGTTAAAGGAGGCGAGAGGCGAGGATCCAACATGGTTTTCAAGTCTGCACTTCGATCACGTAATGAATTTATATCACTTATGAGTTCTCCTGGATGTCTTCCCATAAGAATTTCTAGCACCAAAGCACCAAAGCTATAAACATCACATTTTTCGGTTACTGCCATAGTGTAAGCAAGCTCTGCAACAACAAAAACAGAACCAATTTCAGGAAATACTCAATTGTTTACTATGTTACAAAATATTAAATATAAATATGTTTTCAAATGCAGGACAAAACCTGAAAAGGAGTAAGAATTTACCTGGAGCAATGTAGCCGTATGTGCCTGCAACTGCTGTCCAATTAGATGAATCAGGCTTTAGAAACTTTGCAGTGCCGAAATCTGAAACATGAGCCGCCATGTCAGTGTCCAGCAGAACATTTTTGCTTGAAATGTCTCGATGAATAACAGGTGGTACGCGATCGTGATGCATATAAGATAAAGCATGAGCAACCCCTTTAATAACTATACTCCTTTTCTCCCAGTCCAATTCTCTCGCTTCCTTTTCATTGCTCAAGATTTCGGCTAAGCTTCCCTTTTCCATGAACTCATAAACCAAAAATGTATGCCTACCTTGAGCGCAGAATCCGTGGAGCTTCACAATATTTCGATGCCTGAGTTCTGTTAGTGCTTCTACTTCATTGCAGAAACTCTTTATGCTGTCAATTTCCAAGTCATTGGCCTGAGAATTCAGCTTTTTATTGCAAAAACATTGCCATCTTCAAATTCTGCTTTGTAGACTTTTCCTGATCCTCCAACCCCAATGCAGTACATTTGATCAAAGTTGTTTGTAGCTTTAACAATGTCTTCATACACAATTTTCCCATTAAAATACAACAATGAGAATGGATTTTCTCCTCTTGAATTATATCCATTTTGACACTTTTCTTAGATTTCTCCAGCGGATGAGTAGAAAAATCCCAACAAGTACAAATGAAAGAAACAAAACACATGCTATAGGAACAACAATAAGAACAAGAAGTCTGTTTTTCTTACTTTCACTGCCTTTTCCTGTGGACGAGACATTGTTGCAGGGTCTCAATCCTCGGATATCACCACATAAATCTTTGTTGTTGGCAAAAGCATCTGAATTAGATGAAGAGAGAAGACAGAGCCATCTGGAAGTGGACCCTCTAAACTGTTATGTGAAAGGTTGATGGACTGCAAGCTCACCATGTTGCTAAGGGCTGCAGGAATTGTACCGGTGAGATAATTGTGGGACAAGTTCAAGTTTTCTGACCTTTTAAGCTTCGCAAACTGGCTCGGTATCTCTCCAGAAAGTGAATTATAACTGAAATCTAGTGCTTGTAAGGCTACAAGGTTACCAATTTGAAAAGGGATTGTACCGTTTAATTGGTTGTGGCTCAAATTCAAATTCTGCAGATTGTTGCAGTCCTCAATTTGATGTGGAATTGCTCCACTCAGCCTGTTGCTTGACAAGTCTAGTGATTCCAAATCGGACAGTCTTCCGATCCCTGCAAGTATCTGACCTGAAATGTTGTTATCTTTCAGGCTTAAGAAGGAAAGCCTTGTCAAATTCCCAATTTGTTTTGGTATCTCTCCTGAAAGCTGGTTTGAAGACAGATCAAGCTCTACTAGTTGGCTCAATGAGGTAATCTCATCGGGAATTCTACCGTCTATCGAATTCACAGCGATTTTCAGCAGTGTCAACTTCTGACATTCTCCCCATTTTGGTGAGAGTTCACCCTGCAATTTGTTGTAACTTAAGTCCATATAAGTGAGATTCGGATACACACCAAAGTCTCGGTCTAGAATTCCGGTGAGTTGGTTATGTTCAAGCCGAACCCTGTACAATGATTGGCAGTCTCTCAGGCTTACTGGAACAGGACCGGTGAAACTGTTAAAATTTGCAGTGAAATTGACAAGCTTGCCTCCGCGACACACTTCTTGTGGTAAATGGCCAGAGAAATTGTTCTCAGCTAGATGAAGAACAGTTAATGATGACAGATTTCCAAGCTCTTCAGGAACCAAACCAGTTAATTTGTTAGCAAACAAGCGCACATCAGTTAAGTTGTTCAAAGTGCCAATATTTTCAGGAATTTGTCCTGTAAGTTGGTTAACAGCGGCACGTAGAATGGACAAGCTACTCAAATTACCCAAAGATGCAGGGATAGGACCTGTAAGAAAATTCCCATCTAGAGCTATCAGAGTCAGCAATTTTGAGTTCCCTATCTCTTCAGGAATTCGGCCGCCAAGCTGATTTCCCTGGAGGAGAAAATTTTTGAGACCAATAAGACCAGTCCTGGACTGACCAGTTCCATCAGGAAACAAACGAGCGTCTATTTCACCCACTATATTGTTTCGTGAAATATCAAGTTCGTAAACTTGAGTAAGATTAGCAAGAGAAAGAGGCAGAGTTCCATTTAGATCATTTGTGGAAAGATCAAGGAACTGGAGTTTTGAAAGCAAGCCAATGTTACTTGGAACTGAGCCCGAAAGTTTGTTTGTCTTGAGATCAAGCCGTAGCAGATTCAGGAATGAAGAGAAATCCAAATTCTGAAGAGTACCTGTTAAACCTGTGAATGATAGGTTTATTTCAGTCACAGTTCCTGCATCATTACAAGATATTCCGCGCCACTGGCAAGGACTTGCAGTGGTAGAATTTGATTGAGCTGGAATCACCCATGACTCGAAAATCGATTGGTTTTCGAAACTTTCTTTCCATTTCAATAAGGCTTCTGTTTCTGATAATGAATTTGCTTTCCAGGAAAATAGCAACAGCATACAGGCAACATACAGATACAGAGCAGGTAAACTGTATTTGCCTCGACTGGCCATTGTTCAGGATTTTTTCCTTATGTTTTTGATGGTTGAATTTCCTTTATATGTCTGTTTTCTTTTCTTCTGTATCTGGGACTGCCTTTATAAATACACATAAATTACTTACATCATTTCAAACAAAAAACAAAAAAACAAAAAAAAAAAAAAAGTAAATCAAGTAAAGTGATTGGACTATGGGTGTACGAGTCCCACTTTTGCTCATTAAATGTTTGTGGAGACATCTCCCCGGTAGAGTTGCAATCCAAACCTTGCTATTAGATTGGTTGATCTCACCAAATCCTGTCAGATCTGATTGGTGTTAGATTTTTTTTTCGTTACAATAGGTCCATATTAATGAGATTGTTTATTCGAGTTGAGAAAGACTCAATAATATCGATAGTTAGAGCATCTCCAATGCAATGCTAAATTATTGTACCAATGCTATAATTTAGCACGAAGTAAAAAAAGCATGCTCCAATGCAATGCTAAAAGCTGTGTCAAATTTGATATATGCTATAAACTGTGTACAACATATGTCAAATTTGGTACAACAATAAATACAGTCGTATTTGTTGATTTTTTAATTTTAAATAATAAAAATTTAACAAATTTGGTAGGGAAAATTGAGATCGAAACAATTCTAACAAAATATTAAATGCATTTATTGAATGAATTGGTTGTATTTGTTGACTTTTATAATTTTAAATAATTAAAAAATAAAAAATAGTATATCAAGTAGAATTTGACATTGGAGTACAATACTAAAATGATGTGTCAAATATAACATTTCACTATATTTTATGCCAAATTTAGTATTGGCATTGGCATATGCATCGGAGATGGTCTTATCTCATATCACAGTGATGCAGGCATATTATAGGCAAGCCATTGAATTTTAAAAAGAGGTTTCTAGAACTTGACCTTTCAGCAAAAGAAATTAAATGGAGTTTAAAAAGAATCCAATTAGTTATTACTGTCTTTGTTTGACTTAAACAAAAATACAAATAAATAAATACCACGTGAAACAAATATTTGGTAGAAATGTCCTATTTTTCTCGTGGAGAACTTGAACCTACAACCTCGTGGTGCAGGAGTGCGGGGTTTACCACTGTACCAACCTCATCTCGTCGTTGTTTATTTGTTATTATTATTATTTTTTATCACTATAAATAAAATTCATCCTTTGGAGCATATTTTGTGGCAAATTCGACAAAATGGTTAAAAATAATTAAATAAATTTTGTATTTAAATCCATAAATGACAGTTTTATTGGACATCATTTATCCCACTAAATTAGTAGGTTCGTGTGTTATTGGGTCTTTCTTTCTTTTTTCCTTTCAATTTATTTTGTTTATTTTAATTAATTGGTACATTGGGTCATGAGTGACTCATGATGTAGGATTGTAGACCTGATAAATTTCACACGACTCAAACTCATACAAATAAATAAATACCACGTGAAACAAATATTTGGTAGAAATGTCCAACTGTATGAAACTAGTATTCTAGGTATAATTGATTTTTCTCGGTCAAACAATCATTTTCTTTTGAAGAAAAATGCGTACGGTTGGAGTTTTAGCTCATAATAAACCATTAATCAATAAAATTTAAATATATAAAACAATATAAATAGAACAATATCTATTTCCCATCAAAACTGAACCAATTACCACTAAAAAAATAATTAAATTTGATGAGGTCTGTTTAATTGGTTGGAATCAAAGAAGAAAATATAGATATTGTAATCAAAATATTTTCGATATGTTTCATATTTTGGAGGATTGATATAAAAAAAATGTTATTGAATATTCAAATATTTTGAGGATATTACAATATTTTCAATATTTCCAAAAAAATTGTAGAAATTTAAGCCCATCAATATTTACTTGATTATTACTTCCTTGGTTGGAATATTCAATTATTCAGTCCCGCCAACACCAGAAATATTGCAATCTGAAAAAACAAAAGGAATCACTAGTGTGGGCAAAAAGACTTTTGGGTGGATTATTTGTCTTTTAAAAGAAAAGAATAGCAAATGGATTTTGTTTTGGGTAGATCAGGAAGCAATAGAAAGTCAAACCATTTGCAAAAATTGAACCAGTCTCTGTGAGAAAATTCATTTGCAAATGTGCTTGTCATATTATAACACAAGAAGTTAAAAACTTAATAGTGAAAAAAAAAAAAAAAAAGTCGCCAACAGGGGAGGCGTAACTCAGCTGATAGATGGACGAGTTTAGAGTTTGGACAAATGACTCTCAGGTCAGCGGCTCGAATTATAACGATGGTAAAAAGCTTTCAAAAAAATACATAGTTCCAGATTAATAGATATTGTCAAAAAAAAAAAAAAAAAAAATAGTGAAAAAAATGACAAAAATGAGATTCAAAACTGTATAGCATAAATTGTGAGGAAGACAATATTTTGTTGGAGTTGAGAGTTATTTGACAACACCTCACACGTCCAACTTCTCTACTTACGGTTAATAAAATGAACATGTTCTCACAAGTTGGTAGGTGAAGACGGTCAACAAGTAGCAACAAATGTCTTTTTCCGCTCTCTTGGGATTGTTTTGCAGGACGACGTGGGTATAATAAGGATGGCAAAGTGTTGGGCCTATATGTGTGGCTCCAGTCCACGAACAGCCCAAATTCATATAGCTTTACTTAATATAAATTTGTGATGTGTGTGAGTGAAGCAAGAAGTTGAAAAAGAAAAAAAGAGACTGGCAACTTGGTGGCTTTCTTGATTGTGCCTTAGTGATTTGGTTGTGTGTGGCAATTGGTGTGAGCTTAAACAAAGCATCTTGTTGGCTTCTTGTATGTGGGCTTGGTTAAGGTGTACTCAAGTGTTATATTTTGTTGTGTGAGCAAACGCAAGTGAGAGACTTAGTGCTTATTTGGTTGAGCTTTCAACTGATTCAAAATGTTTACCAACGTCTATTTAAGTTTTTTAAAGTTGTTTAGTTAGGCTTTTAAAATTGTCTATTTTAAATTGAGTAGAGGCTAATAGAGTTTAAACCTTTAATGGACAAAAACTCATGAGGAGGTACTTCTTCAAATAGACCTTTTTTTTTTTTAAAGTCTCCCAAGCAAACATCTATGATTTTTTATTTTTTTTTCAAAAACTCTATTTCTAATAGACCTACTATAAGTAGATCTTTTACCAATAGAGGTTTTTCAAAAGCCCAACTAAACTAGCTCTCAGTAGCTTGGTGGCTTAGATTTGGAAGTCACGGCTTGGTCTTGGCAGTGTGTAATGGTGTGTTCTTTTTGAGTGAGGCAAACCCCAGTGTGTTGCCATTGATTGAAAGAAAGGTGTATGCGGCACTTGAGGTGTGACGTGCAGCCGAGACATTGATAAGCTTTATTAAAAATTTTCTTGGTGCTTTTGGTATCGTTTTGGGATTCATTTATAACGGTGGTTTCCTAATCGTGGGTTTTCTCAATTGTTGATTGAGATTTTATTTGTAGTGATTAATTTCTGGAGTTTCTATTTAAAGCTAGAAAGTGTTGCTTCTAGGCTTTTTGGTATATTGTGTCTTTCTTAGGGGTCCTATCCTGAGATGTGACATTGTGTAATTAGCTACTTTGATTATAATGGAAGTTATAATTTCGAAGTTTGGCCTGTGGAGGTAGGCATATTAGCTGAACCATGTAATTCTTGGTATTCTTGTGTTTATTGATTATTTTGTGTGTTTGTGCGTTGAGTTTGTTATTTTGTTATTCTATCCCAACAAGCGTTTTTGGGGCAATTTCAATTTATAACATAAAGGATGGCAAAATTATCCACCGATATGAATATCATGAGAATCCACTTCATTTAAGATGAGATTGATACTATTTTATCAGGATGGATGTGATCCAAATATCATTTTATTTGTAGGGATAGGAATGGATATAGTCCATGGATATCTGCTTCACCCATCTCAATTATTAGTTTTAATATTTATAAATATAAAAATTTATTACTTAATTTTTAACCCTAATTATATATAAAATAAAAATTCTCACCAAAAACCTAAAAAGCTAGTTTATAAAATAAGAATTAAGAAGTGTCAACCAACTTGAGACTGCCAAGTAAAATATAAAAAATTAACATTTTTTTTATCTAATATAGGGATGGACGAAGTGGGGATGGATATCCCTATCAGAATTCACGAATTCCCTGAATCCATCCCGCTTACTCAGAAATGGGGATGGAGGTGAAGCCAGAATTTTTAAATTTAATCAAGTTGGGGGGTGGGTGGTCAGCCAATAAAAATTTCATTTTATAATAAGTAAATATAAAAAAATATAAAAAAAAAATTAAATATGAGGACTAAAAGGAAATTTTCATTTTCAGTCACAGTTCCTGCGTCATCACAAGATATTCCGCGCCATCGGCAAGGGCTTGCGGTGGTAGAATTTGATTGAGTTGGAATCACCCATGACTCGAAAATCGATTGGTTTTCGAAACTTTCTTTCCTTTTCAATAAGGCTTCTGTTTCTGATAATGAATTTAATTTTCTTTCCAGGAAATTAGCAACAGCATATAGGCAACAAACAGAGCAGGTAAATTGTATTTTCCTTGACTGGCCATTGTTCAGGAACTTTTCTTTCTTCTGTTTTTGATGGTTGAATTTCTTTTATATGTCTTGATGTCTCATGGTTTGATCTTGGACTTTAGTTACTTTTTCAAATAAGCACAAAGTATAATGTTAGCTCTAAAATTTACCTCAACTAACAAACTATATATATCCAGACCCGAAATGGTAAATCTAATGACGAGATGAAGTTGATCTAGTCCCATATCCATTGTTCACACTAGTGAGTAGTGACTCCTTTGTTTGTTTGATTTTTTTAAGATGACACTTAAGATGCAATAGAAAGTAACCACTTGCAAAATTGAACTATTCTCTTTAGTGAGAAAATTGATTCTCAAATCAAAGTGTCAACCAAAAAAAAAAAAAAACACATCACCTTTTAGCACATATGGTAGTGCACCTCCCTTAATTTGACCCTTCTACATTGGTAGTGAGAGGTTCAAGTCTTATCATACACATTTTATAAATATGTGTGGGGAGTTTTATCCAGATTTGTGGGAGTATCCGGGGCCGCACTTGTACTAAATATGGAACATGATATTAAAGAACACTTTTTGCCTTGCCGGGTTCTCGAGTCTTTAATAAACTATGCTGTTCAAAAAAATAAAATATAAAATTAAAGAACACTTGAAATTTATTCCATTAATTATTAAACAAGTTGATCTGTTACAATTTTAAGCAAATTAAATAAAGAACTTGATGGATGGTGCTTATATATTCTGCAGGAGATATCATGGCTAAAATCAATAATGGTAATCCCTGGGATCATCTTGATTGAGCTCCACCAGCTCCCTAATCTGCGAACCTGAAAGACAAATACAAATGCTCAACGAGTTCAAGGCATTTCAAAATTTAATGTAATTCCATATGCATATGCGGTACAATTAATAAAGTCCGTTGAGTTGGGTAATATCAAGAAATTAATTTCTTTTCTTTTCTTTTTTATAAAAAAAATTGTTATTCTTCGATGGCAATCACAACTTGAATTGATGTTTAAAATACTGGATATCCAAACTCAAAAGACAAACCTAATAAGAATATATATAGTTTTTTGAACGGTAATTTTATTCAGAAATCAAACCAACAAAAGAACATAAAGGCAGACCAGACTAATAAGAATATATAGTGACTCATATTTCTTATAAACAACCCTAGTTGATCCTCTTTTAACAAACTCGTGTGACAGACGCAAGAGACTCAACATGAGGATCCAAAAAATTGTTGGTGTGGGATCCCAAACATTTTTCATACGGAATCCTAATGTTTTAACTTTTTAACATTATAGAGTGAGCTTTTCAACGTTGCATAGTCGAAATTTATGAGTTGGGATTTCAATTTGTAACGTTACGAGATCCCGCTTAGATCAGGCGGCCGATCTCCATGCAATTATTCTATAAAAATCCAAGAAGATAAGAAGACTTACGAGTCATACAGGGCTTGGAGGTCCGTCCAAGTTCCCTTGCAGTCACTTCCGAGGTTAGAAGAAGCACAAGAACTAGGAGAAGCACCCAAGCAATCAAGCAATTCCTGGAAATCATTTTTTTTTTTTTTTCTTGGAATAACATGGCAAAGAACACAGGAGATATATGTATATATATATATATATATAATTGTAGAGGAGGCTAAAAGTCTCCGATCAATGGTTTAATTTAATGTTCCTGTGGCATGTTGTTTACTTCTGATTTTTCTGTTCAGAATCAAAGTCATAGATTGTTTATTGAAATGATCAACAGAGTTTAATTCAAGCTTGTTTTGATGGAATATTCTTCTTGAATGTGTGTATATAGAATTCACATATATCATCGAAACATTCATTTTGACCTTTAATTTTATAAAATAATTAATTTGTTGAATTAATAATGTATTTCACAATCGCATTATTCAACAACTTTGTTGTTATTTTTATATTTTTTTAGTTTTTTTTTTTTTAATTATCTTTTTTTATGCATATATACATAAATTCAGGGCTTTTTTTGGTAGGGGGACAACTTGAACCTACAACCTCGTGGTGCAAGTGTGCGGGGTTTACCACCAGACCAATCTCATCTCGTCCTTGTTTATTTTTTATTATTATTATTTTTTATCACTATGAATAAAATTCATCCTTTAGAGCATATTTTGTGGCAAATTCGACAAAATGGTTAAAAATAATTAAATAAATTTTGTATTTAAATCCATAAATGATAGTTTTATTGGACATCATTTATCCCACTAAATTAGTAGGGTCGTGGGTTATTGGGTCTTTCTTTCTTTTTTCCTTTCAATTTATTTTGTTTATTTTAATTAATTGGTACATTGGGTCATGAGTGACTCATGATGTAGGATTGTAGACCTGATAAATTTCACATGACTCAAACCTATTCAAAAATAGTGGTTGATGAGTTTAGTTTATCGGATTGGATTGTCAATGGGTCAACCCATTAAAAACCCATAATATAATTGGTCGATTTTAGGTTCACCTTTGAAAAACCATTAATTCGTTATAATCCATTAATATAAGGATTTTTTTTTATAAATTTATATATATATATATATATGTTTATGAAATTTATTTAAAAAAATCTTTGTATTTACCGACTCAATAGTAAATAAATTTATTCAAGTAATTGAATTTATAAAAAAAAAATCTCTATAATTACATTTAGGATATACTGTATTTTAATAATTAATTAAAAAATTAAATTAAAAACTCTAAAACTATAAATTGATTGTATCACTATATTCTAACCATAACCCTAAAAGTAGTCGTCTTCTAACACAAACAATTTAACATTTGTAAGCGTAAGTGAGGATTGAGATTCTCAAGCGCAATATTATGACAATTTATTGAAGCCATATTAGATTTCATTTTCAAGTTGCTTATTTTTGTTTTTCTTAAAATAATATGTTTTTGATAGAATGTTTGGAGCCTTTGGTAGACTTGATTGCATGAGTTTGATCATGCTTCAGTACTTGAAAGCACAATTCTACAAAACATGTTTTTTAAATGAATAAATGAAATGAAATAAGCAATGAATGAACTTGTCCCAGTTGAACTTTTTAATTAATCAGTTTTAAAAACTTGAAATTAATCTAGTAATAAATTTATAAGACTAATGATTATGAATGATACAAAAATAATTGTTCTCAGCGAGATAAATTGTTCCTCCGCGACACACTTCTTGCGGTAGTAGGTTCAGGAATGAAGAGAAATCCAAATTCTTAAGAGTACCTGTTAAACCTGTGAATGACAGGTTTATTTCAGTCACAGTGCCTGCATCATTACAAGATATTCCGTGCCACTGGCAAGGACTTGCAGTGGTAGAATTTGATTGAGCTGGAATCACCCATGACTTGAAAATCGATTGGTTTTCGAAACTTTCTTTCCATTTCAATAGGCTTCTGTTTCTGATAATGAATTTAATTTTCTTTCCAGGAAATTAGCAACAGCATATAGGCAACAAACAGAGCAGGTCAATTGTATTTGCCTTGACTGGCCATTGTTCAGGAACTTTTCTTTCTTCTGTTTTTGATGGTTGAATTTCTTTTATGTGTCTTGATGTCTCATGGTTTGATCTTGGACTTTAGTTACTTTTTCAAATAAGCACAAAGTATAATGTTAGCTCTAAAATTTACCTCAACTAACAAACTATATGTATCCAGACCCGAAATGGTAAATCTAATGACGAGATGAAGCTGATCTAGTCCCACATCCATTGTTCACACTAGTGAGTAGTGACTCCTTTGTTTGTTTGATTTTTTTAAGATGACACTTAAGATGCAATAGAAAGTAACCACTTGCAAAATTGAACTATTCTCTTTAGTGAGAAAATTGATTCTCAAATCAAAAGTGTCTTAGCACATCACCTTTTAGCACATATGGTAGTGCACCTCCCTTAATTCGACCCTTCTATATTGGTAGTGAGAGGTTCAAGTCTTATCATACACATTTTATAAACATGTGTGGGGAGTTTTCTCCTGATTTGTGGGAGTATCCGGGCCGCACTTGTACTAAATATGTAACATGATATTAAAGAACACTTTTTGCCTTGCCGGGTTCTCGACTCTTTAATAAACGATGCCGTTCAAAAAAATAAAATATAAAATTAAAGAACACTTGAAATTTATTCCATTAATTATTAAACAAGTTGATCTGTTACAATTTTAAGCAAATTAAATAAAGAACTTGATGGATGGTGCTTATATATTCTACAGGAGATATCATGGCTAAAATCAATAATGGTAATCCCTGGGATCATCTTGATTGAGCTCCACCAGCTCCCTAATCTGCGAACCTGAAAGACAAATACAAATGCTCTACGAGTTCAAGGCATTTCAAAATTTAATGTAATTCCATATGCATATGCGGTACAATTAATAAAGTCCGTTGAGTTGGGTAATATCAAGAAATTAATTTCTTTTTTCTTTTCTTTTTTATAAAAAAAATTGTTATTCTTCGATGGCAATCACAACTTGAATTGATGTTTAAAATACTGGACATCCAAACTCAAAAGACAAACCTAATAAGAATATATATAGTTTTTTGAACGGTAATTTTATTCAGAAATCAAACCAACAAAAGAACATAAAGGCAGACCAGACTAATAAGAATATATAGTGACTCATATTTCTTATAAACAACCCTAGTTGATCCTCTTTTAACAAACTCGTGTGACAGACGCAAGAGACTCAACGTGAGGATCCAGAAAATTGTTGGTGTGGGATCCCAAACATTTTTTCATACGGAATCCCAACGTTTTAACTTTTTAACATTATAGAGTGAGCTTTTCAACGTTGCATAGTCGAAATTTATGAGTTGGGATTTCAATTTTGTAACGTTACGAGATCCCGCTTAGATCAGGCGGCCGATCTCCATGCAATTATTCTATAAAAATCCAAGAAGATAAGAAGACTTACGAGTCATACAGGGCTTGGAGGTCCGTCCAAGTTCCCTTGCAGTCACTTCCGAGGTTAGAAGAAGCACAAGAACTAGGAGAAGCACCCAAGCAATCAAGCAATTCCTGGAAATCATTTTTTTTTTTTTTCTTGGAATAACATGGCAAAGAACACAGGAGATATATGTGTATATATATATATATAATTGTAGAGGAGGCTAAAAGTCTCCGATCAATGGTTTAATTTAATGTTCCTGTGGCATGTTGTTTACTTCTGATTTTTCTGTTCAGAATCAAAGTCATAGATTGTTTATTGAAATGATCAACAGAGTTTAATTCAAGCTTGTTTTGATGGAATATTCTTCTTGAATGTGTGTATATAGAATTCACATATATCATCGAAACATTCATTTTGACCTTTAATTTTATAAAATAATTAATTGCTTGAATTAATAATGTATTTCACAATCGCATTATTCAACAACTTTGTTGTTATTTTTATATTTTTTTAGTTTTTTTTTTTTTATTATTATCTTTTTTTATGCATATATACATAAATTCAGGGCTTTTTTTGGTAGGGGGACAACTTGAACCTACAACCTCGTGGTGCAAGTGTACGGGGTTTACCATCAGACCAACCTCATCTCGTCCTTGTTCATTTTTTATTATTATTATTTTTTATCACTATAAATAAAATTCATCCTTTAGAGCATATTTTGTGGCAAATTCGACAAAATGGTTAAAAATAATTAAATAAATTTTGTATTTAAATCCATAAATGATAGTTTTATTGGACATCATTTATCCCACTAAATTAGTAGGTTCGTGTGTTATTGGGTCTTTCTTTCTTTTTTCCTTTCAATTTATTTGTTTATTTTAATTAATTGGTACATTGGGTCATGAGTGACTCATGATGTAGGATTGTAGACCTGATAAATTTCACATGACTCAAACCTATTCAAAAATAGTGGTTGATGAGTTTAGTTTATCGGATCGGGTTGTCAATGGGTCAACCCATTAAAAACCCATAATATAATTGGTCGATTTTAGATTCACCTTTGAAAAACCATTAATTCGTTATAATCCATTAATATAAGGATTTTTTTTATAAATTTATATATATATATATATATATATATATGTTTATGAAATTTATTAAAAAAAATCTTTGTATTTACCGACTCAATAGTAAATAAATTTATTCAAGTAGTTGAATTTTTATAAAAAAAAATCTCTATAATTACATTTAGGATATACTGTATTTTAATAATTAATTAAAAAAATTAAATTAAAAACTCTAAAACTATAAATTGATTGTATCACTATATTCTAACCATAACCCTAAAAGTATTCGTCTTCTAACACAAACAATTTAACATTCGTAAGCGTAAGTGAGGATTGAGATTCTCAAGCGCAATATTATGACAATTTATTGAAGCCATATTAGATTTCATTTTCAAGTTGCTTATTTTTGTTTTTCTTAAAATAATATGTTTTTGATAGAATGTTTGGAGCCTATGATGGACTTGATTGCATGAGTTTGATCATGCTTCAGTACTTGAAAGCACAATTCTACAAAACATGTTTTTTAAATGAATAAATGAAATGAAATAAGCAATGAATGAACTTGTCCCAGTTGAACTTTTTAATTAATCAGTTTTAAAAACTTGAAATTAATCTAGTAATAAATTTATAAGACTAATGATTATGAATGATACAAAAATAATTGTTCTCAGCGAGATAAATTGTTCCTCCGCGACACACTTCTTGCGGTAAATGGCCATAGAAATTGTTCTCAGCTAGATGAAGAACAGTTAATGATGACAGATTTCCAAGCTCTTCAGGAACCAAACCAGTTAATTTGTTAGCAAACAAGCGCACATCAGTTAAGTTGTTCAAAGTGCCAATATTTGCAGGAATTTGTCCTGTAAGTTGGTTAACAGCGGCACGTGGAATGGACAAACTACTCAAATTACCCAAAGACGCAGGGATAGGACCTGTAAGAAGATTCCCATCTAGAGCTATCAGAGTCAGCAATTTTGAGTTCCCTATCTCTTCTGGAATTCGGCCGCCAAGCTGAGAATACAAGCCAAAACGCGTAAGGACCAGGCTGCCCACTCCCACACAAACAGAATAAAGACTAAAACAGAGATAACAAAACAAAACAATAACCTTAAGCCAGAAAAGAACACCACCCAAGCACAACAACCAGAATAAACGATCTGAAGCCAGGGCTGAAGAGAGGACCTGCCTAAACGATTTTCCTTATGTTTTTGATGGTTAAATTTCCTTTATATGTCTGTTTTCTTCTGTATCTTGGACTCCCTTTTTAAATTCACATAATATAATGTCATCAAAATTACTTTAACTAACAAACTATATGTCCAAAAAAAAAAAAAAAAAGTTAATAGGAGTTCGAGTTCACTTTTGCTTGTTAAATCACAAAGTGTCCCTGGTGGTGGGATTTGCATTCCAAGCTATACTTGTAAGAGTTGATCTCGTTAAATCCCGAAAAATTTCTGATCT
This sequence comes from Acer saccharum, assembly GCA_030490815.1. Taxonomy (NCBI): domain Eukaryota; kingdom Viridiplantae; phylum Streptophyta; class Magnoliopsida; order Sapindales; family Sapindaceae; genus Acer; species Acer saccharum. The sequence goes on from CM059866.1 coordinate 54,486,528, forward strand.
GATTGGTATATGATTTTTTTTTTATTATAAAAAAAGTAAGTGCATCTAATGATTAGTTGGTCTAGTAGTATGCCTCATTTTGTCCATATTAACCACGTTGTTTGTTAGAGTCCAAAAAGACTCAATAAAATCGATTGTTATCTCACATCACAGTGATGCAGGTATATTATAGGCAAGTCTTTGAATTTTCAAGTGGTTTCTAGGACTTGACCTTTCACCAAAAGAAATTAAATGGAGTTTAAAAAGAATCCAATTAATTATTAGTCGTATTAATTAATCTTTGTCTGACTTAAACAAAGTATAAATACCGCGTGAAACAAGTATTTGGTAGAAATGTCCAAGTATTCTAGGCATTATTTGGTTGTTCTCAGTCAAGCAATCATATATTTTCTTCCAGAAAAATTTGGAGGGTTGGAGTTTTAGCTAATAATAAACCATTAATCAATAAAATTTAAATATAGAACAATAAAAATGTCTATTTCCCAACAATACTGAACCAATTACTATTTTTTTTTTATAAAGTCTGTTTAGTTTTGTAATATTCTATTACAATAAATATAGATACTTTTATCATAATAATTTTATATTTTAGAGGAATTGATATAAAAATATTTTTAAGTATTCTAAAATTTTAATGATATGTATTAAAGATATTTTTAATATTTTCACCGAAATTTCCAGCAATTTAATTCCATCTATATTTACTTCCTTAGTTGGAATATTAAATTATTCAGTCGATTCGCTGATACCAGAAATATTGTAATCTGAATAAACAAAAGGAATTTGCTTCTGGCCTTTTGGCCCTTCTAATAAAACTTGCTTAAAAAAATAATAATAATAATAATAATAAAAAATAATAATAAGGGGAATCGCTAGTGTGAACAATGGACTTTGGGTGGATTAGGATTAGGAAGCAATAGAAAGTCAAACCACTAGCAAAATTGAACCAGTCTTTTTGTGAGAAAATTGATTTGCAAATCCAAAAGTGCTTATCAGATTATAACAAGTAATTAATACTTAATAATAAGCCAAGTGGAAGTTAAACACATAATTAATTAAAATATTTTTTTGAAATCCCATGACACCAATTGGCCGGATGTCTACAGGACTTGACAGGATTAACCGCATTTATGAATCATAAATTAAGTATAAATTGATTCTTTGATTTTCATTCTCGATTAATAAATGCATTATTATGTTAAAAATAATACGTTCTTACTCTCAATAAAACAAAAATAAAATGTCAATTAGTTACATATAAAAATTAGAATATTAAAAGAGTGGTGTTATTGGCATATCCCTTACAGTCTATTTATGCCTCACTTTTTAAAATTTTAATAAAATAAAATAAAATAAAATGTTTGTATTAATTTTTTTTATTTATTTCCAAAACTACACATTTTACTTAATACACTCCATATAAGATCTCTCTATCTCTGATTCCTATATACATCTCTCTCTCTCATCTCCATTGAACGATTTATTTTTCATTTTTTCTTTTTTTCTTTTTTTTTTTAAGTTTTTCTTCATGGTGGAAAAGAAAAAAAAAAAAAAAAAAAGGTTGTTTCAACACAATGACAATTTGATATCATTATAAATAAAAAGTAAACTTCAAATTTACTTATAGAGAAGGAATTGTTTCCAGATACTTGATATCATTTTTAGACAATTCTTGTAGATATTTAATATCATTGGCAGACAATTCTTGCCAGAAGCAAATTTTAGGATTTAAGAGTTAAGAAAAAAATTTCAAGAAACAGATTACAAGAAGTGGTTTATTTATTTATTTATTTATTATATATTTTTTTGGAAAATGAATATGGGGTTTTATTAGATTTACTCCGAAGAATTTTTTTTTTTTTTTTCCTTAAATTGTATGTCCCTTTAAGTAATTTTGATAAAGAAAAAAAAAATACTACATAATTAAAAAGTGGGGTATAAATAGACCGATAGAGGTGTGCAAATAGCACTACTCATTTTAAAATTTACTTATTTAATTCCATTAATTGGCTATGCTTCCACTTCGATTTGGAATTTAATAATTGTTTGATAATATGATGCAGGGGCAATTAAGAAAGTATTTTTAATACAAAAATCGCAGTAATGTTTATGCAACTAAAAAAACATTAGTAAAAATATCAATTGAATGAAGTGATAAGTAATTTGTTATTACTGTATCTTTCGTGGCATTGTCACGTCAAAATGAATAAATGATGAATGACTTCTTTTAAGTAAACCATTTGTTCATTCCAAATTTCCAATTAAAGATTATTCTCCTTGTTTGATAATGATTCGTATATATATATATATATATATAAGTATAGAACTCACAATTCTCCGTATTGATATGATATTGTTCGTTTTGGGTCTAAGCTTGCACGAATTTGCTCTTAAGACTCAACCCAAAATGCCTCATACCAATGGAGATAGTGCCGATACTTATATATGTGCTCATGATCATCCCCTGATCCCCATGTCTAGCTAATGTGGGATTTTAGTTGCATACCCAACAATCCTCCCTCGAACAAAGGACCATCATTATCTTCATGGTCCGGGCCTTCTCTCAAGTGATTATCTATCTGCCATGCTATGCTAGGAGACACCACTCCATCATGGATCCATAGCAAGCTAAACTAGGGCCCACCTCCTCTTGGTTTGGTTCAGCTACTTCTGACCAAGTATGGGGCACGACTCTGATACAACTTGCTGTAAGTATGGAACCCACATTCTCCTCATTAGTTTGATATTGTCCGCTTTGGGTCTAAGTCCGCTTGGATTTACTCTTGGAACTCTGACCAAAAGACCTCATACCAATGGAGATAGTGTCCATACTTATATACCTAAGTTCCTCTTATCTAGCCAAAATGGGACTTTGGTTGCACACCCAAAAGTATACAAAAACAGAAAGAGAGTTATAGATATGATTAAGGGAGTTTTATTTATTTATTATTATACAAATTTAATATGGTATATATTGGATAATATCTTATTTTTTAATTTAAAAAAAATCAAAATGTCTTCGTTGAATTCCAATGAATATTAGTTGTCCCAATAACAATACTGAACCACTATAGTATCGTGATGTATTAATTAGATATTTAATTATATATAAACATTATATTAAAAATTAAAATAGAGTAATGATAAATACTAAAGAATTAAACCAGTCTTGAAAAACATGCTACCACTTTTTAGTTTAATTTTGGGTTTCCATTGACGATTTGGCCCTTGAAACTTCAATAAATTGTTCCATTTTTAGAGAATGAAACCCAAATAGAATTAAGTTCACAGCTTCATCCTAAAAAAAGAAAAAAAAAAAAAGAAAAAGAAAAAAAAAAGTTCATAGGTTCTTGGTACAGAACTCCTAATAAATTGAGAAATTCATATTTGTAATCTAAAATCTCACCGGCAAAATTAAAATTGATCAGCTAGTACGATCTGTCCATTTAAAATGAATTGGAGTTGAAGTTTCATATTTTATTTTTTATTTTATTTTTTTGACAATATCTATTAATCCGGGACTATGTATTTTTTGAATGCTTTTCCAATTGGTAGGATTCGAGCCGTAGTCATATGCCCAAACCCCAAGCTCGTTTATCTACCAGCTGAGCTACGCCCCTATTTGTATATTCGATTGATGTTAGACAAAGAACCATTTAAGATTCTTGACAAGATGGGGTTGATTCGATGGTAAAACCTCTCACACCTGCACCATAATTATGAGTTCGAGTCATTTCCCTTCCCAAAAAACCCTGATTTATGTAAGTATTTAAATAAATAAAAAATGTTTCGTTATTTTTTTTTTTTTTTTTGGAAGAATTAATTTAATTTTCTTAATTATAATACACTTAAATTTGTTTAGGTGATAACCGTATCTCTAGACAAACTTGAGGTCCAAAGTTCAAATCTTTCCCCCCAAATCGAAAGGAAAAAAAAAAAAAAAAAAAAAAAACTTAGATTTTTTTTTTAAACGGCAATCTAATCATAACTAAAATGACACAAATTAATATTTTTCATCTTTATTATTTCTCAACCACAATTTTGATATGAACTTTGATAATTGATATCGTATAGTGGGTGATGATTGGTCATGCTATTGTAGCCACTACTAGAAAAAAGATGATTTATGACACTAATTTATGATGCTTTTTTTTTTCAACCATCAAACCTAGATGATGATTTTTTTAAAAACATCATAAAAACTTTATGGTTTGTTTTAAATGTCAAGATTTAATGACGCTCGTAGATAATATCATTAAATGTTGATGGTTTTTAATAACCATCAAGGATTGTTGACATTCAAAAACCGTCAAGAATGGTTGATATTTAAAAACCATCAAAATTATTGATATTTAAAAAACGTTAAAAAGTGTTGAAATTTAAAATGAATGAACTGCTAATAAGAAAGATAAATAAAATTTAGTATTTATATCTATATATTTATAAAAAAATATTCTTATTGAAAAAAAAAAAATCTTCAAATGTTAGTATTAATGTTTTTATATTCTAATTTAAATTGAGAATTTTGATTATGTAATTTTTATTTTTGGTAAAGATTATGTAATTGATTATTTATTTTAATCTTAAATTGATATATAAGTTAATTAATGGCTCCAAAGTGACACGTGTTATGTTCTTACTAGTTGTTGTGATGTCTATCATACTTATGAGTGCACACAATCATTTCACTTATATAAAATGATCACAACCCTAACCCTAACCCTAACCATTCTAACTTTTCACAACCACACCTATTTTTCTTCCAAATCAATTTCTTTTTGGCTTTTCATCCTTCTACTTTCCATTGAGTCTACTTTGAAATTTCACCATTAATTTTTTATGTTTCACTATTAGATCGTCGAATGCCCTAGATTTTGTCACCATGACATCCAAAGACTCCAGATTTGTCACCACGCCATCTAAAGTTTTCAGATTTCATCACCACGCACGCCCTTTGAAGTTGTAGAACTTCGTCACCACATTGTCACACCACCCACATCGTCACCACGCACTCCTTCTACATGAGGTACTTAACTTTTGAGTGAGGTTTTTATTTATTTATTTATTATTATTATTATTTTAACAAACATGTTATTATATATATATATATATATATATATATATATATATATATATATTGTTTATATTCAAGACTATAGCATGACTATATGAAGGAAAAAAAAAAAAAAAAAACTATCTTGAAAAGTTTATTTATGGGTTTGTAATATATTCTTCTTGCCATTTTAAATTGATAAGTATAGAAATTCAAATATTTTGTGTCTTCGAACTCTCTTTTGTGGGTTTTTAATGTTGATTTTTTTAAGTAATAACAATTCTATTGCACAAATAATTTCTTTAATTATTATTTTTTTTGTTTTATATAAATTTATCATTTTATTTAGTAAATTTTTTATTAAAAAATAAATATTCATTTTAGTTCATTTGGATTTTATATTTATTTTACAAAATATCGAAATATCAAAATTGAAGTTATCTTTGCAAATTAGTTGCTTGGACTGCATCTATAGATGAATAGAAGTGTGAGTAAAAAATATCCGAAAGAAAAACAACTTATTCTCATGAGCTCATTGGCCTTGGAGGGAGATACACATATCAAATCATTGATTTATGTTAGTAGAAGATGAAGTAGCATTATTTATGTTGTTCAAAAGTATATGTAATGTCCCTTCAAAAAAAAAAAAAAAGTATATGTAATGAAATCTTTGCAAGTTCTTATGATATTGATTATTACAGATTATTTTTTGCCATATTTTTATTGAGTTTTTTTTAAAAAAATTTAAATATGTTGAGTTTCAATTTTATATAATATAATATTTATTTATTATAGATGGAAGCGATAATTTATTTTTTAATAAGAAAACAATTTGATGGTTTATAACCATCGTAAATTTGTGATGGTTTACTATTATCAAGATGTAATGATGTTCATTTATGACTTTTAAAAACCATCAAAAATTTATGATACCAAATTCCATCATAATTTTATGACGCTTTTAAAACCGTCAAAAAACTGTTCTTGACGCTGAGATTAATAATGGTTTTTAAACGTCATGAATTGCCTGTTATGACGGTTTTTTTCCATCATAAAACCTTTTTTTTCTTGTAGTGAGCTTAAAACTTTATTTATTTATTTTTCACTCTCTTTATTATTATTATTATTTTGCAAGAGATAGTGGATATTTTTTTAGAGGTGAATTTAATGAAGGTCTTACTTAGGGGTTGTTTGTTTTTTTGTCTGAAAACTAAACAGTCTTAAATTTTACTGAAGACTGAATAGTGACTGAAACCTGAAACTCCATTCATCGGTCTTGAGAGAATTTGCAAACAAAATATCATAAAATTCCATATGCATTCTTCGGAGAGAGGCCTTGTTTAGATCATCAAAGTAGGGATATATGCTATATAGCTTTCTTTGCTGAGATCCGCTTTGAAGGTTCATATTGCAACATTTGCCTCAAACACAAAAATATTTCAATCATGAGTGAACTAAAAAGATTAACAATTTGTTAAGAGTAAACAAAATAAGAGTTTTAACTTACTGCAAGCAAATATAGTCCATCTGCTTTCTAGTCCATCATTGTCCCATATTTAGGAACAGTCGAAAACAGATTTTGAGGATTCTTTTTCATTTATGCTCTTCTCTACTCTTTGACTATAAGGGGGGTGTATTCAATTAGGATTGTTAAGGACATTTAAAGACATTATAAATCTTGGTGTATTCAATTCGGACATTTAAAGACTTTAAAAGAGTCTATATAGTCAAAGATTAGAGAAGAGGATAAATGGAAAAGAATCCTCAAAATCTGTTTTCGACTGTTCCTAAATATGGGACAATGATGGACTAGATAGCAGATGGACTATATTTGCTTGCAGTAAGTTTAAACTCTTATTTTGTTTACTCTTAACAAATTGCTAATCTTTTTAGTTCACTCATGATTGAAATATTTTTGTGTCCGAGGCAAATGTTGCAACCTTCAAAGAGGATCTCAACAAAGAAAGCTATATAGCATATATCCTTACTTTGATGATCTAAACAAGGCCTCTCTCCGAAGAATGCATATGGAATTTTATGATATTTGGTTTGCTAATTCTCTCAAGACCGGTGAATGGAAATTCTGTAGCAATTTTTTTTGTTGTTTCTCTCAAACATAATTTCAATGATGTATTTTTTCTTATGACAATGGATGACTGGGGCACCTTGCCTTAGTATTCAATGACTATGAATTGCTTATTCCAGAATTAGCTCTTATCTAAATCAATAGTATTTCATTACATCTTTAAAGTATTGCTAAAATAAATAAATAAATGGAAAGAAAGAGTTGTCGTGTTTTTTGACCAATGTCCCAAGTTCATGTGATTCAACAATACCAAAGAAAAAAAAAAAAAAAAAATTCTCCAAAGAGAGGAGAAAAACATCAAGTCAAAAGTCACCACCCAAAAAGAAGTTTCTTAGATTGGGGTGACTTGAATAAATAAATAAATAAATATAAAAGAATAATTTTGGCTTCTAATTACTGATATTTATTTTTTTATCTTTCAAATTTTGATAAACGACCATCTTGGTGGGGGAAGGCCACATTAATTTTAGTGAAGATGATGAGGTGCCAAATCGAGAGATGAAAAAGAAATTTGAGGGTGGGATGTGGACCATGCATATTGCAAAAAAAAAAATGTGGATTATATGTTTCAGGTGAGGTTAATAGCTCGCATTACTCCCATTAAATATGCAATTCCCAATTAATTCCATAAAAAAAAATTAACCTCATTATAGGTTAACACTGCCATTATAAATAATACAATAAGGAAATTGATTTGTTTTTCTTATTTATAGAATAAGAACAATTTTTTCTTAAGTATATGCGAAAAATTAATTTTGTATACAATCCAACTAAACAATTTCTTTTTTCGAGGTTCTTTAGTCTAAAGAAAAAGAGTTTTATTATTTGGATTACAAATCAAATATACTGGAATAAAGTAAAAAAAATCAATATTTATTAATAAAACTAAATATATTTATTGATCATAGATTAAATAGATTGAGTAGTAGGAATTTATAAAGAATATGAAAAAAAAAATGATAAAAGAAAATGAATAGATTAAATAGGAGGAATGTCCAAAGAATATGAAAAATTAATTTAATAAAACTTAAATATTTATAAATAATATTAAATATATCTATTATTCATATATTTAATCTAGGCAGAGTGTCAAAAGAATATGAAAAATTACATATTTATTAGTAATATTAATAAATATTAAAATTTTAATACATTATAGTATTATTTTAATTATAATATTTTTAGAAAATCTCATAAATCTGATTTTTCAATTAATATTTTACTTGGAACCCAAAGACGACACGTGTCATCGTGTAGGAGATTTGGAATTAAATTCTATATATTAAATTTTTATTATATTATTATATAGGACTAGTGTGTTACCCATGCGATGCACGGCCTTTGTTAAAAAAACATTAAAAAAAATTACCTTTACTTTTATCTCATATGTATATTTTCATTTTTTTTTTTTTAATTTCTCATTTTATAATATAATTTAGCTATTTAGATTGTTATTTAGCTCAATTTGGGATAATTTATACGGATCATTCTCCCTTTAAGATTCAATTAAAGTGCCAAGTGCACTCAATGATTTTTTAAGTACAATAAATATTACATGATAATCTCAATAATTTAGTTGTTTCAAATTCTACTAAAAAAAGTCACTATAAAAGTTATCCATAAGCATTACATGATAATCTCAATAATTGATATGTTTCAAATTCTACTGAAAAGCCATCTTAAAAGCCAAATGAGATTTTTTATTTATTTATAATTATATTATTTATATGTATATAACTATATGATTATTTTATAAACATTATTAAGCTTTCGGGTAAGTGCCCGAAAATACACCCCTTCAAAGGATATATATAGTGACTCACTGCCTCGAGCCAAATGATAGTTTATAAACATGACGTTTGCCAGTATCAGGAACTCAGTTCCCTAGTCGAAAGTTCAACTTGTAATTACATATTTTTTGAGTTTCCTTCTCGTATTTCATCGGAAAAAAAAAATCAGTGAATCTCAGATCTTAAAAATACAAAATTTATCCTATACTGTTTAGCTTAGAAACATAACCAAATGCTTTAAATATTCAAACGCTAAACATCTTCAAGTTCAAAACTTGTTAAAAAAGAACTTTAATATTAAACAATAGTTCCAGACATCCTATATTCAATATTTAGTTTCAATGAATTGACATAAGCTTTTCCTAACAGATTAATAATAACAAAAAAATTGATGAATAATAGGGAAAAACCGAAAAAAAAAAACCAGAGATCTAGTGCACTGTTCAATTAAAGCGACCAATGCCTCTTCCTGCTCTTCTCTACTGTTTTCTTCTTTCTCTTCTCGCTTCGGCTTCTTTACAATCTAGCTCATATATTTGTTTTTGCTTGCCCTCTCTCTCTCTCTCTCTCTCTCTCTCTCTCTCTCTCTCCATTTGAGTTTGACGCACCATCCCCATCGTAAAAATATATCAAATAATACGTATAAGTCAATATCACCCACCTAATTACACGAACTTTGTTAATGTATAATTGAAAAATATTATCCATGTTAGAAACTTTTAGAGTCTTAACGTATGATAATATGTTTGAGAGCGACAATTAATATAAAAAGATTAATTAGTTACCTATGCATTCTGTATTAGTAAAAATTATAATTATTTTAAAAATAGTCTACTGTAACATTCTATCCAGAGAAGAAAAATCATTGTCTCATCATTATCTTTATTGATAACAGAAGCAGCGGTCCACTATGGTCACAGTGTTATTGATAGCCGTTCCCATTGCCTTAGAACAAAATTTCATTTGATCCTTTTTCCTAAAATGAGATGCACATGCACCAAATATAAAATTAAAGCACTTAAACAATACAAAAAACAAAATTAAGAAAACAAAACAAAAACAATACTCCCTTGAATCGTAAGTCATAATCCAAATCTCATTCTCGTCAATTGGTGTCTCTAGTTTTGGATTCTGTACTCTCTGGTACCGATTCATCCTTTTCCTAACCCAAAAAGAAAATACAGTCCCAAACCAAATGAGCACAACATGGTGTTATTTTATAGGCAAACAAGGAAAGTTAATTAATAGGGCAGAAAATGAGGAGTTTTTTAGTTGTTTACGAAGGCTTTTTATTTTATTTTTATTTTAATGCATATTAATGGAAGGCAATTGAAGCAACAAAACGGAAAATGTAGAGATTATTAGTTGTTTACAAAGAGTTTTTCTTTTTTCTTTTTTTTTTTTAACAGAAGGAAATTGAAGCAACAAAGTTTTTTGCAAAAAAAATATTAATGTGAGATTATTTATGATATAAAATGAAACGGTGGGTCATGAGAAGAAGATAGAACCACTATAATAGGCTTCCCACATCAAAAGTAGAAAAAAAAAGAAGTCTATTATATATATGATTTATAATATCATGTCAGAAATTCTATTATCAGTTCGAACTGACAAAAGTTATATCAGTTCCTTGTATGTGAGCCACTGGATTTAAATACTTTGACTTGACTGTATACACTTGTCAGTCAAAGTATTTAGATCCAGTGGCCCACATACAAGGAACTGATATAACTTTTGTCAGTTCGAACTGATAATAAAAGACTGTATATATATATATATATATGATATATAATAATAGCTTCTTTTTTTTTCTACTTTTGATGTGGTTGCAACATGTGGTAATCATAAATGTTATAAATAAGATTCCTCATAATCCTCTCCTTTTGAGACTCAAGGATTGGTTTGCTCAGTATGACTTCACTATATGCCACGTGAAAGGCCACCATAATATAATTGCTGATATGCTCTCCAGACCTCCACTCACTCATCTCATCACTCCCACAGGTCACTATCCTCTTATATTCATGACTTCTCCTGCTGGTCCCTCCTCGTCCCCACCAGACATACCTGATTACTCATTTCCACCAGAACTCATGGCTACATTGCCACCTGATCATCAACCTTCTCTGGATCAGATCCAGACCTTCGCCAAGGCTCATTTTCCGGTCTACTTATCTCAAATCAACAGTCAAGACTATCGTCACATTGTCACCAACCTTTCCAGACCATTTCTTGACCCATTCATAATGCCACCATTCTACTACTTCTCTCCTTAACTCTTTTGGTTTTTCTGGTGTTTATAAGTTCTACACCACCATGCTATCGTCTTCCCCTCCAAGCTTTATATGGTCACCTCCATGATCCGTCTCAACAGAATTCTCTGTTATGGATTTTTTCTCCAATGGTTCACGTCCTTAACAAACTGGAAAAAAGAACTTACTAAGCTTATGGGACAATATAACCTTTAGAAGCTTGATTACGAGTCAGCTACCTCTGTTTGTTGCATATGGATACTCCACAGGCCTTACAGGTATAATCCCAATTTGAGTCCTTGTCATTCTCTTTAATACAGCCGTAGAGTGGTGGTGTTATACTTATCTCAGGTTTCCTGGTTATGTTTAACTGTTTATCAATGTGTGGAATGCAAGTAATAATAGTCAAATTTGAGTCCTCGTCATTCTCTTTATTATAGCCGTAGAGCAGCGATATTTGTATCACTAAAACTAAAACATCACTGAAATCCATCCATTTTAATCTGGATTATAATGATGTCACATCATTTAGACACTAAATTTGAACAAAATAGCATTATCGAAAAAAATTAGGATTCAAAAAATTTCAGAGTTTGTGCCATATAGCCTTAGAATAATTGGTCTGTCCTACGACTGATGGTAGTGAGACGTACTGATGGTAGTGAGACAGACCCATGGAAGATTTTCACGTACACTTGAATGTCTGGTTTGTCTTATTTATAGTGACAGGTAAAGAAACTAAAATGATGCTATTAGAAATGAATTAGAATCATTATGCTTTTTACTTGAAAAATTTAGTACACATTATATCAAAATTTGGGCTCTACAACATGAGCTCAGTCAGTATAACCCGCAAAGGAAAACAAAAAGATAAATGGTATACATATATTTAAAGACTACAGCCATCCATGGCCAAAGATTATATGTATTAAGCACAAAGAAACTTGACCTCCTTCCGGTGCCTCGATACATTCTTCCAAAAGGCGAAATTCCAAAAACCTTCGCCATCTTTCTCTTGTATCCGAGACCATAAGCCATATAATTCCTTTCATCTCTATGAATATTCAAAGAACAAATCATTGGTGAAAGCATAACTAACTTGCATTCATTCTGGCTAAACATCTCTACTCGTATAGCTGAGGTGATTGTGCCATATGCCAAATTCTTGTTATGATCAGCCGAAAATCTTTCAGTGCTGACTTCATTAACATTCCAGTTAATCACTTGTATTTTTTTCATTTGTTCCCAAATTTCTTGTGTTTGCTAAATTTGGAAGCAGAAGCAGGTCTACGAACTCCTCTTTTGCCTCCTCCTCTGCCCATTTTGTTCTGCTCTGTCCTTCTATTTCCACCACCTGGGGGACCTTTATTAAAAATCCCCGTGTTCTTTCTTCCACTTCCTTGGGACTCACCCTCCATGGACTTTTCATGGTTAAAATGCCTAGCTCTTTTCACTGGCTTAAATCCACCAGCACGTGTATCCCTTGATCTAGAATCGTGTTTTTCCTCTCTGTTTCTCTTTCTGTGTTCTGTAGAACCATTTTCATTGGGCAGAGTGTGCATTTCTTTGCGTTTATTATGTGGCCTAAACATTGCAAGTTCAATAGTAATGAATTGGCATCATCAAAAAACAATAGATTCAGAAGTAAAATTCGTAGTTGCATTAAAAGATCGTACCCCTCGTTAGGTGAATTTTCAGTCAGTGTTTCTACATCAGTGCTGCCTTCCTTTGGCCTCGTTTTGTTTTGACGGTCCTGCAATTTGATATACGTATTAACAAGTATCCACAACATATATGAGAATATAATTCTCAATTGGACGCACTTAAAAGAACTTGAAAGGGTACAAATCAACCAGATATAGCAATTACAGGAATTCATCTATCTGTTTCAAACAAGAGGAATCGTTCATAATGAAATTGATCACAGCTATGGAATGTAAATTAACAAACAATTGATGAATTTTTCCCATGACAAAAGTTCATTTACTGTATATAATGACTACTGATATTATATACTGCCCTGAGACTGACAGAAAAGGGTCCAAAGAACTATAAAAAAATGAAAGTAAAGACTGCACACAACAAAATCCCCATCAAGAATTTTTCTACCTCCTAATGTTGCTTTATTCATAAATTAGCGGACCTTGTTTTTAAGTATCCAATATATTTGCTCAATTAAGTCAATTCTATAAACTAAGAAATAATACAAGTTGGTTTACAAACTAAGAGATTAAATTACCTCCAGAACAGTCTTTACAAATCTCCTATACTTTTCTGGAGTAACCGATTCAACTGCAGCAAAACCACACTTCCGCATCATAATCTCCAGAATGACTGTGACCTGTAAATGGGATGAAAGTATGAAACGCAGATGCTTAAAAGATATTTCAACAGATAAATAATATATATACTTGTAGGTTAATGCTAAAATTTGAGGTACCTTCGATCTGAAATGATTTCTGGAGACAGATGACCATGGGAGGACTTCACTAATGACATCGGCACGAAGATCCTGAATGTCTTTAGCTTGTAAGCAAGACACCATCACTTTCACGAAGCCCAAAACAGCCTGGTCAATATGTAACAATCAAATTAATTCGCATTAAAAATAACACACCCAAAAATGAGCAAGAATTAAAATTGAAGGCTCACTTTTATAACTTCCAAGGCTTTACTCTGTAGCAAAGATATAACTGAGGAAACAAGACCAGGCATTGAAAGACAGATGTCTGGATCCTTATGTACCAGCACTGATAATGCAGACACTGCTCCACTCTTTATATGAGGAGATGAGCCAGAAAGATAACCCAAGATCTGAAGATTGCACAAAATATCAAGTTAGTAATTAACAATGAAGCAGCAGCAGTCACTGTAATCATTCATCAAAGACACAGTAAGGGGTAAAAAGTTGAAAAACTTGTCATCATTACAAAAAAAAACCATCTCAAAAGTAGTAGTAAGAATTAATAAAGAAGAAATCAGCAAATCAACATGAAATTTGCAATGATTTAGGTTTAGAAGTACAATTAGTTAAAGGAAAAGGACAAGACTAGAAAAATGATGCCCTGCCAAAATCAAATTAATCATTTAAGAGGATACTTACCATGCTTATCAGTTTGTGATAAGGTGCATCAGAACCAACATATGAAGAGTCTACTAAGCTCGAACATATTGAAAGGAGTATATCATATGCTGCTTTTCTTGTTTCTTCTTTTGCCTACAAATTATTAAAGCAAAAGCATTTTTCAGAAAATCAGGGACTTATTGTCATTGTGTTAATGATTAATGTATAATGTCAAAAAACAAAAAATAAAAGGTTAACAAAATCAATAATTCATATACCATAATAACGAATTGTAGTAATAAAAAAATAACTTCAAAAGGCTAAATAATAAATAATACTTCGGACAACAAAAGAGGACAAAAATTAATCTTACTACATTTTTACCTATTCATTTTATTTTATTTTATTTTTTCGTTTCTCTTTCTAGGGAAAAGGGAGATTGTTACATAAGAACATCCCATGAAGTAAGTCATACTAGTATTACTGTAGCCAAAGAATGCTTACTTGGTCGGTTGGTCCTACTTAGATATCAGCACAGTAAAGGTGCAGAGGTCACCAACAATAAAAAAAATGTGTATTTAGTACCTTACACCATTATGACAGGGCATACGCAAACTAGAAGAAAAACTAGCTTGTGGGATTCATCCAAGAGCTTTCAGTGTAGAATTCTGCTACATTTTTTTACCATTAGCACTCGAAGTCTTTCCCATATACTCAATGATGGTAGTGCCAGTTCTTGGTTTGCTCTTTTCTTTCTTTCTTCTTCTTTCTTATTTTTCCTTTTTAGTTTTTATTTTTATTTTTTGGGAAAATTACATTATCAGACAAAATATATTTATATACTAAATTTACATGGTTATCATTACATCTCTACCTCCTGCATTACTTAATAACCTTGTCTTTTCAGGTTTAAAAATCGTGAATTCATTCTGTTAAATTCTTCTATTTTCTTACAATTTAAAAACAAATTCTCCACATAACTACATATTTTTGCAACTAGTACTACTTCTCCGTAATCAAAAGAAAACAGCATTTCACACTTCAGCTATCCAGGAAGAAGTCCTGAATACACAGACATAAAGCATTTTTTAATGATATTAAACTTCTGTAAGCCACTCTTACATCTTTTAATGTGAGTATAATCTCATTGAGGATAAGAAAAGCCTTTGTATTCTCTTCCTCCTCCTCCGAGCTTAACTGCATACATAAAGAAATTGAAACAATTAATTAAGTAGTCAATTGCGTTATAAGTTTACAAAACCTTTCACATTTATAACAAATTAAAGCAATCAATATGATCTGAAAACATAATACTGGTAATACATGTACTAAAAGATTGATGTTGCTTTATTTATTCAAGGATTTTTTTCCGCAACTACATGATTTATTGATAAGTTTGATCACTCCTTTGGCTTTCAGGTTGGGGGTGTGACAACAAATAATATATTTCTCAAAACAAGATAATCTTATAGTTTTCTTAAGTAGAATAGTTTACCTTCAATGTGTAAACCATTAGAAAGTGGAAACATGCAAAGCGACTTCTAAGAATTTCAATGGCAGCAGGAGCTTTCAGAGTAAATAATAAATCAATCACCTCCTCAAATCTAGAAGTGCAAAACCAGTCATGTTCCTACACCATACAATTACAACAAGGAGAGAAATTAACTCCAAAAAGTTGACAAGTTCAGGGATTAACAACCAAGGGTACCAAGATGTCAATACAGACCTTTAAAATTTTTCTCAAAGTATGGTATGCTTCGTGATGACCAATCTCATCACTTGTCTGAAAACAAAAGAATCAAGAATGATTTTTAGCCTATGTAATTATTTCTTTTTCACACAAATAAAGAAATGGCTTTTATACAAGGCAAATTTAGATTTGATTATATACCTGAAATGTGTGCCTAATGAAGTTATAGATGAAATCAACAAGATCTTCACTGGCTCCCTCAACAAGAGATGATGCTAGGTCAATTATTACACACCTGCATAGGAAGATGTCATGAATCTAATTTTGATAGGAACATTGATAATCTATTTTTTATGACTAACAAAAGGAAGAAAACCCCATTCTTGTTGATTTTTAATCATGTTTCAAGTTTTAAAATCTCCAAGCTAACAAACAATGCTCACATACTGCACCTAACAAATCAACTTTTCAAGTTTATTCAGAGTTGTATAAATTTAATGCCAGGGCCTGATGATTCTTGATTTTAAGCAGGAAAGTGCCAATACTACAAGGCACAAAGCCAATCAAGTCAACTTCTTTTTATGAACAGTAGTATCATGTTTTCTATTCTCTGTACGTATTATTACATGGTAAGTACAGTGCAGAGTGATGGTTACCAAAACAAATAATCCTAAGATTTATTAATCAATTATGGATGCAGCTAATATTGCTAGCAGAATTTTCAGTTCATATACTTATATTATATTTTATACTGGACAACCAAAATAATTTAAAACACCGTGAAAAACCTAACTAATGTAAAATTTTGATGACACGCCAAGAACATATATACAAAGTAGTTGAAAAAAAAGAAAACAGTAGCAATTGTTTTTGAATAAAGTCACTATCATGACACAAACTTTAAGTAATGAAATTTGAAGCAATTTAATAGACTACAAGAATAATAAGAAAATGGAAATTGACAGGAAACAAAGATACTGCCAACTATCAGCCAATATAATATTTTAAAGAAGAGCCAATAAAATAAGCAAAATATTTGAAAATGAAGTAATAATTACTCAAAGAAAAAAGCAAACAATTTAAGAACAAATAAATCAACATACAGAAATACAGAACAAACAAACAAAACTCACTTAATCCATTAGTTACTGCGCCTTTGTCTTGTAAAACTAGAAAAATAAAAAATTGAGCAAAACTAACATTTTGTGTTTACCTTTGTAATTCTTTCTCCAAAGTGCTCTGATTGTCTGGTTGTTTGTCGATTAAATTATCGATATCAATCCCCGGCTTCTCAAACTCACCTGCATCATTTACTAACTGAAACCTCTTCAGCAATGATGTAAAAATATTTTTGGTAATGGAAGAATCAGTTATAGAAGCCACAGAGCCAATGGCATCCTGCATGAGACCAGAAATAAGTGATTATCTTAGACTGATGTCTAAAACTGCTAACCAATAAATAAATATAAATAAAACTAAAGAACATTTACTCAATCAAACTACATATCGAAAAAGTTTAAATTCTTTTATAGTCGATGCAAAGCACATTTAAGAATTGCTAAAGGCTATATTTGAACCTAATTTAAACCCTTGAGGCTTTAACTATCGAATGATGTTTTGTTAAATCAAGAAACTATGCACTTAAAGAGATAAGGAGGTTGAGTAAAGGGGGAAACCTTTAAATATGTGTACTTCTCACGTGGTGAGTCAATAAATAAGTTTGTTAGAGCCTGAAGCAAGCCAGCAGAACATGATGCGAAAGCCCTGATATTTTTGGTCGCGGTTTTCTTTGAATATGGTGGCACAGTTCCGTTCTCTGATACAGAATTTTTTACTTCATCCATATTTGACTCATCCAAATTCTTTTTTGAGATAAGAACACTTCTGTTTTGATTCACAAGAACCTATAAAAAGAAAAGATTAAAGTATACAAGAATAGATTCATGAAAAATGATGAAAATTTAAAAATCAAACAAGGAATTAAGTAAATAACTATGAAGATAACCAATGAATAAATAACCCCAGCCCTAGACCCACAGACCAAAAGCAAAATTAAGATAAGTGAAGAAAGAAAGAACTAAAATACTTAGTTTGAAATCTATATGAAGCTAAAGAAAGATTACCTGCAAGGCAACAGCAATGTTTTCATGCATAAATGAGTCCTTCTTAAGAAGAGTAATTAAAAGCTTAGCCAGAGGTTCACAATTTTGGCAAGTGTCATTAGGATAGCGACAAAAGGCAGGCAGCAGTCCCCAAAGTCCATGAGCATGAGCCTGGAGATCTTTACCAATGTCTGATTTCTTCACTATAAAATGGGGGGAAAAGAAAAACTACTGAAAATGAATCCCAGAAACTCCTTACATGCCAAGATAAATTAAAAGTGGTTTGTAGAAACAAACACATAAGATGAATAATTGAAATGGTTATGAGGAAAGACATTATTTTGTTTTTCAGTCCGTCACAATTTTATAAGCACAGATAAAAATACACCAAAAAGGGTATAGTGCTGAAGGTTATATGTACAAAAGAAAGCATATGGAAGAATACAACTTCAAGATTGGATAATTTTATTGTACATCACTATGTCAATGTAGTTGCTGAAGACAAATAGATCCAGATGTTTACACTGGCCAATAGGCTATTCAGTTCAATAGATAATTATACATTAGCAAATGAACAATGTTCTGAAACCTATTTGAGCTGACCAAAGTTTTATAACCTGGTGTGGCCTCTAAGAATGAACAGGTCTAATCTAGGTTATCATACAGTTCAAAGTGAAACTTCAATTGTGATTAGCTATGGTTTTGATCCTACTTCTTATCAACCAAGAAAATTTTAATTTACATAGTGATGATTGATTTAAAAAAATAGGGTAAACAACAGGGATCCAATATAAGGACCTAGCATTAACCTAAGAAATCTAGTGCATGAAATCAAGAATTATGATGTTTAACTAAATTTTTCTTATTTGCTAATAACATAATCTAATCCAATTGATTTTTGCCTACAGATATCCTTAATAAACATCATTGAGTTGCAGAAAGCATGCAGCATACTTACCCTAATTAACTTATCAAGACAATGCATCTAAATTAAAGAGAAAATATGCATCTTCATTTTCTCAGGAATTCAAATTTCTTAAAATTTGAGTTCTAATACTCGTGCTCACTTGTAGAAGAATTATCTTCATATGCTTTCAGGGAATACCTTTACGACAAGCACGCTGAAAAGATTTTGCAAGGGGCACAATATGCTCCATATAATACCCTAGAGATGCTTCGACAACATGATTTTTTAATATAGGAATCAGCCATATGTTTGAACAGGTGAAATCATCATCATGAAAGGAGATGGGTAAAAGAGTAAGTATCCTCTCCGGTCCCATGGCAATCACTGCAGATCCAATGCAACGCTGAAGCTGAAAATCATGTTAAAAAGAACATCAATCAATATTCAGCTGATAACATTCAACGAACATCATGTCAGTCCCTCAATCCATGGTAATGGATAGCTTGATTTACAACAAATAAAGCTTGTAAAATATAAAGATAACACTAATCAAATAACTGTCTTGATGTTATGTTAAATCCACCACTCCTGTATGATAATAGTTCCAATTGAAGTATTATTTTGAGATGCTACATGGTTGAAATAAAATCCTATCAGCACTCACATGGTTTTTCTGAGACATGTCGCAAGCAAGGGTCATCAAGTCAGCAAGTTTAAGTAGAATACTTTTCATAAAAATATAAGATACCTCTCCTGCAACAGAGGGAAAAAAACAGTGAGAAGGCCTAGAGATACTAGAAAATTAACCTCAGTTATGAACAAAAACAAATTTCAAAATGAATAAGATCCATTCTCAGTGTTGTAATTTCAAGCCACCATATAACAGCTCACTGGTCTTGGCATGCGATTTACAGTCTAGCTCCATAGCTCAAAAACTGATAACCCGAAAGTCCAAAAAGTGCCCTCTCATGTACAGGACATAAATGAAGATAACTAGCTAATAAAACTTCTGGCTAAAAACCAGTCAAGGCTCAGTAATCAGGCAAAAAACAAGTGCTTGCAACTTAAGGGATATACTTGTTACACTGGAACGAAGACATGCTTACTCTACTGCACCAAAAAACTAACATACAGAAAGAATTAAAAAAAAAAAAAAAAAAAAAAGACAATAAATCAAATAACTGATTTTCAAGAATCAAAGTGATAAATGTTAACTTAGTTCCAAAACAGAAATTAATACTACAGTCAAGTATAGAAGTAGGTTTCAGACAGCAATAGATATGCCTTGGTTAGAACCTCACAATAATTTTTGAATGGAATTCAACAAAACAACGTTAAAAAAAATCAACTAATACAACATGCAGCAAATCAACAAAGTCCACTTACCAAGCTTGAGAAACAAAAGAGATATGATTTCCAAAATATGCTCATTTGGAATTCCACTATAAGAGTCAAGGATGCTCTCAAATATAACACATGTGGATTTAACTGCAGTAACTTCCTCACTCTTTTGGCTACCATCTTGAAATGATAGATTTTCATCTATCAACAAAGTTTTTTTATCTGCAAATTGGCTGATCAACTCCTTCATAACAACTGTAGCCTGTGATGCAGTGCTATCCTCATAAGTCAAAAGACCTGGATTAGTAGTTTAGCAACTTGTATCAGCAGACGTAGAAAATAGGAGATTAACATTCCTCTTAAATAAAAGCAGCAAGACCAGCTTTGACAACATGAGTATCTACCATTTAAAGATAGAGAACACACTTCATTTAGGAAACAGAAAAGGAGAAAATAATGGGAACTTAAGAGCTATTAGAAGATATGAAAGTAAGTTAGAAGAACGCATACTCAAGTAGCAAGTAGCTGCTTTTCACATATAAAGCAACAAGCATATACATTTTCAATAAATCACTTTTAACATCATAAGCTGATCATTAAAAAATTGCTTCTTAGTTTCTTTTAATGATATTGCAGAGGATAAGTACATATAGTAGTTAAATTTAAGTGGTGATTGAGGTTTAGCATTGTTACAAAGTTCACCTTTCAAATATATGCAAGTCACCCCTCCAACGTAAATTTTTTTGAGCTCGACATATTACAACCAGTAAAGAAACTTCAAAATCCAAACTGTATAATAAAACAGAGCAAGTGATAATACAAGCATTCTTGCAGAACAGACTCATCAATGGGATTCATGCAGTTTGACTTAATAATCCATAATAATCTGTCAAGAACCTATTGAATGAAATGCAGAAAGACAAAATCTAAAATAAGGCAAAACAACTATGCAGAGTACATACGTTAAGAACCAAGCACAGCATACTTATCTTAGCATCTGAAATGATAGCTACTGATAATGAAAATAGAGAATCAATGTGAAACACATCCAATAAATAATACAAAGAAGCATACCAACAAGAGAGCCACAAACAATAGGAACATTCTTAATCCATGTTGATCTTATTTCTCCGATGTAAAGTTTGTCCATAGCAATTTTTAACAAGGTCACTGCAGACATGATAGTATCCATTGGGTTCTTCTCTCTCAGCAACACATATGAAGCAAGAGAAACTACAATATTCTCTGTCTCTGGAATGACAACTTCAACCTTTGTACTTCCATAAAATGCTTCAATATTTTTAAGAATGTGCCTCGTAATTGGTGAGAACTCAGAACTCGTAAGTTTGCTCAGTTCTGATAGAATTTTCGAACTGACTTTGACAGAGAGATAAGGAACAGTAAGTTTCACAACATTTAACACATGGAGAACCTCTAGATGTTCAGACGTCATCAACGTTTCATCCTTTGGTCCATCTACAGTTCTAGAAGTACTTAATGTAGTTGCCAAAGGTAAGCACTCCGTGAACAAGGAATGTATCAATATGCTTGCAGCCTTGATCACTGTTGAACTCTGAAAAGCCTTAAACACATTCTGTAAACAATCTTGAGCACATCTCCGCACCTACAACAAGAAAAGAAGAAATTTCATGACAGGCCACAACCACCAACTTATATAGACATCCCAACATTTATAGACATATTTAAAAATAAAAAAATAACAAAAGAATAAGAGCCATCTTTTATTCTTGAAAAAACGCATGTTAATTGTTTCATCTCTTGTGAATGCATATTATGTACATGGTCCAGTCAAATTTTGACCCCAATTTAATCGATGCATTATTATTTGCATCTAATCTCGACCCTATGTCCACAAGCTCATAGGAACACAAGTGGCTTGTGTATGAAGCACATGATCAAGCTTTTAGCTTGTGCTAAGTAAAGCATATTTATGCACCATAGGAGACTAATAATATACCTTAAACAAAAAATTACTCTACTAAATTGGAGAATATATCAAGCAAGAATGATACTTTCCAAAACGCATATAAATAATGCTGCATAACCTACAAAATTAGTAAAAGCAAATGAATGACGAAACACATATTCACATATAGATACTTATGAAAATTAATTAACTACCTTGGGACGCTTATCCACCGAGAACTTAAGCAAGGTCTGGAAGCCCAATTCAACCGAATTCCAATCCTCCAAATCACAAAAACCAACGAACAAAACCCCCAAACACTTGACCACAGACCTAACACTCGCCATTCCCAACCCTCCTCTTTCCAGCAGCCCCACCAGCACCCCTACTGCCTCGCTAGCCTTTGATTCTGAAATCTCCTTGTAATGGACCACAGCCACCACCAGTGACAAAAACGTCAGGAGAGCTGAAATCTCGGTGGAGTCTAGGGTCGCCGATTCCAGAGAAGATATCGCAGCGGCGAAATATGCGGACGGGGTCAGAGGGAAGGACTCGGAGGTGAGGATGGAGCGCATGGCGGCGGCGGTGGCGACGAGATGGCGGTGCTGCGGAGCCGCGGAGGAGGCGTAGCGGTCCATGAGTTGCTGGCAGATGTCAGCGTTGGCTTTGATTTCGACTTCCTCATTTTCGGTTTCGGTCTCTGCGTCTGCGCTGAATGGTTTCATGGCAGAGGTTTAGCCGTTTAGGGTTTAAGGAGATTCAAAATTGAAAGTTAGGGTTTATGATTTGGGGATTTTATGATTTTGATTTTTGAGTGTAACTGAGTAAGATGTGTGAGCTTGATTGGGCTCGGGTCGGATCTGTGAACATAATGGCCTGATCCGAATTAAAAACAGTAGCTAGCCTAGGCTTGGGCCGATGCTGTGAGTATTATAACTATCCTGAATTATTTGCACATCCAATTATATATAATGTTACGCGCATCACCTTATAGCACATGTGGTAAAATACCTCCCCCACCTCCCTTCTATATATATATATGGTGAGGGGTTTGAATCTCACCGTATGTATTTAACAAGCATATGTGGGAAGTTTTCTCTCGATTTATGAAGTAGATATCTAAATCGCACATGGGTTGTTTACGTAATTACACCGCGACTACAGATACACAATAACGGGGTGTTAAAAATATTTTTAGTTGATTGTGGGTTTTTTTTTTTTTTTTTTAAAAGTTGACACCCATTCAGAATTTTTTTGGGATTTGTCTAAATCAAACACCGCAAGTACAAAACGCTACTCCCACAATATGCTAGGGTTGTTACTTTAATGCATATCATGTTTGGGTTGATATAACATTATACGGATGTTTTTTTTTTTTTTTTTTTTTTTTGACAGTATCTATCCTCCTATCTAGATCATGTACTTTGTTTTTTAAAGTCTTCTGCCATTGGTAAAATCTGAGCCACTGACTTGGTATTATGTGGTCGTTTTTATTGACACTAACATGACAAGATAAAATAAATTTATACACTTAATAGTTTGTAACTTTGTATTTTAGGTATCAAACTTGTAACGTAAATAAAAAGAGAGAAAACCAAAAGTAGCTATTGGAAACATTAAACTTTCGTTAGTAACCACTTTTGAAAATGTAATTGTTAATAACCACTTTTTTAAAAAAAATTCAATGTATGTCCATAAATTACAAAAGTACCCCTGAAATTAGTTTTTTTTTTTTAAAAACCTGGAAACAAACTTGAAATCACGACTAAAATCTGGAAAACAAAACTTGAAATCATGACTAAAATCTGGATCAAACTTGAAATCACGACTATAATCTGACCAAACTTGAAATCACGACTAAAATCTGGACCAAACTTGAAATCATGCCTAAAACTTGAAATCATGACATGTTTCCCTTAATCCCCAAAATCCCCAAATTGGGTTTTTTTTTTTTTTTTTTTTTAAGGTTTTTTCTTTTTTCTGTAGATCACAGCCGGTGAAAGGGAAGCAAGGCCACCAGACGTCGTCGCCAAGCGGCCTAGGCTATGTCGGATGTCGTCGCCAAGCTTTAAGAACCAGCAGTGCCATGCTTGACGAACCGCGGCGCCGCTGGTTTGTGAAGCTTGGCAACGACGTCCGGCAATGGCGTGACGACTTCTAGCGATGTTTGACGGGATGTTTGAGGAGAAAAGAGAGAGAGAGAGAGAGAGAGAGAGAGAGAGAGAGAGAGAGAGAGTAGAGGAGAGAGAAAAAGAGAGAGAGAGAGAGAGTGTTTAGGGATGGTTATTATATGAGGGCTTTCCAGTAATTTCTCAAAAAAATGGTTATTAACAATTAAATTTTCATTTGTGGTTACAACCAAAATTTCCATGTTTAATGTTGTCATTTCCAGCAATTTCCACTAAATAAAAATGTTCAACATTTATCTTTTCAACTATAAATTTGGGAGTCGAGGGAATATTATTTAAACTCACAAACTCATTGGGCCATCTCAACATTGCGTAGCAATAAAAACACACACAATCACATAATGACTCGAATTGCATGCAAGAATCAAAAAATAAAATGATGGCTTTGAAAGTGTTTTTATCAAGTATATTTCTTATTCTTTTTTATTATTATTATTTATAAATATTACATTGCGACTCGGATGATCCATGGCTTGTATTTGGGGATTTTAACTCGGTTCTAGGTGCTCATGAGACCATTAGTAACATTTCGACTATCTCTTGTGATAATTTTCGAGTTGCTTTGACGGTTTGTGATCTTATTGACATTGAAACGAAATGAGCTTTCCATACCCGGATCGATCGGGGTAAGCGTGGTATGGTTCTTTCTCGATTAGATAGAGATGTATGTTCCCATTCTTTTTTGGATGTCTAGTCATAGATAGCTTGTGTTACCTTGCCTATATCTCATCCAAATAATCATCCCTTACTGATTTCTTATTCTGCAGGTGTTTCGTCGGGTCCATGGCCCTTCAGATTTCAAGGTATGTGGGTTTCTCATCCTTCCTTCCTTGATTTGGTTAGATCGGTTTGGTCATCCACTATTGCTGGGAGTGGTACTGGGGTTGTTGTTCAGAAGTTGAAGCTATTAAAACGGGTCATGAGGAAGTGGAATTGGGAGGTGTTTGGGAATATTGCCTTGAATGTCACTAATGTGAATGAGAAAGTGATGCTTACTCAGGGTAGGATTGGTTCTGAAGATTTTTCAGATGATCTTTTTCGCCTTAAGATTGTCGTTCTTGCAGATTTGGACAGTGTTCTAAAACAGCAAGAGATTTTCTAAAAGAAAAAAGTAGAATCAGGTGGCTTGTTGAGGGTGATCGGAACTCTATTTTTTTAATTCACTGTTGAAACGTAGAGGGGGGGTGTCCTTTTCCTCCATTCAAATTGATGGGCATATTTCTTATGTTCCAGCTTAAATTGGTGAGTATGTTTCCTCATTTTATCAACATCTCTTTTCGGATCCTGGCAGTGATAGTTCAGACTTCTCTATAATTCGAGAGCATGTGCCTTCATTGGTTACTGTTGATGAGAATGCTTCGATTCTCCAGGTTCCTTCCTTTGATAAAGTTAGGAGTACGATTTTTGCTATGGATCCTCTGAGTGCTTTTGGTCCAGATGGTTTCTCGGGGCATATTTTATTCTCATTGTTGGGAAATTGTGGGATCTGATGTGGTTTCAGCTGTACAAGAATTTTTTTTCATATTGGTCGAGTTTTTCCGAGTTTGAATTATAATTTCTTGGTCTTTATCCCGAAGACTCCAAACGCTCTTATGGTCGATCAGTTTCGGCCAATTGCTATTAGTAATTTCCTGTTTAAGGTTATCACTAAAATTATTGCCGATCGCTTGGCTGAAATTTGCTCTCGCATTATCTTCCCGAATCAATTTGGTTTCATTAGGGATCGTCAAAATAGAGACTGTATTGCCGGTGCTTCTGAATGTTTTAATATGTTAAGTAATGGTAGTCGTGGTGGACATTTGGCTTTAAAAATAGACATTTGCAAGGCTTTTGATTCCATTAGTTGGCATTTTCTCTTCGAAGTCCTTCGATGTTTTGGCTTCTCTAAGAGTTTTATTGGTGGGGTTGCAGCTATTTTTTATTCTGCTAAGATTTCAATTTTTATTAATGGTTCCCCTCAAGGTTATTTCCCTTGTTCTTGTGGTATGCGGTAAGGTGATCCTCTCCCCACTGCTTTTTTGTTTAGTGGAAATTTTTTAAGCAAATATCTTACTCATCTAGTAGACTCGAGCTATATGACTTCTATCTCTTCTCCTGTTGGGATGCGTGCTTCTTCGCATTTTCTTTATGTTGATGATGTTATCCTCTTTTGTCGGGTTTCTCCTCAGAATTTATGAGTGATTTTAAATGCTTTTACAATTTATGGCTCTCTCTCTCAAGTCAATGTTTTAATTGAGATTCTTTCTAACATTCCTTTCAAGTTTATCGTTGGCCTTATTTTCTTTGAAAGATTTAAATGTTGTTATTCGAAAAAAAAAAATTGGACTGGTTTGATTGATTGTCATAAATCTGTCCAAGTTACTTGGAAGTCTTACTGTAGACTTAAGGATGGTGGTGGTGGTCTTGGTGTTAAAGATCTTGGTATTATTGACAATGCCATGCTTAAGAAGTTCACATGGAGGATGTTAACTGAGGAGTCTCTTGTTTTCACATATCTTTAGTCTTCGTGCTCATTTTTTCACCTAGGATCACAGACCAAGAACTTGGTATGTTGTTTCCTCTATTTGGCTAGGGCTAAAATTGCATTATACTCCCCTAATGCTTAAGTCTAGGTGGTTGGTTGGTCATCACTCCAAGGTTCTATTTTGAACGAATAACTAGTTAGGAGATCCGTTGATTGATCTTGTTGAGGATAGTTCATCGTTATAGCCTCCTCTAGATTCTATTATGGGGGATATTCATTTGGATGCTACAGGTTGGGATATTCATGCTTCTTTTCAAGTTTCTCATCCGGATGTTGCTTCTGAGATTGAGAAGGTGGTAGTGAGCACTGACCCAGACTCATTAGTTTGGACTTGTTATTTGGATGGTGTTGTTTCCTATAAATCCGCTTATGATTCTCTTTTTGAGACTGGGTGTTCTGTTTTTTTGGGTAAGCAGATTTGAGCGTCATTTATTCTTTCTTCTCGCTCTGTCCTTATTTGGCGCTTGTTTCATGGTAAGATTCCTACGGACATTGCATTGCGTGCCAGAGGTTATATATCCCCATCTCATTGTCAGTTTTGCTATGCTACAGAGGAAGACTTAAGACATCTGTTTCTTGACTATCCTTTTGTTCGTGGGTTATGGGATGCTGTGTCCTCTACGTTTAGTCATAAGCTTAAATTGGATGGTACTTGTTTGGACCTTTGGCATGAGGTGATGAGGGTTGTCTTTAGCACTTAATGTGAAAGTTCTCTGGCGGGCTTTTATCATCACGATTTTCTGGGTGGTGTGGTTTCTTCGAAATCAAGCTACCTTTGAGGGTGGTAGGCATGTTTTTACCGATGCTCTTTCCTTGATTTGGCATTCCGTTCGTGAGGCAGACTCCCTTCAGTCTGGCACTATGAAGAATTCAGTGGATGAGCTTTAGACTCTTCAGCGAATTCAGGTCTCTGGTCGTCCTTCCAGGACTCCTCGTATTTTAGAGGTTACTTGGTGCCCTCCCTCGCTGGGTTGTCTTAAGGTTAACATGGACCTAGCTGCTTTTGGTAGTCCTTGTCTTTCTGGTTGTGTAAGGGTTTTTTGTACATACAGGGGTTTCGTTAAAGGTTGCTTTGTTATTCCTCTTAGTGTTTGCTTTGTTTTTGAGGCTGAATTGGTCGTTGCCGTCCACACTATTGATTATGCTTGGACTTTTGCGTGGCGTTGATTATGGTTGGAGAGTGATTCGAATTTTGTAGTGGCTATCCTTCGTTCTAGATCTCGTAAGGTTCCTTAGCGTTGGCGCCCCGCTTGGAATAGGTGTTTAAGCTTACTCACTCAAATGGACTTTACTGTCTCTCATATTTATCGGGAAGGTAACCAAATTGCAAATAGTTTAGCGTCTAGGAGCCCAATATTGTCTCTCCTAGATGGTGGTGGACCGCTCCGAAATTTTGTGCTTCCTTTATTTTCAATTATTTTTGTAGCAACCCTTCTTTTAGGTTATATTGATTTGTGTTTTTTTTTCTTCTGTTTTCTTTTCTTTTTTGTTTTCTTTCATTATTTTTAATAATATGTTGGGATGGGTTGATTCCGATCCTCAACAACCTTACCAAAAAAAAAAATCGGGGTTTTTCGGGGAGGGGGGAGGACTGGAACCCTCAACCTCGTAGTACAGGTGTAATTGATTTTACCACCAGACCAACCTCATCTCGTCAAATATATTTCTCATTCGAAAACCAATTTGTATAAGAGTGACTAGCTTTTGTAGAAAGCATATATCAGTTCATTTTTTTCTTAGATAAGATAGCACTGTGCCACTGTTTGAAGATGTATTTATATATAAAAATAATAATTTCAAGAAGAAAGGAATTAATATGTTTTTTCAATTAAATAAAAAAAAAAGTTTCTATCTGGACAAACAGTACAAATATACTCAAAAGTATTTTTCACTATTTGAATGTTTTCGATGATGCTGGAAGCACTTTTAAGAGTGTTGAAAGAAAATTTACGCGGTGATTAACTAAGGAGAGAGCAAGGAGTAAAAGAAAAGGGGTTTTTTTTTCTCAGAAAAAATATTACAATATAATTTTGGGTTTTGTGACCGGAGAGTATGGAATACCACTGGACCAAACTCATTTGGTCTTATAAAAGAATGGGAGTTGTTAGTTGAAACTTCGTCAATGCCATTTTGTTTGTTCAAATCCCAAATTAACTGTAATAACTATTAAAATATATATATATACAGTCTTTCTATTATCAATTCGAACTGATATAAAATATATCAGTTTCTTGCATGTGGATTATTGGATTTAAAAGATGCTTTGACAAGTGCATGCAACCAAGTCAAAGTATTTAAATCCAATGACACACATGCAAGGAACTGATATTTCTTTTGTCAGTTCGAACTGATAATAGAAAAATTATATATATATATATATAATTTTTTTTTCACAAGAAGATATACTCAAAAGTACTTTTGGCCGAATGTGTTTGATGATGCTAGAATCACTTTCAAGGGTTTTAAAAGAACTGATTGATAAAGTAGAGCAATGGAGAAAAGAAGAAGAGTTGCTAGTTGAAACTTTTTCAATGCCATAATTAAGTTTGTTTGCCAATATATATTACTATGCTTCTATGATATGATAGATATTTAATATTTTAGTAAAAAATCAGCAAATTCAATAATTCATGATCATGGCAAAAATGAGAATCTAGTGATAGATTGAAATAAAATAATGTTGCTAACAGGGGTGTAGTTCAGCTGGTAGATGGATGAACTTGAGGTTTGGGTAAATGACTCCCAGGTCAGCGGCTCGAATCCTATCAATGATGAAAGCTTTCAAAAAAAATACCTGGTCCCGAATTAATAGATATTGTCAAAAAAATAAATAAATAAAATCATGTAAAGAAATGACTTCCTTAGTTCCTTATATGAGTGATTTTAATTAGGAATATAATCTTCTAATAGAGAGCAAATCAATCATTCTAGATATCATTCTCATTCTCAATAGATCCATCGGAGACGAGGGACTTGGGGAGAGCTTCAATTCCCCACCCCTCTCAATCATTTTTATGGATATTGATGAAATAGAAAATTGATTTTTGTGATTTGATTTAGTTTGTAGAGGTTACTAAACGATTGCTTAATGTTTTAGTTTACTTAATTAGCTTGAACTGAATCAAACCAACCAACGTTCATTTAAGAATAAGAAGTGTTGTGGGACTTTTGAAATAATCTGTAATCTTATATATGAAGAAGCTATTATTGGGCCATAAACTACTCCTAAGTAAAACTTAAGAGAAATTAAGAAACTAAAAGCCAAAAAGTTGATAGAAAATAAGAAGTAATTAATTAGATGTCATCATCTTTGGCATGACTATAGCCTGGGCCAAGCATATAAATTTTTTAATGATGGCTATTAATGGAGAATCTTTGACATTAATTGAGACTAATCCCACTAAGTTATTGGCCTCCCCTTACAAACTTTAATTGGTGATGAGTAAAAAATATGTACCTCCAAACCTTTGACTATGATTTTTTTTTTTTTTTTTTTTTTAAAAAAAACTTTGTTTTAGGGCATTTGGTTACCAACAAAATAGCAAATCATAGTTGAATATTACATTCTATTTGGTCTTTAGGCCATCAAATAAAATGCGACTACCCCCAGGGGCAAAGCTCAGGTTGTAGATGGACGAGATTGGGGCTTGAACAAATGACTGTCAAGTCAGCGGTTCGAATCCTACTAATGGCAAAAAACTTCAAAAAAAATACCTGGTCTAGATAGGTGGATAAATAGATACCATCAAAAAAAAAAAAAAAAAATACGACTCAGAGCACTATTACATAAGTCAAACAGTTATTAAAAATATCAATTTTTTTTTTTTTTAAATCCGATACCCAACAGGTTAGAGGTCTATCAGGAGATTCAGGACTTCGCCAATATGCTAGGCTCATATGTCTATTCTCACAATCTGGGAATATCTATTCCCACAATATTGGAGAGAAAACTCTTCAAACATATTTATAAAATGCAAAATATGCATCATACTTGGGTCCTCCGCCGCTCATGGCCTTTTGTCATCCCTGCTTGCGTCCTCTGGCCGGTTCACAGCGCTCCAGTCAGGTTGGGTATGATCATCTACAGCTTGTTCACACTCCAATCAATTGACTAGACCAGCTCAATCCTCTGCCTTCTGCTTGAATGGTAAAGTAGAGATGGTTGGTGGGGATGGAGACATGGAGTCATGTTGAATTTGATTTTGTTAGTGGTGGGGACGAACATGGTGTTGGTACACTTCTGGAGAGGACCCATCAATAATCGCATTCATGATTATGTTAAAAGTTTCTTTTGGCTTTCTGAATTTGAATGTGTTCATTTCTCAAATGCTAACCTTGGAAGTTTTCTTATATTTAAATTCGATATCCTTTATTGATCGACATACATATTCCATATAAAACTTGCCTGCCACTCCTCTCATCTCCTGGATTTTATATTTTCTCACAAACTGAACCAGTCCAATTCAGTTTGTTTTGGTCTGGTTCGATCATTTAATTTATAAAAAAAAAAATAATAATAATAATAAATTATGGGATCGGTTTAATTTTTCGAAAACCAATCAAATTTGGTCTTTTATCTTTTCTATTCAAAAGTAAACCGATCCGATCAATGCACATCCCTAAATATGTATACATCGTATACAAAATGATATTTCGTGAAACTTTGGAGACCAAATTGTAAATCCATCTTGTGAGTATTGAGATATTTGAATCTATCTATTCACAGTATGCTTCTGACAAATTGTATTTATATTATGAACAACAACATGTCAACATCTATCTATTCACGGTATGCTTCTGACAAATTGTATTAATATTCTGAACAACAACACGTCAACATCTATATATCTCTAACAATTTGTTTGTGTATAAGTGAAAGTTTATACAAAATTTGTGAATAATAAAAATATAGAATCCTATGTAACACACAACATTTTCCAATTAAAGGTATGTATTTTTGCAATTGTAGAAACGAAAGTCATCTCATAAGAATAAAAAAATGGAATCGATCTTTTTTCCTTTGCTGCATCTGCATGGTTGTTTGATAAAGGAGAAATCAAAGAAATGGATCAAAAGCTTCGGGAATCCATATCTTTTGTGGACTCTATTTAAGTTTGCAATGAATGGATCGACATGCCCTACATGCAACCACAACTTGGCCTTTAATTGGCAGATATATATATATATATATATATATATATATATATATATATATATATATAAAGTGTGAGTTGAGCAACATTTTAAACGTTTTGTATTTTGTTGTGATTTTTTTTTCATGGTGAAAAAGACTTATATGCCCTTGTTCTTTTCGATATTTCCTAACTAATTAATACATTATTTGGCAGCAGGGTTAAAAAGTAATTTATAAATTTTAATTTATTTTACTATAAGAGTTTCTCCTTACAATTCAATTTTATTTTTTCACACTCCTTTTCTAAATACACTCCATACTAAAAACTTAAATTTTAAAAAATTCTAAAAACACTCCATTTTATTCTAAAATTATCCCTTTACTTTTTACACCCTTAAAAAAAAAAAAAACAATGTGTGTTAAAAACCTAATTTTTTTTTATAAAAAAAATCACTTTATATCAAAATTATATATTATTTTTCATTGAATACCATAAATGGTGTCTCTTATCCAACCCACACAAGTTCATCACACACACTTTCTCTGAATCTTCAAATTAAAAAAGATTTTACGTATAAGGAAAACTATTGTTATTTTTTTCTCTCTCAAGACTCAATGACTTTGTCTGGTCTTGTTCTGGTGTTATGACTGCTCTCAAGTTTTTTTTTCTTCATTTAATTTTTTTTTTTTTAAGAAAATTGAGAATCAATAATTAAGAAAAAAAAATCTGCAATTGTATTTTTCTTATTGTTTGTTTACACACAAAAATCTGTAAAACTCAATATTTTAGAAAAGAAAAAAAAATGTTTGTTTCTAGTTGTAAATCATTCACATCAATTCAAATTCAAATAAAACTTTAAAATATTGAAAAAAAATGTTTTAGCTTTGTAAAACTCATTAAGATAATAATAATAATAATAATATAATATTGGATTCTAGTAAAATTATTTTGTAGCTTATTTAAAATTTATTTGACCTTTTTAGTAATTTTAATTAGGATAAAATTGTCATATAATAATTAAAAAAAAAATTGAAGTGTAGAAAGATATTTAGTGGATTGTTAATAGCATCACTCTCTTACTAATTTAACAACAGTAAAAAGACCAAAAAGACCTTCACATGTTCAGAAATTACATGAAACTTATACGGTATAAGTGTATAACTAATTATAAAGGATAAAAATGTCATTTTATGTTTATAGTTGGGGTTGTTTTTAAAATTGAAAATGTATCTTAATGTAATTGTTTGGAGGACCAACAACAAATTATACGTGGGATCCATATTATTAAACAATTTTTTTTAAAAAAATTAAAACATAACACCAACGGCTTTAGAGCTCACGCTGGCAATCACGGGTTGTGAAAGAGAGAGAGAGGTTTGAGATGAAAAAAACAAAACGTTCTTATCTTCTTCCAGTTTTTTACATTGCACTCCGTTGCCACAT
Organism: Acer saccharum; assembly: GCA_030490815.1. Taxonomy (NCBI): domain Eukaryota; kingdom Viridiplantae; phylum Streptophyta; class Magnoliopsida; order Sapindales; family Sapindaceae; genus Acer; species Acer saccharum. The sequence continues at coordinate 54,520,031 of CM059866.1, forward strand.
GCATAGTCTACCTATAGCCTATGTTTAGCTGTACCGATGACTAAACTGAAAAGGATAATTATGAAAAGAAAAAAAAAAAAAAAAAAAAAAACAACAACAGTATACAGAGAAGTATTAGATTGGTTGAAAGAAGAAGTAGCAGAAAGAAGTATTGGTTTAATTTGGTTGAAAGAAGAAGTGGTAGGAAAACAAAAGAAAGAATACTTGGATTCAACTTCGAAATCTATGCTTCGAATCAAGGTATTTGTGTTTTCTGATGTGGTGCATTATTTTGTTAAAATATATATATAATTAAAAAAAAAAAAATACAATCTTTATGAGAGAAATGGCAGATAACAGGGAAACAAAATAAAATCTAGAAATATAGAGCTCTGACTTTGAATCTAAGATCTACACACACCAAAAAAAAAAAAAAAAATGCACATAATATATTTTTAAAAAGCAAGCAAGAGAGAAAAAGGCTCAATTTCCAACCAATTCATCGTGATATTATTAAATTTGTCAAAACTATAACGAATAGGACCCATATCCCTATAAAGATATTGAAAGTATAAAAAACAAAACAAAATACTTTTCCGCCATCTATTACAAATGTCATTATATGTAATAACTTGTAACTCATCAGCAAAGAAATCACAATCCATTCGAAAATGAGATGATGATGAATTACCAAATTAATTTCCCTTAAGTGGGGCACATAATCACATAACTAGAGAAAATATTAAATATCATTTATAGATGGTAGTTGGTAGATTTGCGAATGGCAATTATACTACGTCATAAAATATGTCAAGCGACAAAAAAATGCATGCTGCAATCTTTTATTTTAGGGTTATTAGCACCTGTCCCTTTTGAATTTTACATGAGTTTACATTTTACTTATTGAATTTTTTTTTTAAGCATTAAACCCCATAAACTCTCATTTATTGACAAACAATTTGGTTTATTGCCCTCTGAACGCCTGTTTTAGGAAGTATCTATAGTTAGGTTTTACCGATAAATGAAAGTTCAAGGGGTTTAATGTCTAAAAAAAGTTTAAAGGGTAAAATACAAACTCACATAAAGTTTAGGGGACTAATAACAATAACCCTTTATTTTATGATGCAATTTTTTCTATAATTAGAGAGAAAAACTTGTATGGCAATAACATTTGTTGGTGAGACTATCCAATAAAAATGTGCTATTTATATTAAAAGCATAAAATTATATTTTTAAAATACGATACGACACATTTTTATTAAAAGATCTCATTGTTGCACCTTCATGAGACCATTCCATATAATTTTTTTTTTTTTTTACGTAATTAGATAAGGATTTTGTAATTCCCGATGCACGGACAGAGTTACAAGTTATTACAAACGTTATGAAACACGTGTGTTTGGTTTCACAGAAGCTTCCAATTGCCAGTCTAGATCCACCGTCAAAAGAGTGGGAACAAACATTAATTAAGGATCCTCTGCCTTTGAATCTCTAGGGTCCTCTCCATTCAATTTCTATTGTTCTTATTCAATCTCTCCCGTCAGATCTTGTTTTCCCATGCTCTCTCTCTCTCTCTCTCTCTCTCTTCACGCGCCTCAACCCACGTCTTCAATTTTCCCTTCACATTAATTCTCAATGCTCAAAATAAATTGCCAACTTCAATTTTGTCCGAGACTTGAAACCTAAATCGAAACAATTGAACTTGCAGTCAACTATACAATTTTAATTCTAATGAAACTAAATTTAATACATTTTGATTAGAGAAAATCTTCGAGAGATCATAAATACATACAATTTTTTGAAACGAGATCATAAAATATATGAGTAATGCTACATTGTCCAAATTTGATGCCCAAATGATGTGGCAACACTCTAGTCCATTCATTTAAATCATACAAATCTAATACAATTTAAATGAATGATCTACAGTATTGCCACATCATTTGGGCACTAGATTTTGACACCAAATTTGGACAATATAGCATTACTCAAAATATATTGATAGTTAGGACATCTTGATTTTAATTTCTTTCTAACTCATATCTTAAGGCTAATTATTACAAAATCATATTAATAAATTATAAGATTAGTTATCTAGATTACATTTTTTTTTTAATTATCAAAATATTTCTAGATTAGATAAAGGGTATGGTTTGAACATAAAAAGTTCATGAATGAAGGTTTAAAGCGGTTATCATATAACTAATCTCATCTCGTACAAACTATAATATTGTTTTAAAATGCATAATACATTATCTATTTTTAAAACATTTGTGTCCATGACCTCAAAAACTTCATGAATATTTTTAAATAGATAAATCATTACATGCTAGAAGTCTCTACCAACTTAGATAGTCTATGGTACCTTGACGTACACTTGCATTTTTTATTTTTTTGATAGAGAGAATCCCAGACTTCGTCCAGGCACCTATCTGTTTGTCTTCCTCCAACTGCGTAACTTGTAGTGGTCTGTTTTTTGGGGATGTGAAGTATGACAAATAGGAAACCTCGGCCCACATCCCTAGCCCTATAAGGATGTAAGCGGGTAAATCAGAACTCATCCCCATCTAGGTAGGATTCAAACCGCTGATGTGGAGCCTCATACCCGTCCTTCCACCAGCAGAGTTAACGATTTGAGGACTGACCTCAAGAGAATTACCAAGAGTTGAACCAAGGATTTAGGTTTCATTCCAAGCCTCTGGACCACCAAAGCAACCCTCTCGTATTGTATTGCAATGTCAAATTGTCAATAGACGGACTGAAATTGTAATCCACGCGCGAAGGGATGGTATGTTAGTGAGATGAGGGACAAGTGGGCATAGATTTTGTGAGTACAACTGTACGTAAATAGTTAGGCGTCTGGCCTATCACAGGACACTATAGAACCGAAGCTTTCAATTTCGTGGGACCCTTTGTACAGGTGTCCTTTTCCGGTGAACACGATATCTCACAAATAAGGTTGCAATGCCCATTCACATTTCAAATTGTCGGCATGATTTTTTGTTTCTATTTCAAAGTATAATCAGATTGCTAATTATATTTTATATTTTAATTAAAGTGTATTTTAAATTAATGAATTACATTTTAAAATCGAAATAACAATTAAAGGATATTTGATTGCAAATCAAAACTAATTTTTTTCAGTTTAGGCAACTAATCATTTTCTCAAGATTTTTAATTTTTAATTTTTATTGGTTTTATCAACCAGATCAGATCATTGATAGTAAAAACAATTTGGAAAATTTACTGTAGTAACTTTCTATAGAATATTGTTAAACAATCATCTTGTCATTATTTCTAAGTTTTATTATTTTTAATTTATATTCTTTCCATTAAATATCATTAAATGGTTTCTAAAGAAGTATTATTTAACAAAAGCACTTCTTACCAATGATTTAATTAGTTGTAATTGTAACATGGTTATGGTTGAAGCATGATTCATCACCTCCAAAATTTCCCTAATAACATAAATATAATAATAAAATTAAGCATTTAATATAACCATGCCATTTTCAATTATACCATAATGATTAATTATTTGAGTCTTTTTGGAATGACAACCCATCACATTTCACATGCCTCAAATAATTATTAATTTCCTTCTTTTAGCTATTATGGTTTATTTATTTATTTATTTTTAAGAAAAAAAGTATTATTGATGTTATTAAATCTTTTAAAGTATTCTACGTATAAGAATCTCGAATTGGCTTCTTATTTAGATAAGATTTTTGAATGTGTGAACCGTGTATTACTTTTTTTTTTTTTTTTTTGAGGGGTTTTGTTGTACATGCATCTTCTATGTATAATGGTTTATAAGAAAAAATTGTCTTTGCTTTAAAAAAAAATTCGTCTTTAAGAATAAAATGTGATTTATTATATATATATATGTGGTCCTAAAATATGAAAAATGTGACGTAAAAATATTTTGAATTATTATATATATTAGATTTTTGCTATAATATGCATATACAGTAATATTTATGAGGGCTCGGTTTGATATTTTTAGAAAATGTTATTTATTAAAAATAATAATAATTATTATATATATATATATATATATATATATATATATATATATTAACCAAGTGTATTCGCTGGTTTTTTTTTTTTTTTTTTTTTTTTTTGTTTTTTTGTTTTTTGTTTTTTGTTTTTTGTTGTTGTTGTTGTTGTTTTTGTTTAAATTTTTTGCCTAATTTCATGATAAATATTTACAATTGCTAAGGAGGTTTGAACCTGGGCTGTGGGACTTCACCTCAGGGGCAGACCCATAAAATATTTGTTACCCGGGCTAAACTTATATATGTGTAGGGACATAAATAGATTCTTCTTTTGACATAAATGATTCTACACATATGAAAATTTACTTTTGAAGACTAGTTTGAATTGTTTAATATAACAATTAGAAAGAAATGAAGTGAATATGAAATGCTTAATCTAACGATTAGAACAAAATCAAGTGAATATGGAATGTAATAATCAAACAGTTGAAACAAAATCAGGGAAATATTCTATATAAAACATGCATAAAATTACATATTTATAAATGGGGTAATTACCCTAGTAGCCATCAACTTTTGCCACCACTATCAAAATGGTCACCAAATGGGGAAATGGATGGAAAATGGCCATTGTTGATAAACATTGTTACACTAATGGCCATTTCATCAATTTCCATCAATTTTCATCCAATTACATCCAATGAATGACATTTTGGTAAATAAGGGGATGACATTAATTTATTTTAGATGTTTTTGGGAAATCAATTTTTTCTTTTGTTTTTTGAAACAAATAATTATATTTAGTGTGTACATATACATATAGCATATCTCAAACATATATATATATACAGTGGTTCTCTCATGAGGGATCTCTCATTTATAGAATTCTAAGGACCGTATTATTTGACCGTTGGATATATCTAATGGTCATAAATTAATGAAAAATCAATGAATCTGGGCAGCTAAAATTGAGAAAGCTGCCCACTAGAATATGGAAAGAGAAATTAATGCTCCCTTGATTCTTTATTTTATTTTCCATAACCATTATATTTAATTTTAAGCATTTACTTATCAATATTTTTTTAATTAATATTTTTTGACAGTGGCCAGATCCTCTTCTATCCCACTGATTTCCCTTTCCCCATCGGATCATCTTCTGATTTCCTTCTTTTGATTTCACTTTTAAGTTGCAATTAGACAATTCTTTGCATATAGACAAAAACAGAGTACTCCTACAGCTATTTTTACATCTAAACAAACTATTTTCCCTGGAATTTTTTGCAAAAAATTGCAATTTTCTACATCTTGACAAAAACAGAGTACTCTTACAACTATTTTTCCATCTAAACAAATTCTTCTCTCATATTTGTCACAAACAAGTTAAATCTAATTTTATTTGAAAATTAACCAAACTACTTTCCTAGAAATAATTTGTAAAAGGATTGAAGCCAATTCGAGGCCCGAAAAGAAGGTGAAACTCCATTGTTATGCTTTCTCTCATTTATTCACCTTCATGTGCAACTAGTCGACATAGTCCTTCATGTTCAATAATCTGTTTGTTTGTTTTTTTTTTTTTTTTTTCATGTAATGGTGTTCACAAAGCACTGCACAATTCTAAATATGACAGCCATATAAGAGAATATATACATTACTAGAACATTATATGGATCAAGAACAAGTATTTTGTTCATCAATCTTAAACTCTACTATATTTAGTATCTTTGAATTAGAAGTCAGGAATTGAAAATATAATTGTTTGTCAACATAATGTTGTCCAAGAATAAAATAAAACATCCCCTTTTGTATATATAAACGGCATAAAATGAAACATCCCCAATGTATATATAAAGTGCAGCCATCAATGGCTTACAAGTTCAAATACCAAATGAAAGAAACATAAAAATGATTTTGGCTCAAAGTGGCTTACAAGTTCAAATACCAAAAGAAACAAACATAAAAATGACTTTTACTCAAAGTGATCACGACTATATGACTAGAATAATCACATTTATTTCTAGAGCATTAAGAAGCGGTTCACATATTTCTCCTCCTTGAAGTTTCAACCTGAGAAAATAATTTAAGTCATCATGTATTTTTGTTCAATTCATAAAATATTTACAACTACAAAAATATACGTATAAAAGTAAACATTACCACTCTAGGTCGAGGAAGAATTATCTGCATCCACATTAGATAATCTTGAATATTCATGATTGTTAATAGAAGATCTACATAAAAGAAAACATAACCCAAAAAAAAAAAAAAAAAGTTAGCATGATACGTAAATGTTTAAAATTAAATATAATGTTTATGGAAAATAAAATAAAGAATCAAGGGAGCATTAATTGCTCTTTCCATATTCTAGTGGGCAGCTTTCTCAATTTTAGCTGCCCAGATTCATTGATTTTTCATTAGTTTATGACCATTAGATATATCCAACGGTCAAATAATACGGTCCTTAGAATTCTATAAATGAGGGATCCTTCATGAGAGAACCACTGTATATATATATATACATATATATTTCTTTTCAACTTATCTCAAATATATTTTTTAGAATTTTTAGATTTTGTAACCTTAATCTTTTCAACTTATCTCAAATATGTTTTTTATAATTTTTTGATTTTATAGCCTTAATCTTCTCAAATATATATATATATATATATATATATATATGTTTGAGATATGCTATACGTATATACACACTAAATATAATTATTTGTTTCAAAAAACAAAAGAAAAAATTGATTTCCAAAAAACATCTAAATAAATTAATGTCATCCCCTTATTTACCAAAATGCCATTCATTGGATGGAATTGGATGGAAATGGATGGAATGACAATTAGTGTAACAATGTTTGCCAAAAATGGCCATTTTACATCCATTTTCCCATTTGGTGGTCATTTTGATAGTGGTGGTAAAAGTTGATGGCCACTAGGGTAATTACCCCTTTATAAAGACTACTTAACACATGAAATGTTTTTATATTGAGTTAGAGCATGTAATTGATTGAATTTGGTTTTTATTATTGGTAAATTATCAAGCATTCAACACACTAAAACCTATAAATTAGAAGTAATCTAAGGTTAAAGTTCTATAAATCACAACCCAAACAAATGAACAAATGAACAAATATCACATGCTGGATACAAAAAATTAAAAGTAGAGTACAAAAATAACATTGGATGAAGATAAAAGGCAATGTAATGAATAATGCTATATTTAAGGGTAAGTTTAATAATATTGGTTGAAATTAAATGTAATTTACTAGTAATAAAAAGGTTAAAGAGAAATTGTGCAATTATATATATATATATATATATATATATATATATATATATTTTTTTTTTTTCCTTTTTCAGAAGGCTGCTCGGGCTGTAGCCTGGGTTAGCCCTCTCAAGGGTACGCCCTTGCTTCACCTTGAAGATTCCAACCACAAAAACAAGAGGCCATTAGCCCATTAGTAGTCACTTACCATTTTGAATGACATTTTAGATAATAAGAGCATGTTTACTAATTGGGAATGAGTTGAATCAGAATCAAGTTCCATCGGAAAGGGAACGGAAGAAAATCGGAATTAAGTTACGAAATTCCATTACTGTATTTACTAACTTTTTAAGAATTAGAAATGGAATCAAATCTATACAAAGTTGATTACAAAAATACCATTATACTATATATATACATAGCTAATAAATAAATAAATGTTTTTCTTAAAAAAAAAAAAATCACCACTCACCAACAAAGCAACATGGCTTTGTGGTGGCTCACAATATATATATATTATATCCATTTCAACTATTCACATTTTTTTTTATTCTTGGAATTCATTTTTAGTTTATACATATAGTTTTTTTTTTTTTTTTTTTAAATAAAAATTAAGTGGAAATATTTTAGTAAATAAACATGAATTTCCCATTTCAATCAGGAAAGAGAAATTGATTTCATTCAAAAACTTTCCCTTAATTCCTGATATGTGTGTAGGGTTTAAAGAACTTAATTCCCCCTCAAATTTAGTAAACACGGGAATTTAAAAATCAAGAATTTATTTCCCTTTCCCAAAAATGATTCCGAATTAGTAAACACACCTATGAAGAAAAAAAAAAAAAGGTTTTGTTTAAAGGAGCGTGTCATTCACAATTAATTATACGTATCTAGCTTTCCATCAATTTGCAAATAATTCAAAATTAAGGCAACACAAAAGCGTGTGTAAATTTAAGTATAAAAAAAAAAAAAAAAAAAAAAAATCATTAAAATACATTTTTACTAAAAAAAAAAAAAAAAATCTAATTTCATTTAATTCTTTTTGGAATTGCATCTAACAAATAACAATTGATTTATAAAAAATCATTGAGAGAAAAAATAAAAATAAAAATAAAAATAATAATGAATCATTAATAAGCGTTGGATTAATCAGAGTCACAACTTGGGTGCAGTTATAATAAAGATTGAAAAAAATTCGGGACAGATTTGTAATAAATGTAGGCTTTCCCACTAATAAACAGAATTGAGAGAGAAAAAATCCAAAAAAAAAAAAGGAAAAAAAAAGAGCAGCCTCACGTAATCCAATCAATCTCCCATATGCGACATCATCGACACAACACAACACAACTCACAAGACATGGGTTTCAGTTTCACTCTCACACCCAAATCATCCACCACCACCACCGCCACTGAAAACTGGGGCATGGGTCTACTTCTAGTCTTCTTCCCTGAAGAAGACAACAACAGCAACCACAACCACTCCTCCGCCACCGCCACCGCCTCCCCATTATCTTCATCATCATCATCATCTATGTCAAGGATCAAAAGAAGCAACTCCAGTTTGATATCCACCAAAGCCCAATCCACAATCTCCATATGCGCTCTCTTTGTTTTCTTAACTCTCCTCCTCTTCACTCTCTCAACTTTCGAGCCTTCCACTTCCTCTCTCAACAACACCCCACGTAGAATTTTATCTCAAAAATCTACTCCAAGTCCAACCGTCGTCACCAATCCAAACTCTTCTCCGTTTCCTTTCTTCAAAATGTGGAGCTCCGACCCGGGTTACAGTAACGAACCGAGAAAACGGGTCAACCCAGTTGCTTTACAGGGAATGGGTGTTCTGTACCGGCGCGGTACCAGAGCCGTCAACGATTTTATCATCGGACACGTGGCGGAGGACACTACGGAGGACGAGTTTCGTCTGTTTTTGAGAGTCCTCCATCGCTCCGGTCTCTCTTCTAAGTCCGACATGGCTTTTCTCTATAGTTCGTCGTCTTCATTGTCGAAATTCGGTTCTGTCATCGAAGAAGAAAACGACTCGTTCTCCAAACTCATACGTCATTACAAGGAATCGAACCGCACCACCAGTAAGAAGGACACGGCGTTGCGTTTCGACGTGACTCAGTTCGTGAAGTCGATGAAGAAAGACATGGGAGAGCCTCTGTGGGGGAAGAGAATTCGAGGGAATTTCAATAACTCGACGGAAGATCGTGGTGTCTCAGGTGAGTTGATGCAGTTGAGTTATGGATCGATTTTGGGTTTTGAAGTCAACGAGTTGGACCCAGAGAATTCACTCGCCGGGTTTTTAGACCACGTCCCGATGAGTATGCGAAGATGGGCTTGTTATCCGATGCTACTCGGCCGAGTCAGGCGTAATTTTAAGCATATAATGTTAGTGGACGTTAAAAAACTGATTCTACTCGGTGACCCACTCGTCCGAGTCAGGACTCAAACTCCCGAGTCGGTTTTTATCTCAATGAAGCAAGATAGTGTCTCCAGCAATAAGCATAGCAAGAGGAATTCGGACAAAACTCAGCAGCATTATCAGGCTAACTCAGCCGTGTTAATGGGCGGTGCTCGCGGGGTCCGGCGGTTATCGACGGCCATGTTAACGGAGATAGTCAGAGCTTCGATGCAACGCAAGAAGAAGAGTTCGGTGACGGAGTCAGGAATTTTGAGTCAACTCGTCTCCAACGAGCATATATTGAAGAACATTCATTTGGTTACATCGATTGAGTCAATTCCGGAGGCGAGTTCACTCATCGAGTCAAGCCCATCATCGAGTCCAGCAATTGTAATGATGCAACGTGGAAATAGCAATTATGGGGTTGATTATTACTCTATTATTATGAAGCAAATTTGTTCATGTGAAGCAGTAGATTCTTCTGTTTATAAAAATTGTTAGCATTATAGACTTCAAAATAAGAAAAAAAAGAATAGATAGCAAATTTTTTATAATAAGATATTGATGATGTAAAAGTTTTGTTCTTTCTCTTGTTTTCTTTTTAATTGTTTTATTAGTTTTGTTGTTTTATAATGTATACTTCTTTTTCATTTTGTACATTTATATGTTGACATGGAAAATATGTAGTCTATTGTTGAGAAAAAAGCTAGCAATTTGGGTTTGATTTAGGATTTTTGGAGACTCGTTCTTGAGACATTGTCTCTTTTTTTTATTGTATTTATCTATCTACCTATTTAGACCAGATATTTTTTTTTTTTAACTTTTTACTATTGGTAGGATTCGAGCTCCCAAATCTCAAGTTCGTCCATCTACCGGCTAATCTATGCCACTGATAACAATCTTTTGAGACATTATGATACCCGTAATTGATGAAAAAAAATAATAATGAGAAATTAAAAAACAAAAGTTGAATAAGCACTCTAATGTGTGCTGTCAAGGGCTCAATAACCCATTTAGAGAGGAGAGATCTTGGATTAAATAGAAGAAAAGGCAGTCAAGGATGAGAAATTGATCAATTTGGTGCAACTTTCTAGGAAAAGAGAGTGTTTGTAAAATAAAAACGAAGACGAGAGAAAGTCATGGAGAGAAAGTGAGGCTCAGGCAACTAAATTAAATAAAACAACGCGTAGTGAACAGTGAACACATTCATTAAACCCCATGTGCTCCTCCTCATGTTTCTCTCCACGTCCAATTTTTTCTCCTTTTTTTAACCTTTTAAAGCATGATAATAATAACTAAACAGCAACGTGACCTTTACGCGCCTTTAATTATAATTAACTTTTGTTTGTAAATAATTTCCAAAGGAAGGCTGATGAGCAGAGAATTCACATGGAGGAGATTTTTATTATTTATTATAGAATGAAAATTTTGGCTGTAAAAAGTAAGTGTCTGAAGTTTGCAGATGCAATTGTTGTGCTATAAACTTATAATTCCAAGAAATGTTTACCATTTCAAGGGCTGACACATGGCTTATTAATTAAAGACACCTTCAGTGCTGCCTTTATTGGCACTATTTTGTTTAACACTATTTCTTCAGGTGGGTTGGTGAGATTGGAGTCATTCGTGCCATCATTTTGCTTTGGTTTCTGGTGCAGATTTAGGACAATAGGAGGAAATGGAATTAGGGTTGTATTTTGGGGCTTTTTTTTTTTTTTTTTTTTTTTTTTTTTTTTAGAATTCTAACACCAACCAGATTAATCATTGGTACGGCTCAGTTATCTACTCCCCGATTCCCACACATACACACACAGTAAATATACATGTTAGGATTTACGGCGAAGGCCTCCTCCTAACCGTACTATAGCATTTACCATTTCCTTTATTAAACGATTATCTCAATTTTTAATTTTTAAAAACTATGGATAATTTGGTCTTTTTAATCGGTCTATCAAACTAAACTTTTAGAAAAATATAGGAGGTCTAAGTAGAAAAATACATACTTACTATCTAATTGTATTTATGTCAAACTTCAGGGTTGTAAGTGTATTTATCCCTAAAATATTAAAGTATCTCTCTTGGCATCGTAATCAAGAAGGAATTCCATTTTATATTAGAAGACATTCAATAATGGATATAGGCAATATAGTATGAAAATAGAAGCTATGGTGTGACAAGTTTTCAATTAAAATTTTCCAACTCGCCCATCTGAAAATGATTTGCTAATTTAAAATAATATCCGATGAATATTAGAGTTACTCGTGTACTTAGCCAAAAACCACATACATGATCAGTCCAATTACAGAGATATCTTGAATGATTGTTTGCTAGAAAATGAAAGGTTTCAATTATTAGAGGGAAGACAATCAATCAATTAATTATATTTGGTTTTGGATATAATTGATATTATATAAGGTTTTCAAATCCTCTCAAGTAGACAAGTACATATATATACACGTATATATGTACCTTTAATTTCATCATTTTATTGTTAACTTTTCAAGATGATTGCTTGTTATATTAATCTGATAAATGCATCGATGACTCGTTTACTAATAATAAGTTATAATTAGATAATATAAGGTTGATTCAGTGCTTTGCCTATCGCATATGCACCATAAAGTTGTGGGTTCAAGTCTGTCCTTCCATCCCAAATCTCGTATTATTGTAATATTTTAATAAATAAATAATAATAATTTGTAATTAGAGAAATAAAACTTAATTAATGATTTGTAATTACAATATTTACTAAAAACAATCAATTTAGTTTTATTTCATGATTCCCTCTCTATTAGATTTTGATTTCTTTTTGGTTCCATTTCATTTTTATTCTCAATTAATAATTAGAAAACTAAGATAAATGTTGTATATACAACATCAATTTTGGAGGGTCTAGATTCTAGAGTGAGCTTTGGATGCTTATCACCTACAACTTAATGCTTGTTCATATAAATTAACAAATTACAAAAACCACCCCACCGACACCTCTAATGGACGCCACTTGTTATCACATAATTCAACATAGATATGGTGGAGCCACAAACCCTAAGAGGGAATTTGATTCCACAAGAGATTAAAAGGCTGTTTTTTTTAGTGGAAAAATAGAAGAAGAAAGAAAGCACTTTTGTTGTTGAGTGAAACACAAAATAGAAAATAGAAAATGGAAAATGGAAAATGGAAAATTCCATAGAAGATATGTATGGAGTCATTACTTGATGTCATTGTTCAACTCTAGGGTTTTTATAATTAAGTATTTGAGTGGACTGAGATGTGAGAAGGATGAAAAACATATAATTCCAAAAATGTTGTATGAAAACAGGCTTTTTTGGCCTTGGTTTCAGGCTCCACCTTCTTCCTCATCCATCCTTTTGACAATGACTTTGGAACATTGACATTAATGTGCTTTCCAAAAACTCTAATATTATGGTCCCCATCCATGTATCTACAACATTCATTTTATTTATTTGCATTCTCTTCTATATTTTTTTTATTCTTTGATTCTAGATAATGTCACCATTCTTTTTCCCTTTCTATATATGGTAAGGTACCCGTTTGTTTTTCACCATTTAAATATTAAATTAGATGCATATATATATATTTAAAGTATTAAACTATTACATAAATTTATGGTTTTTTTAGAGATGGGAAGGATTCGAACCCGCAACCTCGTGGTGCATGTGTGAGGGGTTTACACCGAACCAATCTCATCTCGTCAAAGATAGATATATTATTTTTAAACTTATATATTAAATTAAGTAAAAAGTAACTTAGATTGAAAAGTTAAAATTTTTAACTTTTCACTTAATGATAATTAACACATTAACATTAATGTTCTAAATATATAAAAAACATTATTCACAAAAAAAATATTCCTAATTTCACCAAATTTATGTAAAATTGAATCCTAACCCCAGGTCCCCAACCCTAAAATTGAATCCCTAAAGGAGGAAGAGGAGGAGGTGGTGTCATTGCCGCCTTTATGGATCATGAACGGAGGAGGCTCCTATTCATTGTAATAGAGGATCGAGGCAATTCTACGCGGAGACCGCCGACCTCCATCGTTGCAAGAGACCTCCTCTTGAGGAATCGGCAAGGAAGAAGTGTTAGAAAGTCTTAAATGGTTAAGACCTATTAAATACTTAAGCGTTAAGACTACTAAAACACATCACCTCTTAATAAAGGTAGTAGTGCACCCCCCCCCCCCCCCCACATTGGTGGTGAGTGGTTCCAGTTCTACTATACATATTTTATATGTATGTGTGGATAGTTTTTTCTTGGTTTGTTGGGAGATGATATCCGGCCACACATATATTGTGCGTAATGTTGACCAGGGGCAGGAAGTGGAGGGGTGGCCCAGCTATGCACGAGGCGGCGCCGAAAGGTAAGAGGGCGCTCCCGCACGAAGTCATCTTTGCAATTGAATAAGACCGTGATGAAACATGGACATTACACGTGTATCGTGTTCTAAACGGTGCCTATTAAAGTCCAACTTTGTTTTAAAATATTAGACTCATCACTTAATTTCTTATTATTTTATTTGATCACACGTTGTTGGCTTGATGATGCAACTTCTCTTATTCAAAACAAAACAAAATAAAGGGTGGCATATGGCCTGTCTCTTCTGAGTTGTTGAGCTCTCATTGGATTGCTAATTAAGATTCATTCCTTCTTTACAATTTTCCTTGTCATATAATCAAGCCCAGAAACTGTGAGGCTTTGACTTTTGAGTGTAAGTTCATTAACAGATCTTTCGTATAACATTTTATTTATTTATTTAATTAATTAATTGATGTTCGTACATTTTATAACTTAATATGATTGATACGATATAAACTTCTTCATGGATTACATAGAAAAATAAATCATATATATTTATAGTTTTTTTATTGTCAGTTCGTCCTGACAATAAATATATCAGGATGAAGAATGTAGACCATAAACTATGGAGAAGTTTTGACAAGTGTATAAGTATGTAAATCTAGTGATCCACATTTTTCGTCATGATATATTTATTGTCAGGACGAATTGATAATAGAAAATCCGTATATCAGTCTTTCTATTATTAATTCGTCCTGATAATAAATATATCAGGACGAAGAATGTGGACCACAGAGTATGGAGAATTTTTGACAAGTGCATACACTTTGAGTCAAAGTATGTAAATCTAGTGGTTCATATTTTTCGTCCTGATATATTATTGTCAGGACGAACTGATAATAGAAATATATATATATATATATATATATATATATATATATTAATTACTTTTACCTTTAAAAATTATACTAACTACTTCTGAAAAATATCTTCATAAAATTTTCAATGTATATATATTTATTGCCTTCAAATCAATAAATCCCTTAAACACAACCAAAACTAGAATGCATCACGCTGCATGCATCCCCGTTGTTGCACCCAAAATTATGTTCTCTTTAAACCCATCTAGCCTTCCCTTTCTTTAATTATTTTTTTTTAACCGTAAAGAAATATTAAAAAAGTTGTATGCATGGAAATGAGTGTGTTTGTCTAATTATAGATGATTGTTGAGTAATGAGTACTGCCATTTTATTATTGTATAGATTCCCATATACGTCTATTATTCATCACGGTCCATACTTCCACTTGTTAAGATTTTTGTTTTTGGGATGCATGAAAATTATGCTTGTTTTGCTCCTGACACTACTCTCTGAGTCTCTGTATCAAAGTATATAGCATTCTTGTTTTTATCGATCTCTTCTTTAAAACATGAACCCACTTCGGCTTTTTTCAGTCCTTCGATGTTTCTTAAAATAATTGTAAGTATTTTTCTTTTCATTAAAATATAATTGTTAGTTTTTCGAATATATATAATTCTGAGGCCGGTACTGAAATAAAATATCAAGTTGAAGTTTCATAACGTTGTGGAATCGGTTCCACAACATTATAAAACTTCGGTTCTAAAATTTTATTTCAGGATCGACCTAACCAATTAGATGGATAAATTATATATAGAAAGGAAATAGCACTTTTTAACCAAAAAATTAAGGGGGTTTCTATTTTTACCCGGAATTAGTGTTTTCATTGTTTTTACCAAACTTTCTATTGAAGAGACAAATTTACCCATGCACCAGATTAAACACACTGGGAAATAAAGTATTAAACACACTAGGAATTAAACACACAAATTAAACACGTTTGGAATTAAACTGATGGTGTGTTTAATTGAAGAAAACTGATGTGTTTAATTAAAGAAGACTAATGTGTTTAATTGAAGAAGATCGGTGTGTTTAATTGAAAAAGACCAGTGTGTTTAATTAAGAAATCATTAAGGGTATTTTTGTCTCATCAGTGGAAAGTTTGGAAAAACAATTAAAACACTAATGCTGGGTAAAAATAAAAACACCACTAATTATATGGTTAGTTTCAATTTTAATCCATATATATAGTCTTTATCAGCTGGTGTGGGAATCCGTACGTTATTTTATCCGAGATCGACTATATAACGTTAGAACATTGTTTTTATGATCTTACATTCACAATCTTGTTATATATACTATCTTCTATGTACGTCTTAGTTTATATCATGGGCATGTTTACTAATCAGGAATGGATGGAATCAGAATTAAGTTCCATCGGAAAGGGAATGGAGGAGAATCGGAATCAAGTTATTAAATTACATTCTAGTGTTTACTAACAATTTAGGAATCGAAAACAAAATCAAATTTATTCTATTTCTAATGTTTACTTAAACTAAAGAATCAGAATGATACATAATTGATTACAAAAATATCCATGTGTATAAAACATGATGAAATATATATATATATATATATATATATATATATACAGTCTTTCTATATATTGTCAGTTCGTCCTGACTATATATTGTCAGTTCGTCCTGACAATAAATATATCAGGATGAAGAATGTGGAACCTAGATTATGAAGAAATTTTGACAAGTGCATACACTTTGAGTCAAAGTATGTAAATCTAATGGTCCACATTTTTCGTCCTGATATATTTATTGTCAAGACGAACTGATAATAGAAAATCTGTATATATATAAAAGATATGAATATGCCGTAGTTTTTTATTTTTTTTTAAGTGCACTAGTTTTTTTTAGTTCATAATTGGTATTATAATACGTATACATAAAGATACATATTTTATAAATCACACAGCTAGAATAATATAAATTATTAATTATGTAAACCAACATAAAGATTAAAAAAAAAAAAAAAAAAAAAAAAAAGGAGACCAATATGATTTACGTAAATTAAAAACAAAAATCAATAATCATGAAGAAGATGATTGTTTTATTTTTTTAAAGTGAGGATATTTTAATAAATATATCTTGAATTCTTTTTTCAATCAGGAAAGAGAACTTTAGTGGAGTCAAATTCCTTTTCTATATGAAACTTAATTCCTGATTTATGAGTGAGGTCCACAGAATTTAATTCCCTATAAATTTAGTAAACAGTAGAATTCAAAAATCAGGAACTTAATTCCCTTTCTTAAGTAGGATTCTTGATTAGTAAACACTCCACTATCATATGTGTAGTAAAAGTTGACACAATTAATTATTAGCAAGAGTAGATATTGATGGAGTCCCAATTCTAACTTAGAGGATGAAGAAAAAAGTAAGAGGGATTAAAAGGCGGATTTCAATTAAATTAATTAGAAGAGAAAACTTTGATCAGTTAACAACACATTTAAAAGGGGCTATTCAAATTAATTAGGACAAGAAGAGAGGCATTTTTTTTTTTATGGCACTCTTTCCAAAGCCATTTGTGGAAAAGTCACCAACTTAATAAGTTTTGTAAAAATAGCACCAAAGTATGTAATCTACCAAAATTGCCCTCACGTATTCTTTCATCCTCTCTCTCTCACTCTCTCTTTCTTCCTCTCTCCTTTTTTTTTTTTTTTTTTTTTTTTTTTTCAAAAACCTCCATTGATCCATCAATGGAGATCGAAACGACCTCCGTTATAAAAAAAATTCTGGAAATAAGTCTTGGGTAGTTGCAATAAGTCTCGGGTAGCTGAAATAAGTCTCGAGTAGTTGGAAATAGCTTGAAATAAGTCTCGGGTGACTTACCCGAGACTTATATCCAAATACCCGAGACTTATTTCAAAATACCCGAGACTTATTTCCAGAATATTTTTAATAACGGAGGTCGTTTTAATCTCTATCAAAGGGAGTCGACCGTTTCGACAAAAGGTCATTTCACCGGAGGTCGTTTCGACAGAGGTCGTTTTGATCTTCATTGATGGATCAATGGAGGTTTTTGAAAAAAAAAGAGGAGAGAGGAAGAAAGAGAGAGAAGAAGAAAGAGAGAGTGAGAGAGAGAGGAAGAAAGAATAAGTGAGGGGCAATTTGGGCAGATTACATACTTTGGTGCTATTTCCACAACACTTAATAAATTGGTGATATTACCACAAAATCAATGGAATTTGGTACTATTTCCCCCTATTTGCTCACAAGAGAAGAGCTAACCATGATCCGAAAACCTAACAAAAAGGTACGGTTGCCCCAAATTCATCAACTTAAATAAACCTATTTTAATAATAATAATATATATATAATGACAAACTAACAAACAGAAAGAACAACCACTAAACATCTCTTTATCTCATTAATCCCAAACATATTAAATTAAGAAAAAAAGAAAAACTATATATAAAGCAATCACGGTGTATGATAATTGCATTCCATATACTACAAGTTTACAACATCTAATCAGTGAAGCAAATTTCAACTTTGCTACACCAAAGAAAGCATCCATGATTTGGTTTGGTCACTTTCCATAGGGTATATATGCTAACTGATGCCGGCCTAGCTCCCGTGAAATGCTTGTGAATCCTTATTTGATGATAACGAAAGGAAAATATTTATTATTAGTTTTTTAAGTTTATAATAAATTTTGACAGGGTTATAATCTTATAGGAGGTGTCAATATCATATGTCCAGATCAAACACTATATGTGTATCTGAATATCTACTCTCATGATATTCACCCTCACAACATCGATGAGAAATCTCTCAACACAAGCTTGTACAAAAGTTTTCTAGACTTTTTTGGTAATTTCGAGAATTTTGGATAGTTTCCGAGACTTTTTTCAATTTCCAAGACTTTTTGGACAAAAATTAAATTTTCCAATTTTTTTTTTTTTTTTTTTTTCCATCTTCTTCGTTGAAAGTTAAAACCTCCATTGGAAGCCGATTTCGACATCCATTGGTTCTCTATCAATGGAGGTTTTTGAAAAAAAAAAAAAAAAAAAAAAAAAAAACACCTAAGAGAATTCGTTTTTAGAGGTTGAAAAAACAAGGGCTTTTTTGAAAATCACTTAATTTAATGCCATTTAAACTTAAATTATTAAACAAATGATAGTCTTAAAATTCAAACTAAAAAGAGTGATATTTCTCATTACTTCCACTAAAATTAAATCGGTAAAAATAAAATAAAATAAAATAAAAAATCACGTTTAAAATAACAAATCCCAACCAATTTAAAGACCCCACAAACTGTTTCAAATGTGCTTTTCGTGGTAACCCTCAATTATAATTCTCCAAGAAAACTTTTACAAAGTAAAAGTAGAATTGATTCCAGACGAGACATAAATTAAAAGATTTAATTCACCCACGTTGTGCCAGTAAACTAGTAAAGTAATCACAGTTAAATATTTATTATTAGTAAAAAAAAAAAAAAAAAAAATAGTATATAATTTAATGACGAAGAATCGTGATAATCAAGTATGGTTATTTGATTAGAATCGATGAGAATCTTTTACTCTTCTAAATATAAATAAAAAAGTCAATTTCACATGTAAATTACGCTGGCGGGCGTTAACGTGATTGACGCCAAGTCAATTTAAACACATTATTTTTTAATTTTATTATTATTATTAGTATGTGTGAATTTTCCAATTGTGGTGAGGAGATTCCAGGTTGTTGTTTTGTGTTTGTGTGCACAGTCAAAGCTGTCAATGTTGAAAACAATAATAATTATTTCCCTGCCATCAGATATCGAGATTCTGGGATTTTCTTGACTTTTTCAAAACATCATTAATTCCAAAATTTTGTACCTAAATTTGACAGTTTAGGTAAGAGTATTTGTATTATAGTACTATGAAACACTGTTTCTTCTCCACTGAATTTTGTAGACTTTAATGCTCCGTTTGGTAGGGAGGAAAGAAAATAGGAAGGATGGAAAGATTTGGAGAGATAGAAAACATGAGGGAAGGAAAGGAAAATGATTTTCCCTCGTGTTGTTTGGTAAACAGGAAGGAAAGAAAATATCATTTTATCAATTTTACTATTTTACCCTTATATTATATTTAATATATTAAAATAATTTGGATAAAATTGTAATTTGAGTTACCTAAAAATTGGTGGGTCCCACACACCATTTCTTTCCCCTTTCTTTCCTTCCCTTTTCCTCCCACTTTTGGGAGGAAACAAAATGGTGGGCCCCACACACCATTTTTTCCTTCCATTTTTCCTTTCCCTCCATTTTTCTCTCCATACCAAACATACATTTTTTCATTTTCTTCTCCCTTTTCCCTCCACCCCTTTCTTTCCTCTCCCTTTTCCTTCTTACCAAACGGAGCATAAGGTTGTATTTTAACAAAATGAAATTGTTCCCATCTAAAAATTCCTATAGTATATCTATTTGTTTTTATATATACCAAAAAAAAAAAAAAAATCAATGAAGTTTGACATTTCAATTCCATATTCTAATGATGATACGTCTTAATGATGATCTATTTTACCACTTCAAAAAAGAACAAAAAATTATGATATACTTTAATTGCAATTAAATTGTAATATCACAAATTTTGGTACAAATTCAGATAGCTAGCATTATTATTAATAAACTGTCAAATAATAATAATAATAATAATAATAATATAAGATATTATAAACAATCTTTCATTAGAACATCTATTCATAGTTCAAATGGTTATGCATCTCCCCATTCACGGTTATGATTGGGATTTGAATCCAACTTACAGCAGTAAATCTCACCAATCCTTTGTAGATTCTGACCGGATCGGCTAGATCCAAAAAAAAAAAAAAAAACCAAGAAACAATATTTGAAAAACATTTCTTTTTGATAAGAATATTTGATAAAGTTATTTTAAAGACTTTTACTATGTTTAAGGAGCACACTTTATCATCAAATCATATTGGATAATGAATTATCTTAATAAATTGATATTTAATATATATATATATATATATATTGAAGTGTTGCAAGAACTATTATAATAGGACTGTTGGGACATGCCAAGATCAAACAATATATGTACGGTCCGAATATCTACTCTCATAATGAGAGATAACAATTCCTACAACCTAGGAAGAAAACTCATCACACATGTTTGTAGAAAACGCATGATGGAATTTGAACCCCTCACCACTTATGTGGAAGGGAGGTGCACTATCAGCTCTGCTGATAGGTGATATGCAAATTGATATTTAATAGATTCTACGATCATAGATATGTTTATATATAAACTTATCTTAATATTTAAATTCTAGCGAGTTCTTTCTCCTCTCGTGTTCGTGACTTTGTGTAAGCAAATTAATATAAACTAATATTCATTATATAAATTTATCACATATATACGATATACTAATAGAGAATACTTCTCTGATCAGGATCGTCATGACTTTATAATTTTAGGACGTTCAATTACAACCACATATTCATAGTGGGCCCACAGCCCCACATTAACAAATACTTACACCCAATATAAATGTGTGGCTGTGATTGGACGTCCATACTTAAACAACTACTCTATTAATAGATATCTATGTTATTCTATTTTACTAATAAGATTGTGACACTATATTAAAGCAACCACCAACAATATTAAAGTCTAATCAAGACATAATTGAATAAAGTGAGGACTGCATTAATCTTCACCTAATTATAATAGTGAAGACCTTTTTGTTAGCAAAAACAAACAACAAATGTCACCTCCCATTCCACGTTAGTCAGTCCGCTAGTGATATTGGATTCGAGTCCCTTCAAATGTATTTTTATAAATATGTGTGAGTAGTTTTTTTGTTGTTGTTGTTGGAGTTGATATATCTCATCATGAGAATAGCTATTCGAACCGTATATATACTATTTGATTTCGATAGGGCCCAATAAACATACCATAATACTTCTTAAAAAAACATCAAACATCACTTCCTTAAAAGTGATCCTTACTTAGACACAAGAACACAAGAACATGTGAGATGATATGGGTTGGCCTTTTGTGCTCCTATGTATATATATTTTTTTGATGGACCACCCAAGTTTGGTGGCATCTCATCCACAAAAATTAGCGTATACTTATCCAAAGCAACTACCACTTTAATTGATTGTAAAATGGGTTTATCATACATGGCCTTTTGCTCTTATCATAATTGTTCTCTTTTTATTAATAGTTAATAGTTAATACCAGGCCTTTTTTACACAAAAATAATAATAATAATAATACACGGCCTTTTTCTCTTATCATAATAGGTGGACTTTATTAATACAACCTTTTATACACCAACAAAAGTTCTTATTTATTTATTTATTTTATTTTTTTATCAAGAGTTCATTACCCTCTTAAAGATTTGTTTATAATCGACAGATCCAGTCCTATTATAATAGTTCTTGTCATACTTAAAAAAAGAAAGTGTTCATTACCCTCTTAAAGATTTGTTTATAATCGATAGATTCAGTCATATTATAATAGTTCTTGTAATACTTGAAAAAAAAAAAAAAAAAAGTGTTCATTACCCTCTTAAAGATTTGTTTATAAATATGGGTACTTTTTGAATTATGCTTTTAAATATAAATGATTAGCTTTGATTTTAACTTCTCATTATAAAAGATTTATGAAAAATTTCAAACAGAATAAACTTAGGTAAAAGCTTAGAGAACTACTGTTACAGCCCACTACAACAAAAAGTTGCAAAGCCCGTGTTAGACTAAATATACATATAGGGTCCCCTTTTAATATTAGTGCATTAATGCGTACAATCACCATTAAAATTTGACATTATTTTGTGATGATCACATGAAGCTCACATCATGACTAACGTGAAGAGTCTAAGGGCATGTTTGGTGCCTTATATTGTATTGTATTAGAGGTTTAAAATGTATTTTGTTGTTGTTGAAAATATCTATGGATTCGAGCCGCTGACCTCGGAGTCATTTGCCCAAGCCCCAAGCTCGTCTATCTACTGGCTGAGTTATGCCCCTGTTGGCGACGGTTTAAAATGTATTAGAATAATAAAATATAATGTTTGGCTTATTTTGGACTTTATATGTATTGTATTAGCTAATACATTTTAATTGGTCTAATATAATAGATAATGTATTAGCTAATACAATGGATATGAGTTGTATTAGCTAATACAATACGGGAGAGAAATAATAATATATTTTAATAATAATAGTAATGTGATAATAATAATATGTATTATTAATAAGAAATTTTAATAATAAAAATATTGATAATAAAATACAAAATAATATAATTTAATTTATTTGAATATATTGATTTTAAAATAAATTAAGTAAATATTATTTAAATAAAAGAAAATAAATTTTATTCTAATTAAGTATATATGTTAAAGTATTTACATGATTAATAATTAATGTAATAAAAATATTAATTAATATTTTAAAAATATAATAAACACAAATGTATATTTTATAACATGTTTTTATATTCTAAAAATATTTTGATTTATTAGTTAACAAAATATTTAGAAAAAAAATAAAAAAAATTACATCCTAACATTGTATAACTCCACCGGAAAATTGGAGTTACTTCTGTTCTTATTCACCGTGTGATTTAGTGGTTTCTATATACTGATATCATGTGTATATATATACATATAATATATAAATATATATCATCACAGTGGAAACATCATAGGATTTCTTTCTTTTGATGAATTTGTTATTATTATTCTCACCCATATAAATATATATCAACCTGGGTTTGGTCATTCAACACAAAATGAAAAACAATACAAAGTTAAACATAATAAATGTTCGAACACGCTGCAAGTTGCACATCGACATATCTACATGAAGAGAGATCTGTATGCATCTGCCTCTTGAACCCTCTCCTCGACGCTTCTGTCCTTTCTTTCCTTATCTAAATCAAACTTGTGCTTCAATTCCTTCTCTTTCACATGTATCTGCACCGAGGTTGATATGATACATAAGACAGTCGATAAAAGAAGCAGCAGTAAAGGAAAATGTCCATCTTATTCTTACCGCGTCATAAATCTCATCGTTGTTGTCGAAGTCGCCAGCTTTACGTGGGATAATATGAATGTGGACATGGGGTACTGTCTGGCCAGCCTCAGGACCATCCTAGTTTTGAAGAGAAAAAAAACACATGAAACATTATGTAGTAGTAGCAATTGCAGAATTCTAAACCATGTCATGTCCCCAACTGAACTTCAAACAAGATGGTGGTGCAAAACACACAAATAGAAAGAATGAGATGAGTTGAGAGTGGATTTACTTGAATATTAAATGTGAGCGATGAAGCTTTGTGGTAGCACTCGAGCTGTCTACCGACCTTTTGTGCAGTGAGCCATAAATCGGTAGCTTCTTCAGCAGTAAGATCAACAAAGCGCTTCACTTCACACTTTGGGTTCACAAGCACATGTACATTATATATGTTAAAGTCAATCAATTTAATAAACTTGATCAATACATAACCTACATTAAACATGTGTATGTCTGCATTTCACTCTAAGTCAATCGTCTTTACAATATCATAAAATTTTATAGTAATTGAATTAGATCCAAAAGGTACATAATAATAAAAGGAATAAATTTGAAGAAAATTATAAAGTTATGTTAAATATCAGTATATATAGTAAACAATATTCAGAATAAAAAATTAAATTTAACAAAACGGAGATTAAAATGTAGGAAACTTAAAAAATTGAGACATAAATTATAGAATTAACAAGATGAGGCTTTCAGTCATATTTGTCAAATTACAACATTTTAAATCAACCTTGCCTTCTTTTTTTATTTTTTATTTTTGGGAAAAAAAGAGAGAAAAAGAGAAGGCATTAAAAGAAATTTACACAATTTAATTTCAACCACAATCTAATTTGTACATCAAAAGGATATGACCTGCAAAGTAAAAGAAAAATTAATCAAAACCAGGTGAAATTAAGAGATTAAAGCATAAAACTACAATATTTATGAGGTGACAAAACAAAGAGACAAATCACTTATATCACATGTGAGGAAAATTTATGCTAGTCTGTAATAAGACTTAAGTAGAGAGGATACATAATTGGATTCACGAACCGATTTTATTTATATCAGTTCCACAACTATTCCCAAAATTATCAAACTATAAAAGTTATGCCCAACTTGTGGTTTGATAAGCCCTCTCAAATACTATTAGTTTCTCTTTTATCATCTTTTAATAGCTTATAACATGAAGTATGTTTAAAAAATGTTTTTATTTTTCCCTTCAATAGCTTTTTTTCTTCCAA
The DNA here is from genome assembly GCA_030490815.1 of Acer saccharum. Lineage (NCBI taxonomy): Eukaryota > Viridiplantae > Streptophyta > Magnoliopsida > Sapindales > Sapindaceae > Acer > Acer saccharum. The sequence goes on from CM059866.1 coordinate 54,545,182, forward strand.
CTCTCCTCTCTAAAAAGACCCTACAACTCTACAAGTACTGTATAGCATCGAACACTCTGAAGGCAGAGTAAATTATAGAAAGAGAAGTAGGTACCAGGATGAGCAGGGCGCAAGTTGACCATGGCATAACAGAGAGGGGTGGAGTAGAATACTTCCTTGGCATCTATCTTATAAGGGCCAAACGTATAGTACTCCATTGACATCTGTGTTCAGCTGCACATAAGTTGATATCATAATTATTATTATGAGCACCCCATCACCATGCTTATATGATGAAACTGAATCCATTTGAATTGAAAATACAATCAAAGGGAAAAGGACTTACCCTGGTGGCAGAGACCCTTCTTGCCGCTTTGATGTGAAGGAAATGAACCACCGGCTGCTGTTGGGTTGATGGGACTGAGTGCAGCTAAAAGCATTATCATTCACCTGTTTTTATATGGTTCTTTCACTTTGATGATGCAATCAACTTGACATCACGTTGTTTGAATTTGTTGTATTGCCCTCAAATAAATTACAATACTATATTAAATCAACCCACATTCATATTTAAATCCAATATAAAACATAATTGAATACAGTGAGGATTGCATTAGCCTTCACCTAACCATAATAGACAAAATTTAAAGAGAATGAAGCTGTGGACCCTAAAAAAATTGAGCCGCCTATTATGAATTTATGATAAGAGAAAAAGCCAAATGCCTAGACTGATAATAAAGGCAACACTAAACAAAGAAGCCCACGGGCAGCCCAAATAAGCACCACAATGTATAAACATATAGATGAACAATAATAATATAAAATATTCATCAGTCTCACAGATGACAATAGTTTGGGCAGCTGAGAAGAAGTTGCATTCTATTCCTATCCTCAACCATATAATTTATCTAATAGCACAATACCATTTCACTGTTGTTTTTGATACCTCGCTTTTGGTCATTCAATGCAAAAATGAAGTCCAGTACAAGTTAAACATAATAAATGTCTGAACATACTAGAAAGTTGAAGTTAAGATATCTACAAGAAGAGCTGTCTGTATGCATCAGCCTCTTGTGCCATCTCCTCAAGGCTTCTGTCCGTTCTCTCCTTATCTAAGTCAAGCTTCTGCTTTAATTCCTTCTCCTTCACATCCATCTGCACCACAAATGAAGGCAATGTAAATTATCCAGGCCAAGGTTGATAGATAAGAAGTTAATAAGAAGCAGTACAGGAAATGTGCATCTTACTGCCTCATAAATCTCATCATTGTTCTCAAAATCACCACCTTTGCGTGGGACAATATGGATGTGGACATGGGGTACTGTCTGTCCAGCCTGAGGCCCGTCCTAAAGTACAAACAAAAGGAGAAGTTAGAATTGATACATAAAACATTATTTAGTACGATGTTATACATACAACTATGGGGCATTTTCTGTATGGTCAGGGCACATGATAAAATTTTAAAGCATTTCATGCAGTTAGATTGTCCCCATTAAACTTCGAACAAGAAGGTGGTGCTTTATTCTATGGTAATTTAATCAATGATGCTTGGGGAAAACAACTGCTATAAAGAGGTAAATATGGATGCATCACACACCCTTTGTTTATTTATTTATTATTATTTAAAAAGAAAAACAAAATTACTCTGAAAAAGCAATATATCGCACAGATATTTTAAGCCACAGAAATCAATCACAAAAATATACAAGTTAACACTTAAGCTAGTCAATCAGTGATACCAATAATAATATCTCTAAGACTGAAAATGCTACAGAATCACTCGATCAAGCAGAAATGTCGACCAAAGATTTAAAGAAATTATACGTTTGCAAATATTTCATTGCAATGAAAACAAGGACATGAAGGAAAAGATGAGCCAATATGAACACAGTGAAAAGAAAAAGCAAGAAAATAATAGCAGAAAATCATAAAAAAAAACTTGGGTTGAAGAAGTTAAAGTCACTGGCATTCATTTTGGCAATATGAGTAAGAATCTAACACAAAACAATCAAATAACAACGAGATGAGAAGTCTACTTGAGAGTGGTCTTACTTGAATAGAAAAAGTGAGTGATGAAGCTTTGTGGTAGCACTCAAGCTGTTTACCAACCTTCTGTGCAGAGAGCCATAGATCACTAGTTTCATCAGCAGTAAGATCAAAAAAGCGCTTCACCTCACGCCTTGGGCAGACAAGCACATGTGCATAACGTTAAGTCAACTGAATTAAAAAAAGATGCACATTGCACACAGTAACAAAGTTCATGAATAATACATAACCTACATATATGTATATGTCTGCATTTTACTTGCACACAACCAATCCTATCAATCAAGTACCTTTTAACTCATTATAATTCATATTTCTCAAAATACAACATTTTACATCAACCTTGCCTTAATTTTCCCAGAAAAAAAGTACATTAAAAGAAAATTATACAATTTGATTTCAATCACAAACATGGAACATATAAGTGTCTACTAAATGAGTACAAACACAATCTAATTTTTAGAGAAAAAAGGATATGACCTGCAAAGTAAAAAAGAAAACTTAATCAAAACCATAAAAGCACAAGATTGACAAAACCAAATATAAAAGGAAGAAAAGAGAAAGTACCAGGAAGAAGAGGGCGCAAGTTGACCATGGCGTAGGAGAGAGGGGTGGAGTAGAAAACTTCCTTGGAATCTATTTTGTAAGGCCCAAACATGTAGTGATTGTTCAACGACATCTGGGTTTTTACCACTTGCACTTCAATATGCTTATTTATACAATGAAAATGAATCGATTTGAATTGAAAACGCAGTGAAGAGTTTACATACCCTGGTGGTGGAGATCGATTGGAGACGCCTTGATGCGGAGGAAATTAACCACTGGGTGGTGGTGGGTGTGAGTGAGAGTGACTGCAGCAATTGCTTTACCATTCACTTGTTTTACTGCCTTCTCAATTTCAAGTTTTCAACCAACTGAGCTTCGAATCACCTTCTTTGAGGGTTATTTATTTAATTTTTTAAAATAAAAAATATAATTTGTTATATTAATTTTAGGGAAAATTGCACTGAACCCCATGAGGTTTGGGCAAGTTAAACTTAGCTGGAAAAATTTTGTTATTATACACTAACACCCCCAATACTTAAATTTGACTTTTAAAATGCCTAAAATGCCCCTAGTTATATTATTTTATACTTTATTTTTTTTTTTTTACCTTTTAACCAAAAACTTTATAAACTTTTTATAAAATAAAATAAAAATAAATAAAAGATATGATTCATTAAATAAATAAATATTTTTTTAAAAAATAAATAAATAGTTTTAAAAAATCAAATAAATAAATAGTTTAAATAAATAATAAGTAAATAAATGAAAAAATTAAAAACATTAATTTTTTTTTAAGGATATCCATTAATAGGGACAAGAAAAACTCTAAATATCCAAACTTTTACGGTAAGGATGATGGTGAGAGAAGTTTCAAGGTTCCCAACACTGAAGGAAGTGGTTGAAGAAGGCAAGAAGACTCCCGGTGTTGGGAACCTTGAACCTTCTCTCACCATCATCCTTACCGTAAAAGTTTAGATATTTAGAGTTTTTTTTGTCCCTATTAATGGATATCCTTAAAAAAATTAATGTTTTTAATTTTTTTCATTCATTTATTTATTTTTTTTAACCCTTTATTTATTTAATTTTTTAAAACTATTTATTTATTTGATTTTTCAAAACTATTTATTTATTTATTTTAAACTATTTTTAAAAAATATATATATTTATTTATTTAATTTTTGTATACTATTAATTTATTTAATTAATCATATCTTTTATTTCATTTTTTTATTTTATTAAAGTTTATAAAGTTTTTGGTTAAAAGGTAAAAAAAAAAAAAAAAAGTATAAAATAATATAACTAGGGGCATTTTAGGTATTTTTAAAGTCAAATTTAAGTTTTGGGGGTGTTAGTGTATAATAACAAAACATTTCCAGTTAAGTGTAACTTATCCAAATGTCAAGGGGCTCAGTCCAATTTGCCCTTAATTTTAAGGGTAATACATTTTGATTAAAAATTAAAGTAGTAATAAAAACTGATTTATTATTCAAAATAAAAATAAATGAAAAACATGATTTATAGGAATAATAAAATGCAATGTGTTTTATTTTTCTCTAAAAAAAAAACTTAATTCATTTATTTATTTTAGTAATGCTAGACAACCCAGAAATTTAGTCCAAATTTCAACACAAATGATATGGTAAGTGGTTTTTTCATTAACTGCACCATCTTATGTTATGTGTGGTGATAACAATTCATTTGCCACATCATTTGAGTTAATTATTTGGGTCGTGTAATATTACTCTTGATTAATTTACAATTCATAATCGAGTATCTTCCCTTTGCCACTTCTAAATTATAATAGTTTAAAAACTAATAATAGTAAGAGATTAAATTAATTGAAATACATATAAAATGATAAAAATAAATAGAGTAATACTATCACCACACACAACATAAGATGATGTAAATAATAATAAAAAAATCACTTACCACATCATTCGAGTTAAAATTTAGACTACATTTTTGGATCGTTATAAAAGGTTAGTATATTACGACTAATGACAATTAGCACTCTACATAATTTTTTATAGGGTAGTGTTGAAAGCATAGGTTAACAACCAATTTATTTCTATAAATAGAAATAAACACAAATATCAATGACTGTATTTATTATCTTATTACAATAAATACAGTGACTATTTTCCATTTATAGTTATAAAATGGTTGTTAACCTATGCAACACTACCCTTTTTATATTCATTTTCCCAATCATTTAAGATGTATGTACCTAAAGGGTACATGTTAGCATTTTACTAAAAGTATTAGCCGACTAAACTTTAGAGAAAGTTGATTGAATTCTTCCTTACAAAATTTCTAAATTCTTTAGAAAATATCTTATAGAATTAATCAAAATCTCTCTAAAAAATCTTTAAAATTTAAATTACAGAGTTTATTAAAAACACCAACAAAAACAATTATAAAAGTAGATATAGCAAATTGTTGTAGGATCCAAGAGAACCATTAATGAGAAGTTGCAATAAGACCATGCACTCTCTCATTTCAAAAAATCAAGTTTGTAAACAATCAAAGAAAATCTGAAAGCAAAAAGACAACAACAAATTTTCATTCCTTATATAGAAGTTGGAGTACAAATTCATTACATATACACCCCTTTTAAAGACAAAATAAAAAATATATATATATAGAAATAACCACAAAATGAGATACATACCCAACAAAATAAAAGAATTTGATCCACCAGCAGCTGTCTTTGAAACTACAAATCCGTTGATATTACAAGAGCCAGCAGCAGTTGAAAAGGATAACTAAAAACAAAATCACTCTTTGGGTGCTATCACAATCAAATACCGATACTACCCACGACTATTTCCATCGAAAGAGCAAATAGCGAATGCTACATAATGCAGTCCGGGCATGGGGGTACCATTTTCGGACAGAAACAATGAAGATCAAGAAAACAAACAAATTTCAGTTAGGATGCAAAGAAGCAGATCAATCAAGCACTCACTTAAATAAATTTGGACTCTAAAATAAATCAAATTTCTTCTTCTGCATGTCTTGCTTCCATTTTGGTAATTTATAGAATGCTTCTTTCGTTTTTCCAAATATGCTCTGGAACTCCTCATCCGACAGATAAGCCTGTAAAACCAAATGGTGATCCACGGTGAATACCAATTTAAACCATAAATGAAATGAAATAATGACATTTATCATTAGGTCCCTGTACTAACCTCTCTCCGCTTGAAATCAATTCCAGTAACTGGGTTTTCAGACCTTGCCTTCAGTTGATCATAACTAAAGGTACGTAGACTAGTTTCACTACCAATGTCGTCCTGTTCCGTCTCTTGATTCTTTTCTGAATCCTCTCCATTGTTTTCTGATGAAACTTCCTCTACCTCCTTCAGCTCAGCAACCCCTTGAGAAGCCTCTGATTCAGAATGGGCATACTCCGCTTTTTGTTCAGCTGCAAGTACTAAAATGTGTCAGATTTCTACAGTTTCAGAAGCATTATGTTGAAACTTTAAATCAAATATGCATATCAAGAAGCAGCAACAAAGAATTAGTTTCTTTGGTGACAATTGGATCAGAAGATCACAACAGTCAACTTAAAGCAATAGCAAATCTACATATATAACATCATCTCAAGAATATAAAAACTAAAAGAATGATAATTGCTTTCTTACAAGGATCTGCAGGACTGCCACTGGATCGGGTCGGGGAGCCATCAGGTGATCTCTTTTCGGCAGTAAGAACTGATGAAAGAGCTGCTACTGCTGCTGCTCTTTGTGATCCGCTACCTGGGCTAGATGACTTTAGAGTAGAACCTTTGCCTCCGGGTGATGAATTAAATGCAGAAGATAAGGCTGCTAAAGCCGAAGCTCTTTGAGTTGGCCCCCCTTGGTTTGAACCATTGGACTTATCCTGAGCCTGAAATTACATAGAATATCAAACAGCCATCCTCTTAGTCAAGGAGTTAAAAGAATGTCTTGCAACAGATACACAAGAGGCTGCAAAGGCACAGAGAAATAATAATAACCAAAAGCATTATAATACATAATGACAGAGTGTCAGCTTGAAGTTATAATACGAAGATGTCATGATGCCATTTTAATAACACTCATAAAATTGGGCTGGTGAACACCCATTAACACCATATTAGCTAATTCTTGAAATGGTTCATCGATGGGTCCCCACTACTTATTCAAAAACTACAAAGGAAATTAACCGTTAGAATTGACCCAAGGTTGAATCTCCAAATAGCTCAACCATGTTTATCAAACACAGAGCAACTAGAAATCATACGCCTCTACTGATTAGGATCTCTAGTTTCCTTGACAATCTTTTTTAATTCGCTAGACATAAGACATGCAGACTAGAACAAGCTCCACATGGCTGCACTTTATTGAGCAAGAAAGTAGATGCTGTCAAATGCAAAACTGAATGGGAATTTTATCAAAATATTCGAGGCATGAGAAAATTATTTACCATATTGGATGATTTCCCAGAAGATGGATTAAAAGCAGAGGATAAGGCAGCTAAAGCAGAAGCCCTTTGAGTTGGTCCTCCCTGATTTGAATGGGACTTATCCTGGATCACCAATAAATATAGAATATCACACAGCCACCAAATTAGCCAATGAATTGACCTCCTAAGTGAATAAATGAAAGCATGCACACTTGCAACACGTGTCATGTATCATCAGACATAGAACCTAAAACAATACTTCAGTGATAGCACACATATGCACACCACCAGCACCTATTTGTCCTTATTTCAGAAAATAACTTTAGACAAAAATCTAGAAAATGTTTTCAACTGGCAGATAAGACAATATTTCAATCTAAAATGAGCCATATTGTAACATCATCTCCTTCAGTTTTTTGATTAAATTTTTAAGAAGAGTTGCAATAGACTTTCCTTTTTCTCCTCTTTGAAATTTAGCCATTTCAAGGCCAGGGCCTTAGGAACTCTAGAGTTATAAAAAAGTGGCCTCCAATCCAATTACATGAACAAGAGTTGAAAATACAGCAAGATGTAAAAATCTTACATGTCTAGGTATGGTGATGTTGGATCTTCAGAATGAAAAAAAAAAAATAGGACCCAATTTACATTCACAAGAACAGATGAAAAGTTAAAGAATTTGAGCATATACGCATGTTTGAAGAGGATACCAAGCTGCATGTACTTTAATATAAATTAAAGCAGACAATTACCTCCACAACATGGCTTGCCCCAAAGAGTATTGCCACTTTCTTTAGGAATGAGTTTCCTTGGACCTGCATCCCATTGAGATTTTTGCTAAAGTCACATACAACATAGATGTTGAACAAACATACAATTAAAAGAGAAGACATGTCAATAATAAGAGTCTTTGGTCATTGAAGCAACAAAGTTGTGTGAACTTTTTTAACCAGTTAACTCATTCAAGCATATGCTTCCACAATCAGAGTTTCTTTCTTTTCAAATTACAAGTTCAACGACAATTTTTGCAAGAGTGCTAACTAGTTATCCACTAACAATCAGGATGAATATAATATTCACTAGTATTGGTGTTTTTATTTGCCACGATGTTGTAGACCCTAGATTGCCAATGTACTACTACTATCTCTAAATTAGACTTTAAGATGCTTCTTATCAGCTCCTTGTGGTGATTCCCAGTTTCTTATATGCTCACCAGGTGAACTCTTTGCTTCTCACTCGCCCAGCTTCCCTTGGTTTCATACTAGTTCAGTAACTTTGCCAGGGAGACTAATTTAACTTGATTAGGTGGGTAAAAGGTGAAGTTAAAGGCTAAAAAAACTCTATTTAGACAGGCAAGTTCCCAACTTTATATTCTAAGTGCACTTGCAATTTTATTATGCAATTTAAAATTCTTGTCATACAAATTATGCTGTGTTCTTCTCCAATTAGCATACACAAGCAAAGGACTGCGATTTTGAATTTTGTTCACTGAAAGTACTGACCAAATTGAAATATGAAAAAGTGGGCAATATAAACTTAAAGTTGATTTAGAAAAGAAAAGTCCAGTCAATGACACACGCACAGTAGCTTTTGCTAGGTCCCATGAAAAAAATGTTGTGAAGAAGCACGGTTCATTTCCTTCAGTGACTTTGTATAATGGAACTTTTGGAGACAACCCCTCCAGCGATGCAGCCATGTCTATGTAATTCTGCAAGAACTTGAATAATGAATGATATGCTATATGAAAGACAAGACATGACAACAAAAGCATAATCTGTTGAACCAGTACCTGGCCAATGTCAAACACATTTTGCTTTTCTTTGGGGTCTACAGACTGACCAACCCAGACAAAGACTTCAGCATGTGTGTCAAGTATCAAAATATCCTCAGTTAACAGATCATCTTGTGCAAAGTTGTAAACTTCCTCAACCTGTCCAGCAAACATAATTATTTATATACAAGACACTGAATACCTCTATTCAACAAAGCTTCAATTTTAAGTCCTGACTCACCTCAAATTTTCCTGGGGGATCCACACAGCAACATAAATGATCATGAAAATAAAAGTTAGTGATAATCAGCTGACACAACAATTCATAAAACACATATACATGCTTATGTGAATATTAATTTCATAAAAAATTATAGTTTTACAGCAGATGCTCCCCTAATGAATAAGAAATGCACCTTTATTAATTGAAAATGTGAACAAATGAGGATCCCTGACAATGTCCGGAGAAACCTTTTTGCTGGTGTAACTTTGTTTCCCTCCTAATGCAAACCAGAAAGTGGAGCTCTCAGTCCCTTCTTTAGCATGTTTCAAAGAAACTCCTGGCTGAAATAGTAATAAAAAAAAAAATACTTAGATTATCCATAGTATCAGGCAACAGGAGAAACTTTTATTTCAGAATTGCATATTCTTAACTCAAGTGCTATTATCCCAACCTTATGTATAATTTCAAAAACACATGTATCAACTTTCTTGAATCTCGTATTTAAGGTTTCACAAGGAAACATTGCTACCACTAAAGTGATTAAAATAAACTGTAAATGCCTCATATACTGGCATACAAAGATAATCAAGAGGAGAATAAAGATAATCAACTCAATGATAGCAACAAATTCGACTTATGACAATTTACTTGATTCCACACACCTAGAGCCAATACGAATTATAACTAAAATTAATACTCATATAGGCTTAGATTCCATTGTACCTGTGCTTTTTGTCAAAGGGTGAGGCAGCTTGCTCAGCCTTTAATGTTTTAGAACAAATGCATCTCTCTCTCTCTCTCTCTCTCTCAAAGCGTCTATAATATTTTGAAGGGCATGATAGGTTATATCAGAGCCTAAAGCAATTCAATTTTCCTCAAGTAACATACCTTCAAAAATTCAGCAACTTTTACAGCTAATTGCTGCTGTTCAAAAGTACTTTGATTTCCATGCCATGTGAAAATCGAAGAGCCAGATTGTAGAAGGAAACACTCGGTCGAGTTCAATGATGTTGCCACCTAAACAAGAAAAATGTGTGGATATATTAATATATTGCTGATGGACTGACAAAGGCAAGTGCTCAATCATAGTGTAGTGATTATGGTTACAAGCAAGAATAGTCTGAAACTATCAGGCATGACAACAAAATGACTTTGTTTTTCTTTAATAGGAAAATAACAAAATGCGTTTTTGCGTTTTTTAAAGCATACCAAAAGAAGAAACTCATGATTACGTACCGCATCAACTTGAACTGCCTTATTGTTATGAATGGAAGTTCCTGATATCCGCAAGAGAGCAATACTATCAGCTGTGTATGTTTCATCCGTCAGACCTTTGTCTGCTATGCAATTTTTGTAACCAGAGCTCGAACCACCCTGAAGAGGAATTCAGATATATATGGAGCATTTAAATACCTTAATCATTGCATATGCATCACAGTGATCATGAAATGAAAGAATCTTAATATAGAAGGTGAATTTGGTAAGCTTAAATCAAGGTACCTTAAGGACCACCATAGGCTGAAAAAGTGCAACAAATTGTGGCGGCTCTTTATCTTGAAATATACGACCCTGCAAGAAGCATCTATCATGAGCAGGTCTTAATAATCACATTCTAATTATTTGACTGTAGATAGTATTAATATGATACCTGAACAGGTCTCCCCTTCAGTGAGTTGCACATTGTGTTAGCCAACCGAGTAGCCATTTTTTGGTCCTCCTGAATTGTAAAATTTAAAAACAATTATGAATTAAATGAAGAAATTGACCTCAGAATAATATCAGAAAATAAATGAAAAAAATATTTTTCAAAAGCAAAAATCAAAGTGTGTGCAAATTTCAATTTAATAATTAGAAAAATTAAATTTCAGGATAGAGACAAGCAAAATGGTGAATAAATTATTGCAACTGTGAATAAAAAGGACAAACAAATTGATCCACAATACGTGAGAGTGTAAAATTATACCAAGCTATTATCCTCAAACTTCCTAATTAGAGGAAACTATCATGTTATGAATATCAAAAATATTATGGATATATACTCAATATTACCAAAATTTTGAAGGGATTGATATGAAATAAAGGAGAAACAAATATCTTCTAGAATATCCAGGATAAAACAAAATATTTCAGCAATATTGTGTATATATTGGGATATATCGGCGATATTTTCGCAATCCTTTATTTATTTACTATAAAAAAAATCTATTTAATAATAACAATTTATTTACTAAAATTATTCACCAATATTGATATTTCCATCGATATTTTCATAATTTCAGACTCCCCAAATATCCATTGATAACGACATTCACTTCCTTTGGATAAAGTTAGATTTCAGGCTTCTCTTTAAGCTTTGGTTTCTATAGAATTTTAGACGGGCAAAGTCAACATTTTTTTTTTGGAGGGGTCATAATAGTAAAATATTGTCAAGAGGGGCCTAAACGGAGATGGTATGAATTTTGGAGAAATATACATAATATTTAAAGGAAAACTTTTAATTTTTTTGGGCTAAGAGGGCCATGGCCCCTATGGGTCCCCTGGCTCCACCACTGATTTTAGACCTAACTTATTTCTTTCTTCATCATACTTGAAAACTATTGCACAATCATATGGTTGTTTTGTGTACATAAGATGAGACCCAGTGGTATGCCCCTCACACCCATACCACGAGGTTGTGGGTTCGAGTCTCACCCTCTCCCTGAATTATTGTAATATTTCAAAAAAATATATATGGTTGTTTTATGTAACAAATAACAATAACAAATACAATCACGTGGGGAGATTCAAATCCAAGCATCTTAGTAACGTAACGGCGTAACCGTTAGACCCAAAAACTTAATTGCACAATCATATGGTTGTTTTAAGTATAACAATAGCAAATACAATCATGTGGAGAGATTCAAATCCAAGCATCTTAGTAACGTAACAGCGTAACCGTTAGACCCAAAAACTTAATGGCACAATCATATGGCTGTTTTAAGTATAACAATAGCAAATACAATCATGTGGAGAGATTCAAATCCAAGCATCTTAGTAACGACCTAAGAACTTAAAGTTGGTATGTTTTTATAATTATCATTGATGGTCAGTGATCAAATCATTTTATTTCTTATTAGCAGTAGAAGAAGAAACTACTCGTATCACAAGTTAAGATAGTTTGACCATGTGCAACAAAGATCATTGAGCACAGACTAAGTAGGGATGCAACTCGAAACCAAAAATATAACAAAGTGAATGGAGACCCATGAATCAATAAATAGATAGAACACTTTAAACAAAATATGTGCCAACCCCAATAAGATTATGTTGGTTGAACTAAAGATAAAGAAGGATGCTTCCAAATTTCATTTCAGGCAGATCAATTAAAAGGGGGATGAAATATCAGTTGAAAGGCAAGTTTTACTTCTTTTTGCAAGGAGAAAATATTCATTTGATAGAATATTTATATCATTTCACATTTTCCACCCACTCAAACATATACTGATTTCATTTCAAATCCTATGAGAAAGGCCTTGTTTTATGAAAATTAAAGTAATATAAAACAAGGCACTGAAAATTCATGTGTACATAACTCAAATAAAAGCTGATATGCAAATGATTTCAAAACCAATTGGGAATTGCAAGTACCTCAATGCTATCCTTTCCAATCCAACAGCACAAAAAGTAATCTTCTTTCCTATCACCTGAGTGATAGGTATAAAGCACAATGTAGCAGTCTCCACTATAAAATTTGCCTATATCCTCTTTAGGCAAGGGAGTCTTGGCGCTACCATTAATGCACCATACCTGAAAAATAAATATTATAAATATCGTAAAACCAAACCAGTGATACCAACCCAATATATAAAATAAATTGCCAGAAAAATCCACAAAAAACTTTAGTAACCAAACCTCCATCTTTCCACCTCCTTCAAGCAAAGGTGGAACTTCCTCATTTGTAGGTGCACTTTTTGCCATACCCTTGACACCAACACCTTGTTGCTTCAATAAAGCTAACAGCAAATAAAATGACATTTTTAATAATATTCACCAGGAAATGTTCAAGTTTCATTCATAGTTAGGGAAAACATCCCACCTGCCACTTTCCCTCTTCCCTCCTCAGCACCAGGAGTTGCTGATCCTGATGGCCAAGAATCAAAGTTGGATTTAAATGCACGTGTCTCATAACCTTGGATGACCCGTGTTATCCGTGTTGATTTTGGCCTATTTTGGCTAGCAAGAAATTCCTGAAGATAAAATTGGAATGAGAAATTATAGTTTTGTCATGATATGATGATATAAGAACAGCTATGCTTCTACCTCAGCAGCTTGACAGGCTGCTTTTCTCTCTTCCACTTGTGTTACTCGGCCAACCCAAACAAATAACTCAGAGCCACGATCCAGAAGATAGCATTTGTTGTTCTCCAACATAGCTTTGGACAATTCACCTTCGACAACCTTTGGCTGACCATCTTCAATGCTACAAAAACCAATGACCGCAAAATTAGCACCTTATGTATATGAATGCACATATCATTTAACAGTAACATGCTGACAATAACATGCTTATGTCTTATCATATAATCTTACATGAAAAAGGATCACAAACAAGAAAATTGAAAGTAGATCAGATAAACAAAATGCAAAGTCAAATCAATCAAATGTTAACAAAGAACATTTTTTCTTATATTGTCTCCTTCAAGATGCTTGCCCTTCAATATAACATCATAAAATATCAAGGGAATTCAATTTACTTATGTTTCTCAAGGTGCATGTAACAATAGTAAAATTCTGAAGCCACCTTCAAAATGATTTTTACTCAAAAAGATTCCTACTCTTAAGATGCAAAACACAATTGCATACACAGAAAAGGTTTATAGTATTCCATTTTCAAATATTTTATTTTTACTACATGAAGCAAGACAATTAAATTCAAGCAGCCACCTGATCCCTTTCTGCATAAAGAGTATAATAATAAAACATTTACAATAGATGTTTATCTTATTCTACACTAATGCCGTGCTATAACATAATCACTGGATATAGCATTACAATACCATATAAAGCAGTTAAACACAGATGAAGCTAGCATGGATAAAATTTAATTAAAACATCCAAAAGAATAAAAAGGATGCATAAAGGATCAATTTGAATCATTTATCTAGATCTGATAAACAATTTGGCACTGAAGCTCATGAACCTGCATGAGCATATACATATGCATGCGTGTATGCAGACACACTCGGAGAGAGAGAGAGAGAGAGAGAGAGAGACTCAATGTGTTGACTTTTATATACTCAATGTTTTAATTAAAAAGCGTGAGGCGGTTCGAGGAGCTTTGTACTAATGAGGCGAGGCAATTCTGAATTGTGTGAGATTTGGGTGGGGTGTTGTTCGGTTTTTTTCTCGGTTTTGGAAACAGAGGTGTTGTCGTTTGATGAGTGTGAGTGGGGGCGTTTGATGAGTGTGTGGGTTGTTAGGGTTTTAAAATGTTAATTCTAACTTAAACAACCTCAAAAGTCAAAACGGTGAGTTTTGATATAAAAAATAAAAGCCTTGATTCAAAACTCACCGTTTCACCACCCAAATCAAATTGATATGGCACCAAAACTCACTGTTTCACCGCCCAAAACCAAATTGATATGGCACAAAAACTCACCGCTTCACCACCCAAAACCAAATTGATATGACACCGCCTCACCGCCCCACCTCACCATCTCAAGTCGGTTCGGCCTTGAGGCGGTTGCCTCATTGCCCCAAGGCGGGGTCATTTAAAAACAGGCTTGGGGCACTAGCCTCAGGGCAGTGAAGAGCCAAGGTGGTGAGGCATGCCTCAAGGCAGCCGCCTCGACAGATTTTTAAAACTTGTACATACTCACACTTCAATAAGTGTCACTACATGCTTTCATGCAGCTGTGCAGGCAGACACTCTGAGAGAGACAGAGGGAGAGAGACTTGATGCATCATGCACCAATTGTTACTAACTTCAATTAAATGAGCCACTACGTGCTTGCATGCATGTGTGCAAACAGACAAACTCAGATAGAGACAGACAGAGAATTTAAAAGGAAAGGAAAAAAAAAATCCCAAATGAGCTGTTACCACTACATTTCCCATTAGATTGTGGAACATACATTTCATCCATCAACTCTATAAAGGAGAAATAATGTTATAATTTTTTCGGAGAAAAACGTGTACATGAAAACTCCTAATTTTTAAATTTCTGAACTACAAAGCATCTAGACTCTAGAGCAGATAAATTTAGATAGAATGGTTATCTACTTCCACAAGGATGACAGGTTATCTGCTTCTACTTCTTAAATCTTGATTCTTAACCTCACATTCCTGTTAGTATACATATGCGTGTAGTTAGGTTAAGGGGTATTTTGGTATTTTCATTCTTTTATGTTATTCCTTTGTCCTTGTATAAAGTGCAGGGCAGCTACCACTTGCTATAGCTATGTTGTATCAGACTTGTGTTGTGTTAGTTTAACAAGTATGTGATTTCCATGGCTTCTCTTGCATTACCTTTACTGTGTTCAATTAAATTGATAATACCCTCACATGTTTAACTTCTTCAAGAGAATTTTTTTTAAGACTACGGGACAGACACTCACACCACTCTAATCAGTTTTTCTACTATCCTTTCATCATGATCTCATTGAACATACTAGTTACTACATTGATTAGTTTCGATTTGAGTTCGTAGTAATTTTGTCCTTAATCTAGTCCAGACTCTACTTTGTCTTTGCTGCAATTGCTTTTCAACAACATTTTGCTCGTCAACCAGAAATGAAAAAGGTAGAAGTCACAAAGGATAGGAGTTAAATTATTTTAGATATATTTAAATGCAAAAGGATGATTAAATTTGTAGACCAAGATATATATCATTAAGAAAACAAAGAACTGATAAAGTTAAATTAATTGCGCATACTTATTTCTAAAGGAACAGACATCAGGACTAATGTAATTCTCCAAGCATCAAAATTCTCAATTTGCACAAAAAAATAAAATAAATTACCTGTAAAGTTCAGGAGGAGTAGTTTCTGAAATAATGTCATCTTCACTAGCAACCTTCTTGCCGATAGGAGCAAAACCACCAAAGAGGACCCAAAATTCACCAGAGTCTGACTCTGTGTCTAACTTCCCATCATCTGGCATAATGAACATTATTTAAACCCCAATAAGTGACAACTGAAGAATTATCAACTATAATAAGTGTGGACAAATGAAGTCAGAGATTAAAGCTCATTAAAACATATTAGGTTACATATAAGCTTACCAACAATTGCAACATCACTCTTCCCCTCATGATACTTTTCTTTCAAAAACTGAATTACTTCCAAAGCTTTTGCTCTTTCTTGAATGTTGGAATTTGCACCATTGAACTGATAAATCTTATCTTCAGTGTCAAGGATAAATACGTCATCATGATTTAGTGAAGACCGAGCAAAAGGAACCTGGAAAAGCAAAATGTGGATTTTACTTTCTTGATCTATAAAAGATTCACATCCAACTCAATAAACAACTTCAGGACTAGACCTGACTTGAGAATAATAATAATAATAATTATTATTGTATATTAAATACCTGCTTCATTCTGACAACTCGTTTTCCTTTGCATACATACAACTGTGTTTCAAACACTTCCTCCTCAGGTGTTTTAAATCCAGATGCAACACCTCCTTCTAATGGTATGATGCAAGGTTTAAAGTATGACAAAAATTTGTCAGATTCATGGCCTTGAATTTCCCGGTGCTGAACTGCACGCCCTCCAAGAACAGCATCAAGTTCAACTGTTTTAATAGCTGCTGTTCCAGCTTCATCCTGTGCTAAGTAGTTACAACTTTTATATCAGGTTATATTAAATTATTAATAATGAAAACTTTTATATCAAGTTAACTTCTGAATGAAAAACAAAAACAAAAATGTATATACAAGTCATTAAAACTGCACCTGACTTGAATCCTTGCCAATCCAGAAATGTATGTCAAACAGATAGGCGCCTCCCTTGCCAGGTGATGTCTACAGATATATGTAGATACACAAAAGTAAGAAAGCAAATTATTAACCCCTTCACCACTGCAATGAACCTCCAAAAGGTGAAATAAAGCTTGACAGGCAGACAAAACAGGATCACATCACAAGTAATATCATGTACTATTGTATCGTAATAATTCTGATTACTGAAAGCATTTTAGGTAAACCTAGTAGAAGATATATTTATTATAGAACATGGCATAGCTCTTAAAGTTACCAGATAATATATCAACACCAAAACTACTAAGAAAACCAAAACTATTGACTATTTGACTCTAATGTGACATAGTTCTGTCCCAAAAATTCCAAGCTGCATTGTCTGGATACCTAATGTCTCAATAAAAGATTTATTCAAGGATAATATATCAAGCCAAACAGTTCAACATTTACTCTTTACAGAGAAAATTATATTTGCATTTCAGCATTCATGTCAAAGAGTGCTAAAAAATATAAATGGCCAAAAAAATAAATAAAAAAAATTAGAGAGCATAAAATGTCTTTTTTCATACCTGCAAGATGATGTAACTATCCCCCATGTAAAATTTCCCGTATGCAGACTTAGGCAATGGAACTGGCAGAAAATTCTCAATTCGCCAGATTTCAGTGCCCCTGGGATTGTTAAGTTTGACAGCATGCAAAAGTGGAAAGCACAGCATGCAAACATTTATCAAATTACCAAGAAAATTCATATATGCACACAATTTAAGTCAAAATCATATACTGTCCTAAAGTTCCTCATCTCTCTGTCTCTCTCATTCTCGTGGGAGTGTATGTGTGTTGAGTGTGTCCAAAAGTGCTAAAACTAAGAAGTTGCTATTAAGGATACAATCTTTGGCCAGCGCCTTGAAATGCAGGATCCAGAGCTTTTGTAGAGGAAGACATCTCCAGAAATCCTTTTATATCCTTGTTGTTCTAATCACAACAATTAGAATATGGGCTTGTAGATTTTGCTGTTGGGAAATAACAAAGGGTCCAATGCAACAGAGAAACTATGAGAAATTACATAAACAAAGAAAAGAAGTTCAAAGAAACTAGATCCAACTACAACATAGGAGACTTCTGAAAGCTTTAGTCACAGAATATTGCATAATGTTGTGGATCAAATTAACAACATAATCAGTGCAAGCAATCACATAAGCTGACTACACACATATTTTCCTTTTTGTTTCCCCATACAATAGGTGCGCGGGAGTTAAAAGCAAAGACAAAAAAGAAGATTCCAAAATCATTGGGCCAAAGACACAGATCCGTCTGACTTTATTATGGTATTGCCTCCCATAGAAAAAATAGAGTGACATGCAAAACAATGGGCAAGATGCCAAATCTATCTATCCCCAGAGACGAGAAAGAAGAGCTGCCATTCCAAAAAATCGACAACTTTTGAAATTTCCAATTTGAAATCGTACAGATACTCCTAAGAAATTTTTTGTAAAGATGTTTATTTTGTTTTTTATATATATTTTTTGTTAATATGAAAAGTTGTTTAAATAACCTCGCCTTTACAAGAATCAAACAACTCAAAGAGATATAGACACATGCTCGCTTGGCTGAATACAAGTCTCAGGCAAGTATACTTAATGATGTAGGATAGAGAAACTTTGGTGCAAACTGAAGTAGGACAAAAAACAATATTAGCGAATATCTCTAACATATTTACTAAAGGCATTCTTCATCAATTAACGCCCACCATGTGTTTGTTATTTTATACCTTGTTTACATTTTAACTTGCTACATTTCCTCAAAATGCTTTAGATTAAGGGTCTAACACCTCATGGTGTTTGTTACCCACAAATCTGGTATCCATGCCAGCTCACTGAAATGGCTTCCTCCTGATGACAGTTCAAGCTGAATTTAACAACTGCCATCTTTCATTTTTTGTTTACCTTCTTTATTTTTACATTATAAATGTTAGCATTCTAACGAATGAACTAATCTTCCATCTCATTATATTTGATAAAGCTAGACTTTTCCTCCATACTAATTCAATTTGTTTTAAGATTCTTGGATGTCCTCTCCCGCAACCTACAAAACTATCCTCTTCAAGGTTAATCCTAATGCAATCTGGTTTCCTCACTGAGCTTCCAGTTCAAGTGATGCATCCGCTGATAAAGCAATAAAATTTCATCATCAATTGATACCAAGCCAATAAGCATCAAATATAGATTTGAATGCTCTCAGAAGCGTGAAATAGGAAGAGCTTTCAGCTAGTAGATAGGAACATTAAAGCACATGATCCTTTTGACTGCTTAACAAGAACAATACTTATTTGTTCCATGTTCATTTCTTCCTTCTCTCATTTCAGTATGTGATTGCTTATCTGTGGATTTCGGTGAAAGGAAAATCCCACAAAATCATTGGTAATATCATAAACTCTTAACATTGTCATAACTTCCACAACCCATGGCTACATTGCCAATGCTCCGTATCTCTAGTTCCATTTAGAAATTCTTCAGGAATTAAAAATAATAAGAAGAAGAATTAAGTTTGTCCCCCCATTTCAATTTCATCATAGTCTAATCCCGGATATCAAATAACCATTCAGATATCTGCACAAATATAACCTGGCTAGAATCTACTAATTTGCTAGGCAAAGACCGACTTGACAACTTAAAAAAATTCAGATCTTTCTGCCCCTTTTCACCAGAAATCACATAATCTTCCAAAAGCTGTAAATGGAGTAAATGCAAGAGCCAAAGGACCTTCTATCAGCATTTATCCCAAATACAAACAACGGTCACCTTTCTGGCTATGACTAAAGATACAGTATTTCCATATGACATGACAAGAACCATCAATGCCACACTCCCAAGTAGCATATTTTACAAGAAAAGGCAACACATTGTAATCAATGTTCTCCATGTTGCAAAGTACCATGCCAAATCGATGGAAACACTTGAAAGAAAATCCTCAAAGTGATTTCTCCAAATCGGCATCCTCAAGTCCATGCTCATCAATAGCACTCCACGCAAAACATTCCATTTCTATAAACACTTTCTACTATTCAATAACAATAATACCAGAAGACTGCGAACACATTTTGCTTTATTGATCAGCCATCCAAATGGGGATGATGACTGATCAGAAGCAATCATCATGGGGAAAAAAGCAGAGACCAATTCAATAAATTCATGAATTCAGTCGATTCGTTCAAATCCTAAGCTGAAAACTGAGATCATCAAGCTCTCAGTTGAGTTACAAATCACATAATTCCTACTAATTTGTTCACGATTGAATCATCTATAGCTCAAACGTAATTGCAATTAAAGTATACACATAAAACAAGGAGATCAAAAAGATTTTATGATAAGCAAACAACACAACAAAAGTAACACAATCATCAAGCAACAAAAAGACAACAAAAAAAGTTCCATCAACATCAATACAACCAGATCAAAACATGAAATATCTCAACAACAAAACAAAAAGAAAAAAAACACAACCCATTAAAATTAAGAGAAGATCATAAATACCCAGATCAAAAAATTGGAGATCTAATGAATCAAAAGAAACCTGATGAATCAGAGCAGCAAAGAACGATGATGAAAAGAAATGAAGATGAAAGAGGTACCTGAAGAGAGAGATCTCTGTATGGGTTTGTGTGTGTCAGTGATGATGGATTATGGAAGAGCTGGCAATAAAGAGAAATACAGAGAGAAAGAAGAAAAGTGAATTATAATTGATGAGGTGGTGGTGGTGGTGGTGTTGCTGTTTTTGTTGTCTTTCTCTCTCTAACTTTTTTGAAGGTCTTTTTGAGATTTGTAATTGAGAGTGAAAAATGAACGAATTATGAGGATGATGAAGAATGGAGAAATGGAAAGATAAAAAGAGTTTTGGGGCAGACAAAGTCGTTATTTATGGCATAAAAGATCCGGTGACGATGGCACCGGCCTTCTTCTCTTTCTCTTGCTTTTAGGCCCCTCCTTTTTTTTTCTTTTTTTATCTTCATGTGCAATTTTTTTTTTTTTTTTTTTTTTTTCTGTTTTATAAAATGATTTTTATTTTTATTTATTTTGACATCAATTATATCTATCGGAATCTATTAAAATCAAACATTACATGTATTCAAACATTTATTCTCACAATCGAGAGAGATTTACTTACATAATAATGAGAATATATTTATTCATATGTGCAAGTAAATACACATTGTGATAAACATTTTTTTTTTCTTTCGAATTCCATATCATAATATTTTGTCTTTGCTGCTATGAATTATTACAATATTTTGATTGAGGGAGAGGGATGTGATTCCAACCCACAACATGTAGGTGTGAAGGACCGAACCTCATCTTATCGGTCTTTGCTACTATGCTTGTTCACTATAGTTATAAAATAACGTTACATTATAAAAAAAATGTTTACCTAAATAATGTAGGGAGATCTAAATCTTTTTTATCGACAAATCATTCCAATGATATAATCATTGATTTATGATTGTTATATCATGAGATTGCGAGATGAATGTATTATCGTATCATTAAATATTAAAATTCAATGTTTTATTTCGAAATAAATTATATTTTTTAGTAAATCTCTTTATTCAATTTTTTTTTTCCATTATTTTTTTTTGTTTCGAAAAATAAAATTACTATAATTAATGATAAGGGACCTTGAGAACAGCATAGGTTGGTCAACCATGAATAGCCAACTCATCACAGCAATTTCAAGAAGAAACTCCTCACAAATTTTAAGAAATTCGTTAAATGGTTTAAATTTAGATTAAATAGAATTTAAATTCATAATTATTGAAAGAAGATCGTGGGTATTTTTCAAAAATAACAAGCAATATAAGGGCATACTTAAAAACTAGTTAAGACTACTAATCTGTTAAGTTGAAAAATTATTTTCTATTTTTTGCTTCTTCTTTTTCTGCCAAGCAATTTATTTATATTTGTTCCAATTTAAGGAGCAACCAAATCAAAAGTAGTGTGTAACTGTACGGTCTCCTTGCCAAAATTACCAATATTTACCTTAATTAAATCAGTTTGAAGCAGTTGCTAGGAAGAGATAGATCGATCAATCAATCAATCAATACTTTAAATATAAAAGGACAAGTTGGTTGCAGGTTAGCAATTCCATTAATGCCAATAAGGGCATAACTCAGATAGTAAATGAACATGTTCGGGGTTTGGGTAAATGACTCTCAGGTCAGCGGCTTGAATCCTACTAATGACGAAAGCTTTAAAAAAAAAATACTTGGTCCCAAATTAATAGATATTATCAAAAATAAAAAATAAAAAAAATCATTAATTACCCAGCATGTACATAATTTAATACCCATGTCCTAACTTATGTATGGCGACTATGATAATATATATCATGATTTTCTCCGACAATATATGATAATATGTAACGCGACTACGATAATAATAACAAGCAACATAGCTTGAAAATGTAACACATGCAACCATTGACCGTTGACGACACTAATTATATCCACATTAGGCATTCTCATCATCATAAGGTATAGGAATTAAAATGTCAATGTTAGGACACTATAATGTATTATTTTTTTGTCCAGATTAGGAGACTTACATAGATAATTGCTGCAGCAATCAAGGCAGCAGGGTTTGTGACCTACACTAATAACTTCACATATCAACTAAACAACTGTACTTCCCACTACCTCAATTACAGCTACCTAGATTAAAATTATAATTTATATATATATTTGATAATATCTATTAATTCAGAATCATGTATTTTTTTTTAAAGCTTTCGTCATTAATAGGATTTGAACTACTGACTTGTGAGTCATTTACCCAAGTCCCGAGCTTGTTCATTTACCAGTTGAGCTACGCCCTTGTTGGCAAAATTTCTATTCTTACAAATGGGTATTAAAGCATATGGTTTGATCAATGTTTTGAAACGAAAGTCGATCTGATATATATATATATATATATATATATATATATAAAATCAACCCCTATAAAGTATAAGCAAGTTTATTGATAAAAAATTTTAATGAGGAAAATGAAACTCAATTCTTTATTTGGTGAATATAGTGTTTACCAAAAACAAAATTATACATAATCAAGTTACATGAGCTTTAGACATAAATCATAAATTAAAATTAATCTCACTAGCTAGATATTGAACTGATTAATTCAACCTCCGAATACTAAAAACTTGAGCACCTTTCTCCTCACTTACCACTATCTAGTCGAGCGTCTATGAAACTCTCGTTAAGTTCTATTTTCTGATCGATCCCTTTCTAATGAAACTTGATTCCTTTCGTTTTCCTTACCCTACTTGTAAACTAAAGGTATGGTCTTTTAATTTGTTTATTAACTCATTTGAAGAGAGTTTCCGTGTGGGCCAAGTTTTGTGTAGCAATAAAGACAGCAGAATTTGTGACCTACACTAATAACTTCAACATATCAACTAAACAAATGTACTTCCCACTACCTCAATTACTGCTACCTAGATTAAAATTAGAATATATATATATTTGATAATATCTATTAATTCGGAATCAGGTATTTTTTTTTAAAGCTTTCGCCATTGATTAAAATTAGAATTTCTATTCTTACAAATGGGTATTAAAGCATATGGTTTTGATCAATGTTTTAAAACGAAAGTTTATCATGTATATTTATATTTTTAAGTCTAACAAGTAACAACGACCAAGTCAAGGGTTTATAAGAAGATGGTAAAATCAACCCCTATTAGCAGGGCCGAATTCAAGGGTGGGGCCCATAGGGCCATGGCCCCCACAACCAATCAAATCACAACAATTTTTCAATTGTATTTAAAGCATGATACATATAATGTAGGTAATAATATCACCTAGCCCCTCCTATTGTTTTAATAATATAAATGAATTAATAATTTTTTCCATAATCCTATTAACAACGAAAACAGAAACAAAATCAATTAATTTTTAGATTTTAATTTCTTATTATTTCATTCATTATTACCTCATCTAATGTGTATTATATATACTTATTATTATTTATTTAGATTTCACTAGAAGTCTAAAATAAGCTAAACAAATATTGAAGTATTAGATAGGTATCAATTATCAGATGTGGGATTTTCTATACAGAACCATCGATTGTAATCAGTAGCAATCTAACAGCTATATGTGTCTATTGAATTATCACTAGCAGCAATCCAATAGCTATTTGTAGCAATCGACGATTCCGTACGGAAATTTCATAGCCGATAAGTGATAACTGCTACATTAGGTTGTGAGTTTATGACTATCTTTATTAATGTTTTTTGTTAGGTTAATTTTATTATTATTATTTTTGAACTATTACAATATTTGGGATTGAGGAGGGGGCATGACTCGAACTCACAACCTCTTGTTTGTAAAAAGAGGTGCTTACAACTGACCGTATCTCATCTTGTCTATGATTATATAATTACTCATACACGATCTTGATTATGTAATTGAAATAGAAATCGTAAAAAAAAAAAAAAAAAAAAAAAAAAAAAAAAAGATTAATTTGGTTATAGATAATTTTTTAGATATAAAACAGCGACACATTTATATACACACACGTATGTATGTATCATTACCTTTAACATATAACGAAATTTCATTTTGTTGAAAAATATCAGGTGCGAGATTTGTCTTGCATGACCTAGAATATTAGTTTTTGTGTTGGATTGGCTCTCCAAAGCCAAAATTATGGCTTCGTCCTTGCCTATAAGCACGTTTATTTATTAAAAAATTTAACGAGGAAAATGAAACTCAATTCTTTATTTACGAATATATTGTTTACAAATATATATATATATATATATATATATATATATATATATATATATATATATATATATATAATCAAGTTACATGGTCTTTATACATAAATCAATTATAAATTAAAATCTTACTAGCTAGATATTGAACTAATTAATTCACCCTCCGAATACTAAAAACTTGAGCACCTTTCTCCTCACTTACCCCTATCTAGTCGAGCATCTATGAAACTCTCGTTAAGTTTCGTTTCCTGATTGATCCCCTTCTAACGAAACTTGATTCCTTTCGTTTTCCTTACCTTACTGGTAAACTTAAGGTATGCTCTTTTAATTTGTTTATTAACTCATTTGAAGAGAGTTTCCGTGTGGGCCAAGTTTTGTGTTAACTTAAAATATTTGAATTAAGATGGTATATAAATTTTTAACCGACTATCTATTTATTCGTTGAGCTGGGGACTTGGATATATTAATTAGTTAGACATTTTTGTAGCTATTTACGTTAATGTTAGTAAAATTTATGGTGAAAACTATGTTTATTTTACGAGATGAGGTTGGTCCGGTGGTAAATCTCTCACACCTACACCACGAGATAGTGGGTTTAAGTTCCCCATCCCCAAAAAAACCCCCAAATTTATGTAATACTTAAAAAAAAATAAAAAAATATGCTTCTCTTTTAATGTAAGAATTAATGTTTTTTTGCCTTTCAAGACAATACTATTTCCTTCTTTTATATATATGAACCACCTCCGATGCCGACCACTCAAACCTGGATATTGTTAGACCGAATGAATTTAAAGTTTGAATATAAGATATTGTCATGCTGAATATAATGAACGCACTTTATCATCAAACCACAGTAACAATATTCACTTATAAAATTATATTAGAATGGGTTGTCGTACTATGTATGGATCTTTCGAGTTTTTATGATGCCAATATAAAAAACAGAAGACGGCTACAGTTGTTGATCTTGATTTGATTCTGTAGATAATAATTGTTTATTGTAATCAGTCTAATTTGTTCTAATAGGGGGGAGTCTAGACTAAAAATAGTACTCCACATCTATCTATTTTTCTTAACTATCAGGCCAAAATTAAAAATCATGTGCTGTTAGCTAAAAAAAACTCATGATGTTATAGTGGAAGTTATATATCTGAAGTCAGGGATTTATTAGGTTCAGGGTTTTTTATTTTTATTTTTTATTTTCAAGGAAATTTTCATTTTTTTTTTATTGAATTACATAGCGACCCCATGATGCACCGTCCATGCCAATTGCCAAAGTTGAGGTTCATGCAAGTTATTGAAGAAAAAAGCAGAAAGAGATGGGTTGATAATATTTTTGCATTTCCAAAGAATAAAAGATTGAATAAATAAGGATTTTAGTAGGTCCGCCGTCCAGCCTCCCAAAACATGTATGGCACACAACATGGTCAAGGAAATTAAAAGAAAAAGAGAGCAGACAAGTTTTATGATTTATATATATACATATATATGTGTGTGTGAGAGAGACAAGGCATTATAGATTTTATA
Organism: Acer saccharum; assembly: GCA_030490815.1. Taxonomy (NCBI): domain Eukaryota; kingdom Viridiplantae; phylum Streptophyta; class Magnoliopsida; order Sapindales; family Sapindaceae; genus Acer; species Acer saccharum. The sequence continues at coordinate 54,571,431 of CM059866.1, forward strand.
CGTGGTGATTCGAATCTGGAACATTAAACAATTGAGTGGATATCTTTTCGACTAAGTCACGTAACATTAAACAACTGAATGAGTCCTTTTCAACCAAGTCACGTTGGACGGTGGCATCAAATCATCAACATTCGACTTTCATGAAAATGATTAAAAATCTCTCATGCAAATCTATTTTTTAAACTATTTATTTTTAATTATTATCCAAACATGTTCGAAATGAATTACCATATCCAAACATCTCCTTGCCTTTTTTTATTTTTCTTAGACTTTTCATAATCTAGTAATCCCTAAGCATAGAAGAAGATACATGGTTAAAATTTGTTGACTTTTATCCCTCTCATGTAAATTGTAATTATGTGTTTCGCTTACACTTGAAAAACCCAGAATAAACAAGGTTAGGACTTAGATGATGATCCTAACTCCTCTTTTAAATCATATGCTTTCGTGTTGAGATATATAATGCTGTGTGACTCGAATATGAAATATTACTAGCCGCTATTTAATTATCACTAGGCTACGTAAAGCAACATTAATATAATTAATTGCATTAGGATATATAGAACTGATACCATGGATGACCCAAATAGAAAGGAATATTGATAAAATAATAAAGAGAAAATTGAAAAGTGTGTATCTGTCCCAGTCTAAAAATGAGAAAAATGGGAAGCCAGCTCATACAAGCAATGTGGCAAAGACAAATGAGTAGAAAAACTTTTTGGTCATTGTCACATGATGTAATACATCATACACGTATTAAACCAGATAATCTTTAACAACGTCGTTACATGTGCATCATTCCATATATTCTTATCATTCATCATATTTTCAGTGATCCGGTGCATCATTAGCAATACACTCTGGCCATGTTTAGTAGTTCGTATTACTGTATATTGTATTAACCAATTAAAATCTACTAAAATAATATAATACAGTGCTTGATGTAAGTACTATAATGCATTATTTTAGTACGTTTTAATTGTTTAATATAGCAAATACCGTATTAGTTAATACATAATATTTGATGGTTTTAGATTGTATTGTATTAGAAAAAAGTTATATTGGAAATATTTATTTTATTTATAAAAATATTATTTATTAAAATTTTTATATCAATGAAAATAAATATTTATTAATTTTTTTATATAAAAATATTTATTGATTTATACATGGTAAGAGTATTTAAAATGAATTATTAACTTTTTTTTTTCTTCATATTATATTTTTATAATATAATAGATTACAATAAAGTCGTATTGGAATAACTTAATATAATATAATATATTACATTACTAAACATATGTTTGTATTAATAATAATATAGTCCAATCCAATAAAGTGTAAATGAGGCAATGAGCCCAGAATGTATTAAAGATTTTCTAGTATTAACTTGTCATGTACTCTGACCAATTACCTTACTATATTTTATGTTCTATTTTATTTATTTATATGTAGTTCTTTTTTTTTTTTTTGGAATAAACATAGAGAATATACCAGCAACAGTCATAATAGGACTAAATTATTGACCAACTGTGGATGTTAACATGTATGTCCAGGTGGTCCTGTTAGGTAAAATGTTGTATCTATAACAGGATTATGATTAAAGCCTGCACAAATTAGTATAAGCATTTTCTTTATTATTCATATAAAAAAACAGCATGGGTTGTGCTGTGATTAATCTTAATATTTTTTATTTTTTAAGTTTAATTGTGATATATAATATCACTAAGGTGGCAATTGGGGCCGGGTCTGGCGTGCCCGGCCCGTTAAGGCTTGCCAAGAAGGTAGGCTAGGGCTGAGGGTGTCGGCCCGCTATGCCGGCACATCACAGCACACTAGGCCCTCATGTCAGGTCTAACAGCCGGCACGGCAGACTGACCGTTGGCCCGTCAAAATTAAAAATAATATAAAAAAATAAAAAATTGAATTGGGACCTTAGGGGGCCGGCCCTTTAAGGCTTGTTGGGATGGCACGCGGATGGCACGGCATGGCACATCGGTACGGCCCATTGGAGCTGTGTAGTGCCCTCATTTTCCTTAAAGTGTCGTACCTGACATGGCATGATAGCTTAACATGCCGGCACGGCACGACATGTAAAGGCGGCCGGGCCTTAAGGGGCCGTACTGGCACGAATTTACAGCTTTAAATATCACAGGGAACAGGTTGGTGGGGACTGGGGAGGAGTAAGGCACTCCATTTAGATGATTATATTTACTTTTTTTTTTTTTTTTTTAATGCTCTAGTGATAAAGGCCGGCCGGGGGCGTACACTGTACCTGTTTGAATGTAATATATATATACGGAAATTATCCTATTAGTGCATCATGATAGAATTATATAAGGATATTGAATGTGAGCCACTCGTTTTACATACTTTGACTTGGTATGTATGCACTTGTCAAATTACTGTTATAAATTAGTGGCTCACATTCAATATCCTGATAAAGTTATATCAGAGCATCCTGATAGGATCGGGACCGTATATATATATATATATATATATATATATATATATATATATATATATATATATACAGAAATTCTATTATCAGTTCGAATAGAAATACTTTGACTTGGCTGTATGCACTTGTCAGTCAAAGTATTTAAATCCAGTAGCCCACATGCAAGAAACTGATATAACTTTTGTCAGTTATTATCAGTTCGAACTGACAAAAGTTATATCAGTTTCTTGCATGTGGGCCACTGGATTTAAATACTTTGACTTGGCTGTATGCACTTGTCAGTCAAAGTATTTAAATCCAGTGGCTCACATACAAGGAACTGATATAACTTTTGTCAGTTCGAACTGATAATAGAAAGACTATATATATATATATATACTGTATGATGTTTCAATAAAAATGTATAGTAATATAAATACGATCTTGGGAGGATGTGACTCCCTCTTGTATTTTTCGATCATTTCTGTTAATGAATTTCAGTTTATTACAAAAAAAAAAAAAAAAAAAAAAAAAAAAAAAAGTGCAGTAATTATTATTATTTTTAAAATAAAATGTGTAGGAATTATTATTCTACTTCTTTAATAGGATTATTATTATTATTTTTTTTTTAATATCATCTGCCCCTTTATTCTTTAACAGGAAATTAACACATGCATAATGTTAATTTGTTCAAAGTCCGGAATTAATCCCAACTTATATAGTTGCACTACCTTGTTTATGAATTTAACTTTTATAGGATAAATTCTATTTTATTTGTCATTCTTCAAGGAAATAAATGAATCATATATTCTGACACAAATGAATTTGATTTAATATATATATATATATATTATCACAAAATAATAAGAGGTAGTTTTATTTTGTTCCAAATTTTATTACACAATAATTTTTTTTAACAAAGTTCGGGTTGTCACACTAATATACTAATATTTATTTGGCTTAAAAGGAACAACTTTAGTACACTTTTATCATCTAAATACAGTTAAATCTCTATAAATTAATACTATTGGGACCATGAATTTTTTTAACGGAGATATTATTTAATCAATAAATTAATAATTTATTAATTTATCAAGATATTCTTTATAAAGAAGATGAAGTTGAAGATGATAGTTCTATATTAGAGCCTATCTTATGCAAAGAAGCACTCAAAGCAACAATCACATTGCATAATTTTCTCTTGCAATACGAGAACACTACACCAACCAGAGCTTCTTAATGCACTAAGAAAAGTTAGAGATGAGGTCCAAGGAGACATCAAAATTGCACAAATTATAGAGATGATGGACAGAAAATGAACCCAATAATTTTTACGTGGTTTGGCCAACTCGCCTACTCCATACCTCCAAGCTCACCAAGCTTGAGGATTCCAATATAACCAATTGACCTTCCGGGTGCCAATCTAACCCTTACAACTCTAAATGGATTTCCGGGTACCACTTCAACATTTACACTCAAGGTGCAATCTCACACCTTCTCTCAATCTTAAGAGTAACTCACCCTTTACAAAGCTCACAAGATATGGAATATTAAACGAATACTTGGCTCTCTCTCAAGAGTAAATGTAACATTTAGGCTCACTCATAAAGATAAGAAAATTGAAATACAAGAGTACATTTAATGTGTAAGATTGAAACTTTTTGGCTCAAGAATCTTTAGAGCACTTCATGGTGATGTTGGAGAAGTTTGCTATGCTCTTGGAAGTGTGTTTGGATGACCCAAGGCTTGTATTTAATTATAAAGATATATGAAATCTAGTCGTTTTTTCCTGTTGGAGGTGCATTTAATGTATCTATCAAATGAATAGTTAAAGGGTTCAAAAAATTTTTGTCACTATTTGGGGCGCTTTTTGTAAGACAGGTACCACATTACTAATTTAAGTTTAAAAGACACCTATTTAGGTGACCAGACAAAAATACCCCTTTTTGTCACTTTGTGTCTTTTTCAAACATTGAGAGAAAACCTTTTTGAACTTTTTCCGAGCCTTTTATAACAGTCCCCGAGCTTTTTAAAATGTTACCCGAGCCTTTTCAAGGAAAATTCATAGGTTAATCAGTTTAGAATCTTCAAGCCTTTTTACACTAGATTCGAGCCTTTTCAACAGTAATCGAGTCTTTTCAACAGTAATCGAGTCTTTTCAACAGTGTATGAAAAGGCTCGAACACTTTATTAAAAGGCTCAGGTAGTGTATGAAAAGACTTGAACTATGTATTAAAAAGCTCGAATTACTATTTAAAAGGCTCGAACCTAGTATTAAAAGGCTCGAACCAAGTATTAAAAAGGCTCGAACAGTGTTAAAAGTCTCGGAGAACACATGAAAATGCTCGGAGGTTCAAAATTAACAAGTATGAAAAGGCTCGAATCTAGTGTCAAAAGTCTCGAAGAACACATGAAAAGGCTCGAAGGTTCAAAATTAACAAGTATGAAAAGGCTTGAACCAAATATGAAAAGGCTCGAACCAGGTATGAAAAGGCTCAAATTAACCAAGTGTTAAAAGTCTCAGAGAACACATGAAAAGGCTCCAAGTATGAAAAGGCTCAAATCTAGTATGAAAAGGCTCGAACCAAGTATGAAAAGACTCAAACCTAGTATCAAAATTCACATAACCATCTTAAGGTTACAAAAGACTCGGAGAACAACCAGCTTAAGGTTTTAAATTGAAAAAAAAAGCTTGACCCCCGAATGCGTCTGTGTAACGCCACTAAACTAATAGAGGTCTGTTATGATGTTCAATCTCCATTGGAGATCTGTTAAACAGATCTCTATAAAGAAGATGAAAGAATAAAGTCTCAGAAAATTTCAAAGTAAAAGAATGTGTAAAGTAAGGGCATTTTTGTCCGTTCACCATAATAGGTGCCTTTTAAACTTAAGTTATTAAAGTTGTGACTTTCTTAAAACACCAACTTAAAAAGGTGACATTTCTCACCATTTCCACAATAGTTAAATGGGCGTCTTGAAGGGCTAGATAACGACTAAATGAGTGACCGGACACCGGTTGGAACAACTACCTGTTAGACACATAAAAATCAAAATTTCACACCAACTGGAACGTTGCTTCAACCATAAGAAGACCGTATCAACCACTCATGAGCGGCTCAATGAACAGGCTCAAATGCCTGAGCCACTCCTATGGAAATTTGTATATTTTGATCAAATTTCAACAAGCCTAGCTTATACATGATGCTTTCCGATGTGATTGAAACTTTACTTTAAATCAAAAGTAAATCAAACAATGTTAGAATTTCATTAATGTTTGTTATCATCAAAATCTAGTATAAAGCTTTGACACTAACATATAATAATAAGTACAATATTATTTTCTTCAATAATATTTATTAAAATTTTAACTTTATATAATTTAAAAATAAATATATTCTTTTTAATTAAAAAAATTACATAGTTAAAATTACTATACATGATGCATATTTTCAGATATCAATATTTTCCCTAATTAGCTTTATAAACATCTTATATGAGATACACATTATTTCCAAAGTTATTTTTATAAATCTTATTATTCTAGATTAGTTTTCGAATATGTAAATAATCAATACATCGTTTTAGTTTTATACTTTTGTAAATTACTGGGTGGTGATATTTTGATTAATAAGAGAAGAAATTTTAGTCGATAAATAAGCCACCCTGAGATTTGCATTATTTTTTAAAAATGTTTTTAAAAGATTTCAGACTTTAATTAGAAAGATCAGAGCTTTCACAGGATTCTCTCGGACTCAAGATAGGAGTTGGGACGGGTCCTATCTCATGTGAACCGGCAAAGACTCTCCAAATTAATAGTATCGATTAAGAATCTTGTGTATAGATTATGGTATACTTTATTAACATCTATCGTTGATTAATGATTTCTCTTGAGATTTAATCAAATATGCTTCAATTAATTTATTTTGTGGTAGATTTAGTATAAGAAGTCAAATTTTTGAGAAGGGTTCCAAAATTAAATAGCACTTTTTGGGGGAGGGCTTATGCAAATAGCACCACTTTAATAAGTGTTGTTTTAATAGCACAAAAATAAGTGATGAGACCAAAATACCCCCACTTACTCTTTTCCTTTTTATTTTTTTTCTCAAAAATTCGAGACTTATTTGTAGTTTTGAGACTTATTCATGATTTTTTCGAGACTTATTCATGCGTTTTCGAGACTTATTCATGCGTTTCGAGACTTAATTCAAGTTTGTTCAGAACTTATTCTGTTCGACCTCCATCAATGGTGACAGTGACGATCCGACGATGGCGCCGGTTGACTCTAGAAATAGTTGGATCTGGAAGATTGAACGATGCCGAGTTTGTTGGTGCCATCGGTTTCATTAGATTCGCGACGGATCGTCATAGATCGGACGATAAAGATTCACGACGGTTTGGGTTTTGCTTCGTTTCTCTCTCTACACAACTCGAAAATGAAAATGAACACTTCGATTACAATTATTGGCACTCGACGAACGTTTTCCCGGTGGTTTTTCCGGTCAACTCGCCGGTCGACGGTGGCTCCTCCATTGAAGCTCCATCAATAGAGGTTTTGGAAAAAGGAAGAAGAAGGTGAAGGACACACAAGTGAAAAGAAAAGAAGCTGGAGGGTATTTTTGTCCAAATTCCATTTTTGGTGCTATTAAAACAAGAGTTATTAAAGTTTGATAGTTGTACAATTCAAAATTTAAAAAATGCTATATACCCCTATTTCCTCTTTTTGAGAATACCTACTATGCTTATAGTTTCAATAGCATTTTAATGAAGTTGTTATAATTTTGAAGGACGTGTTCTATTATTATGAATCTTGTGTACTGATTAAAGAATAATTTATTAAAGTACGTTGTCGATCCCTTTCTCTTGTTAATGAAATATGCTTCAATTAATATTTTTTATGGTCGATATAGTATCAAAACGATCAAATTTATGATAATTTACCCTTTCAAAGTTGTCTATAATTTCGAAGGACGTGTGTTCCGTAATTATAAATATTGAGTATTGTGTAATGTACTTATTGAAGTCCTCTTCACTTAATAGCCTTTGTGGTCTATTTGGTATTAAGACGATAAAATCGGTGATAGTACATACCATGCCTACCATTTCATTATATTGCATTTAAAATTAAATTTCTATGATTTTGCTTCCTAAAATCCAGTTGTATGTACAAAATGTATACTTGTTGCAAATTATTTGTCATGATTTAGGAAATTAGTATTCCGACCACAACATAATCAAAACAAGTTCATCCAAAAGTCATAAATTCTGATTAATATTAGGAAATGTAATTAGTTAATTAGTTACTTAGTCAATGACGTGTAATTACATGATTGGTTTGTTCCTTGGTTAGTTACAACTAACTCTGGTATTTATAGGAGCTAGTGAGCTTGTAATGTAAAATAACACATTATCAATACAGAGATATTTTTTATTTTATTTTTTTTTTTTTTTTGGTGCAGGCTGTGGGGTGAAGGAGCTAGTGAGCTTGTAATGTAAAATAACACATTATCAATACAGAGATATTTTTCTTCTCTTGTTCGTGCTTCTTCACCTCAATATGGTATCAGAGCAGATTGCTCTCTCTCCGCTGCGATCCACCATTGATTGAGCTATTAAAGTTTCTCGGTGTGATTTAGTTTCTTCATTCATCTCTTTTTCGCTTCTTTTCAACTTCGATTGCGATGACGATTTCAACTGGAGCAGATGATGCTGTGTTAAATTCCAACTCAAATTCCAGATCTTCGACTGCAGATCCATCTAGTCCCTATTTCCTCCATCACTCTGATAATCCAGGTGTTGTTCTAGTTTCGCAATTGCTGACAGGAGATAACTATGCCTCTTGGAGTCGAGCAATGCTGATTGGATTATCTGTGAAAAACAAATTAGGGTTCATTGATGGATCGATCACCAAACCTGAAGGTACTAATCTCAATCTTCTTGCTTCTTGGACTAGGAACAACAATGTTGTTATATCTTGGATTCTGAACTCTGTCTCTAAAGATATCTCTGCTAGTGTTATCTATGCTGAGTCTGCTCATGAAATTTGGGTTGATCTTAGAGATAGGTTTCAACAGAAAAATGGTCCAAGAATTTTTCAATTAAGAAGAGAATTGATGAATCTTACTCAGGATCAGAGTTCTGTTAGCAATTATTTCACAAAACTCAAAACTATTTGGGAAGAATTGAGTAACTATAAACCTGTTTGTTCTTGTGGCAAATGCACATGTGGAGGTGTTAAAGAAATGAATGCTCATTATCAGATGGAGCACATAATGTCTTTTCTTATGGGATTGAATGACTCTTTTTCTCAAGTTAGGGGTCAGCTTCTGTTAATGGATCCATTTCCTCCCATTAATCGTGTTTTTGCCTTGATTTCTCAAGAAGAACATCAAAGAAAGGTTGGTATTCCTGCTAGCAGTGGTTCTGATGTTTCTAATACCATGGCCTTTGCTGCTAAAGTAGATATTTCTGATAAGAAGTTCAATGATGGACCTGGTTATAAAGGTCAGAGGAGAGGCAGACCTTATTGTACTCATTGTAAAATCCATGGTCATACTATTGACAGGTGCTTTAAGATTCATGGTTATCCTCCTGGATATAAACCAAAAAAAAAAAAAAAAAAAAAAAAAAAAAAAAAAAGGAAGAAAAAGAAAAAGAAAAATATCTCTGTATTGATAATGTGTTATTTTACATTACAACCTCACTAGCTCCTATAAATACCAGAGTTAGTTGTAACTAACCAAGGAACAAACCAATCATGTAATTACACGTCATTGACTAAGTAACTAATTAACTAATTACATTTCCTAATAATTAATTTAGGGGTTGTTTAATTAACACATAATATGTATGCACCATGTTCTTTTTCATCAATGAAATAATCTTAATTCTACAAGTAATGAGGAAACTTAGTGGCCATAGATTACATATTCACATTGAATAATGATCACCAAGTTGAAATTATGTACGTATCTTTAAATTCTCCTAGTTTCACTACTATCTTGAGATAATCACTCTCTCTACATAACCTTTATAATTCTTTTTTATTGCAAAAAATAATTTTAAATGGAATTCTTCTCCAGCACGAATTTTATACTTATCATAATTTATGGGGTTGTCAAAACCCAATTGTGAGCGTATCCAATGGTTCTACAAAAGAATGAGTTATTTTATGAGTTTTATTTCATCTTGTTTTTGATCAAATGTCTAGCATTCACATATGAAAAATTCCTGTAAAACATGTAATATTGAACAAAATCCAAGTAATTACTAGTGAACTCATAAAATATGTTAAGAGATTCCACTTTATTATTCACTCTAATATAATTTTTTTCCATTGGCAAAGTAATGAAAGCCTAACAAAGTCAAGGACACAGTCCTCAAGCCAATCATACAAATACATAAGAATTAACAATTCATAAACACGCTGATAGGAGAATAATCTTTTTCAAGCTATAAAAAACAGTTTGACTGGTTTTCCTTTCTTACGTCTCTTTATTTTTTTACCTTGTTGGTGTAATACTAAACACACCTGCGACTATTTTGTTGCAGAGTTCGTTCCAGTCACAATTTTTTTCTTAGTTGAGGAGAACATAAATCTGATTAGTGCTGGCAAAACAGGCCGGCTCGTTTGCATAATGGGCCGGGCCAGGCTCGGCCTGTTATGGGAGACAAGCCGGGCCGGGCCGGCTTGTTTGGGGAAAGGTTGGGCCTGGCTTGGGTCCGGGCCTGTTCTGGGACAGGCCGAGGGCGGGCCGACCCGTTAAGGCCTTAACGGGCTGAGCCCAATGGACTTCAAATTTTTTTTTTTAATTTTTAAACATTTTATTTATATAATATTATTTTTTATACATTGTAATAATTTTGTGTAATTATTAATGTAATAATTTTAATATGAAATATAACATTTTTCATTTCATACAACACTTAATTAGTTTTTGATGAATAATATTTTTGTAATTTTGTATTAAATTTGTGGTGAAAAGTATAAATTACAAATCATGATTGCCTCGTTAAAAACCTTACCAAGAAAAACCCAATGGGATAAATACTTGGTAAGGGAAAAAGAGTGTAATCGGAAATAAATAAATTAAGTATTTATAATTACATCAGCTCGCCGGCTGGTTGACTACTGGAACTTTTTTCGATGGTCATGCTGGAGAAGTCATCCATGAGGTTATGTTTTCTTTGTTTGTGATGTTATCCCTACACTAACAAAAAAAAAAACATAAAATTAACATATTACTAACAACAATATTAACTAAACACATACTAATCACTAAATACTAAATAATAATAATTACTATATAAAAAATTATTAATAACCAAAGTAGAGAAGTAGACATACTAACCTTAAATTGGAGGCTTGAGAGTTGAGAGTGTTGAATTAATTAATCAATTGGATACCTAACAACATAACAAATAATAACATTAGTTATAAACATATTAATAATAGTTAATAATTAAATAACAAATGAAAGTTAATTAAAAAAAAAAAAAAAAAACAAGACAATACCTTAGAGTAAGAGCTTTAGAATATGTAAGGACAAGAGAGTGGGAGGTATGTAAATATATAATATATAATGTATAGTGTATAGTATATTAGTATATTAGTATATAGTATATAAATAATATATTAAATAAATAAAATAAATTACAAAATAGTTGAAAGAGTGAGTGAGAGATGTTGGAGATTGTAGAGAATAGAGAGAATAAGAGAGTAGGGATTAGGGAAGTAGAGAGAAGGTAGAGAATGAGGTGAGGGTAATGGGGGTATTTATAGGAAAATGTTAGGTTAGGGTATAATTGGAAAAAATTGTAAAAGATTTAAAAAAAATGTAATTTTTAAAAGTTTTAGATATTTTTTTTCTTCCTCAACAGTCACCTGGTTAATTATAAAAGCCACCCCTCAATTCAAATTTTGAAAAAAAAAATGATTTAAATTTTGAATTTTGAATTCTGGCGGGCCCTATTAGGCTGCCCGTGGGCCGGCCTGTTAGGGCCCGCCAGAATTCATTTTTGTAAAAATTTTTAGGGCCAGGCCTGCAGACCGTGCCACCTGGGCCCAGCCTGGACCATCAGCTTAACAGACTTAGGCCTGGCCTGTTAAACTGGCGGCCCGGGCCTGCGAACGAAACAGGCCAGACCGGGCAGCCCGCCAAAGCCCGGCCCGTTTTGCCAGTACTAAATCTGAACCCAATACATCATTCGCAGCAGGTGAGGCTGCCCCATGCATTGAGGTCACAAATTCCTGCATAAAAAAAAATTGTTCCGTTAGACATCAAGAACAGTTTGTTATTATACACACACTTATAACTGCTATTCCCTCGGAAAGGTACCTCGCTCTCTCCGATCCGAATCTCAAGTTCAGGTACTCAAATCTCTACTCTCTTCCCCCTTTTTTTTTTCATTGAAGATCCATTAACGTAAATGTTTATGCTGTCTCCAACTAGGGTTTCTTTCATTTTTATTTTTTCGGGGTTTTATTAACTAGGGTTTTAGATTGCTTTTGCGAGATCAAGAACAAGTAGTAGCCATGGCAGCGTCGATGCAGCAAGCTCCAACAACTCATACTGCTGATTTTGTATGTTTTTCATTTTACTATATTTTTATTGAATTTTTGTTTTAATTTAAGACATTTACGCCTATGTTTGGGTTTTGAGTAATTTTGTGGCAAAATTTTAGGTTGCCAATGCCTTTGTTCTTCAATACTACCGTATATTGCACCACTCGCCAGGGCTTGTTCATCGATTTTACCAGGATGTCAGTAAGCTTGGTCGTCCAGAAGAAGATGGAGCCATGAGTATTACAACCACTATGCAAGTGAGTCCTCTCTCTTTCTGTTTCTTCATGCATAGACTTGTATTCTGTACCTTTCGTTTCCTCGTTACATTTATTGCTTATCTTGTTAAATCATGATTAATGATAATCTGTTTGTGAGATAATGTTGCGAGAACATTGTGTTAAAACAGTTGGAAAAACTTTGTTTTATAAGATATTGTTTATGAAGTTTTAATAATGTTGGGTATAAATCAAATTTGAAGGAGATGATTTAGTTTTTTCTTCCAATCTTACAAAAATGACTTTGTTTTTCTCCAGCTACTGTTACTCTCTGAATAACTATTTATGTACAGAAACGAAATGGAGAGTTAGGTAAATAGAGTAGGGGTAAATAGTTCTGTTTCTTCCATGTAAACAGGAGAGTTGACTGTTACATGATTGATTGACTCTTTGGAGCAGGCTATCAATGACAAGATACTTTCCCTCGATTATGGAGAATTCAGTGCTGATATAATCACTGATATAACCACTGTGGATGCACAAGAATCTTACAATGGGGGTGTCCTTGTTCTTGTGGCTGGATATCTGACTGGCAAGGACAATGTGAGGCGGAAGTTTACTCAGAGTTTCTTCCTGGCACCCCAAGAGACAGGCTACTTTGTTCTGAATGATGTCTTTAGATATGTTGATGATGCAAACCGTGGAAACCAAACTTCAATTAACAATGTTGAAGCTCCTATTACTCCTGACCAAGGTAATTGCGGAAACCCCCAGACAGTTTTATATTACAGTTTTCGGTTTCCCTTAATTGGTGTTGAAGATGATATCTGAGCATCTAGTGCTCCTTTGTGTTGTCTGTGTTATGCCAGCACAATCAAATTGATTGTCGATGATGGTTTGCTTGGCTTATCAGTCTTTATGGCTGTGTCATTATAGTAATACATGTTCTTAGAAAGTTAGAAGTTATGGCTGTAGCTCACATTCTTGTCTGTCTGTGTCACTTTCATGATTGTTGCAGGAGGAACAACTAGGATGTCTCAGAATAACCGCAGCAACCGCAGAAGAGTTCCTCTTAACCCAGAAATTATCAATTGTGATCTAATAAATTTAGAAAGTGCAAGCAACACTTCGGTAATAGCTATAATCTTAATATTTTCTTCTTTTGGCTTAGTGATGTGCAATCCATTCAACAAGACAATGGAAATTTCTTATCACTTTTTGAATTTAAAATGTTGTTTTTGTTTGCATCTCCCATCTCTCTCTCCCTCTCTCTCACTCATGTATTTGCATGCTTGCTGTGTATTTTAATGAATGTATTATCAAGGTTAACTCATTTATTATTTCCTTGGCAGAGAGAGAGAGTTATAACACTTCCACCGCCTCCACCACCACCCCCAAAGGAGCCTACATTCACTTGCCCCATTTGCATGGGACCATTAGTCGAGGAGATGTCGACAAAGTGTGGTCACATATTCTGTAAGACATGTATTAATTCTGCGATAGCTGCACGAAATAAGTGCCCAACATGTAGGAAAAAAGTCACAGTTAATGAACTCATTAGGGTCTTCCTTCCAGCAACCGAGTCACAGTTAAAGAATGTGAGTCTCGTACCCAATAACTAATGATGTAAGTTTGTTCAAGAGCTCCTTTTTTTGAAGTTTCTGATAGATTTAGAAATCGACTATGGAGATATACATGAATTGCATACAACGTGACACGTATATATAAAAAGTATATGAATCTTTAGTTTGAAAAATTACATTGAAGAGTATTTTTAATTAAAGCTATCCAAAAAAAAAACGAAAACTTGAATGTCAACTTTCCTGGAAATATGTATAGAAATTAGGGTTGCACATTTTTCCCCGGATCCCCATTTCCCCGCTTCCCCATCCCCATTTGGGGGAAATTTTTTGGGAAAAATGGGGAAATGGGGAGGGATGGGGATGAAAATCATCCCCAAATTGAAATGGGGATGGGGATGGGGAGACCCCACCCCATCCCCATTTCCCCATTTTCCCCACTAATATAGTGAAATGGGGATGGGATGGGGATGGGGATGGGGATGGGGGGAGGTACCCCCATCCCCATTTCCCCATTTCCCCTAAAATATTATAAATATATATATATTTATATATATTTTGTATTTTCTTTGACATTATTTTGTAATGTATATATATTTGACATTATTTTTAAATGTATTTTCTTTTGCATTTGTAATGGAATGTTTTTTTTTTTTTTTTTAGTTTAATTTGTAATTTTCAACCAAATGGGTAAACGGGGGAACGGGAAAAAAACGGGGAAACGGGGAAAATGGGGAAATGGGGATGGGGATGGGGATGGGGATGGGGATGGGGGGACCTCGATGGGGAGGCATGGGGAAGGGTTTGAGAAGTGGGGATGGGGATGGGGGGACCTATATCCATCCCCATTTCCCTAATGTGCAACCCTAATAGAAATGCTAGTGTGGTAGGTGAGTATATTGATATGGAAAAGCTGTGTTTTATAATTTGTAAATTGAAATCATTTATACTCGATCTCAATTGTCATTTCATTGTTATAATAAATTATATAAAGTCGTTGATTAAAATAATTACCTTATAGTTTAATTTAAATTTAAATTTATACATGTTTCGATATCTTATAGATTTGTGACTTTCGCAAAATATAATAGAAAAGGTAAAAGGAGTATTAGTGTTTAATTAAACCCGATAATCCTCAAGTTCACATGTAGATTGCTTGCTGCAACTCTCCAAACTCTTCTTTTATAAACTAATGTATGTGTGACAAAGTGAAAGATCTTTTCTCCCTTCTGATTTGTAGAGATGTGATTAAGAAGCTGGTTTAAAGGACTGCCTACTGAATTTATTTATTTTTATTTGAGAATACCAAATTTATAAAAACTTTTCCTTCGATCTTTAAAGTATATGAGATACATTCATGGAATCAATATGTAAATAATATATATTAATAGGACATAATATTCCCATGCAATGAATTTATAATCTTGGAATTATAAAATTGGTTGTAAATTGTAACTTTTTACCTCATTTATGAAATTAGCAATTCCTGCGGCTTCTGGGTCTAATTGTGTATAGACATTATGTACGGTTTTTCAGAGATCTGAATGATCCCCAATGTTGTCTTTATATTTTATATTGGTACTTTGGGTTCAAATAGTAAGTTAGAAGAAAAAAAAATAATTTTAGTATAAATACTATACTAAATTTTAATTAGAAATGACACAATCCAAAATAAAATTTACCTGCAGAATGTAGTGGGTGATTATGCATTTTATCCCACTGGTCTTGTATAATGTTTAGAATCCATTTATTCCCTCTTTGTTATTTTACTGCATCTTTCATCACACGTTCACTCTTTGGTTCTTTGCCAATTTTACTTCAAGTCTTCAATAATTTTACTATTGACTATTATGTTGGAAATTTTTATAAATTTGTTAATGCTTCTTCTAAAAAAAATTATTTTAATAATATGCAAAATATTATTTTTATAAATTATTTGTTAATGCTTTTTATAATTTCATTGTTTAAGATTAAAAAAAAATATTTTAATAATATGCAAAATATCCTGGACTTTCTGTGTGAAATCACAATATTTCGGGAATATCAGGAAATTTGTATGGATATTCGAAATCGTCAGATATTCTGTAGGATATTGGATATTTACCTGTTTTGATATCGGTATCTCTAAAATATGGACATATCGGTGGATATTTCGGTATATTTTTCGATATTCAGTTCCTTGATTGCAGGTGATCTGATGTGTAAAATCGTGTTATAAAAACTGAACTCGCAATTGCACGAATTGTGAAAATAAGTACAACGACAAATAGAGATCATTTCCACGAGGAAAAGTGATTTATTGACTAAAACCAATTCTAATTAAAGTTAATTTATAAGTAACCAAGAGATTGATTTGATGAATGGATTAAACTAAAACTAAATTATATTAAACTAAGAAAACAATTAAGAAAAATGTGATGTTGTGATCAAATGAGAGAAAACTCTAGGTCATCAATGATTCCCAATTATGAGTACTCAATGTATGGAATTAACTTTGTAACAAAATTCAATTAATTCAATGGTTCATTCTTTATCTTAATTATGACTATTACTCTATGATCGCAGGATGAGTCACGTATTCCCAACCACTATTCACCCTTTGATCTATGGTGTGAACAACAATCGGAAACCCGTTAAGTACAAGAACTAATGGGTCGTTTGTTTTTTTTACTTAAAACTTAATGGATCTGAATTGAACTCATAAGTTGTTTTGTTTGGTTTTTTCAGGTGGTAAAACAACTTAAAAATATCAATAAAAAAAAAAAACTTAAAATAAAAAGTATGAAATCCAAACTTTCAACTTAATTCCAAATCATTGGATTACAATTAAAATATTCTCTTTCAAGTCTATCATGTCTATCCTCCCTAAAGAAGATATATTTCCAAATTTATCTTAATTTGATATGGTGTAGAATTTTTTCTTTTAGCATATTTATTATTTTAAACAGGTTTTAGAAAGAAAAAAAAAAAAAAAACCCTAATTACTTCTCATACTGAAATTTTTCAAGGATTGAACAATTGAACTTCTCTCCTATCAAATCCCGGTAAGAACTCTTTATTTATTTATTTTGTCTAACTATTCGTATAGTGTTCAATAAATGTATCTATCATATTGAGTAGATTTTGTGGCTTGAAGATGTTATAGAATAATTGTATATAAAAAATTCAAGAACCTATTTTTTTTATTTGGTTTTCGGTGCATATGATCTAGGAAACAAAAAAAAACAAAAAAAGGGTTTCATGAATTATATACACCGGAAACGTGGACAACATTGGGCACACAAATATACTGTAAGAGACCCAACTGATATCAGTACATAATGTATATACTCAATTGCACATTCAAAACAGTTAAGAATGGGCTCGTTTGGCACATCGTATTGTATTGTATAATATTGGACTGTACTGGATTGGACTAGATTGTATTATTGTTGTGTTTGGTGACGTATCGTATTACATTGTATTAAATTTTAAATTATTGAAATTTCTATTATTAAAATTAAAATTAATTAATTTATGAAAAAGATCATATATATATATATATATACAGTCTTTTTATTGTCAAATCGTCCTGACAATAAATATATCAGGACGAAGAATGTGGACCATAAATTATGGAGAAGTTTTGATAAATGCATACATTTAAAGTCAAAGTATGTAAATCTAGTGGTCCACAATCTTCGTTCTGATATATTTATTGTCAGGACAAACTGATAATAGAAAATCTGTATATATATATACAGTGAGTCTCTCATGAGGGATCCCTTATTTTAATTTCGGTAAGGACCATGATGAAAACACATTGACTTTAATGAATTTTAATCTGAATTTTTTTGTGGATGATGATTTCAATGAAATATACATATGTACAAAATTTGAGAATTTGTTAAGTACTATAACTATTTATCCAAATTTTGTTAAATATGAAGGCATCGGAAAATAGGCGAAATATAGGAAAATTCAAGAAAAATAGTTCTAGTACTCGGAAAATTCTCAAATTTTGTTGATACGTATATTTCATTGAAATCATCATCCAAAAAAATTTAGATTAAAATTCATTAAAGTCAATGTGTTTTAATCATGGTCCGTACCGAAATTAAAATAAGGGATCCCTCATGAGAGACTCACTGTATATATATATATATATATATAATTCATCCTATAAAAACTTCATTTTCATTTTCAGATCTCTTTCTCTCCTCTCACCGATTCAACATCATCAAACCTCTTCATCAATTCTCTTTCATCATCTTCACTGATCACCACCATCAAACCCTATCATCAACATCTATTCATCTTCAACATCCAACCCACCAACGGCAAAAACTAGAGCTCGACCCGCCATCGTGTAGAGCCACCGCCGCCACCGCCGTGAACCCTCTTCTCTTTCTCGCCGTGATAACCCCGAGCCACGGATTTGGTGGTGATTTGGGTGGATTTGGTGTGGATGTTTCTGGTTTTGGGTTGAAGATAAAGGAAGAGAAGAAATCGTTTGATGTTTGGTGTGGATTTGGTGGTGGTTTGGGTGGATTTGGTTGTTGCAAGAAGAGAAGAAATTGTTTGATGTTTGGATTTGAAGATGAAGGTTTGCTTATAATTTGGGTCGAAGATGAAGAAAAGAAATTTTTTATGGAAAAAAAATGAGAAAAAAAAATACGTCATAAGCCAATACAATCTAAACCCATCTCTCAACTATGTATTAGATAATACAGTTGGAGGTGTATTAAGAGCTA
The DNA here is from genome assembly GCA_030490815.1 of Acer saccharum. NCBI lineage: Eukaryota > Viridiplantae > Streptophyta > Magnoliopsida > Sapindales > Sapindaceae > Acer > Acer saccharum. Next base: position 54,589,961 of record CM059866.1, read on the forward strand.
CTGTTCACACTAGCTAGTATAATATAGAGGGACCATCCAAACACAGTATTGTATTAGTTAACACTCTAATACAATACTATACAATGAAACAAATGCACCCATAATGTATATACGAAATTGCACATTCAACTCAAAATTGGGCACACAAATATGAACTAATAATCAAAATCCCAAAATAATGGCTATAAACTATGTATTATAAAATCAATAGCACAAATTCACTTTAAATCATACTTATAGTATAAACAATCATCAAACATTGACATGCAATTGGAAAAATAACCCAAATCCGAAAATCCCCAATTTTTGGTCTACAAACCCTAAATCAATTTCTAAAGAAAATCAAGGGGAATCAAAGAGAAAGGAAGGGGAAATTATGCAATATAAGAACAAAGAATATTAGATCCTTGCTAGCTTTTGTCACAACCATGTACTCTACTTCAATTGTAGATATTGTGACAATCTTTTGCAACTGAGAAACCCAATTGATATCGGTACTACCTAGTGTGAATACATATCCGGTGGTGCTCTTCCTATGATCCACCTCTTCAGCAAAATCAGAATATACATAACTTTCCAGCTTGATCTCGTCTCTTTTAAAGGTTAGACTCTTTTCTATAGTACCCTGTAGGTACCTTAGGATCCACTTCACTGCTTTCCTGGATTTGACATGTATCTGCTCACTTTAGAAGAGATTTCTCCACACATCTGCGATTTAATGAGCAAAGTTGAGACTCAAATCTCTATCACAAAAGAGAAGATAAATTGTCCAATCACTTTGCTAAAGGTCGTTGAGTATTTATTATTTATGATTACAATATATTTTAGATTTTTATTATTATATTTACAAATAAAAAGAACATAAATGTTTTTTATTTTATTTTAAAAATAATATAAAAATGTGAAGAAAATTAATTAATAATTTCAACAAAATTAAATAATTATTAGAAGTTTAAATAAAAGAAGGAAAATAAAAATAATTTTTTTGGGACCAAAACCAATTTGTCACCATAGATGGCTTATTGGGACAAAACAACGAAATATATGATCCTTATTCCTACTTTTCTAATTTATATGATAATTTAGTTCCTAATTTGTTTCTAAATACTAAAAAATAAATTTAATTAAGAATTTGAACCATATTAATTAATTATTAAAATTTTAAATAAAAAAAGAAAATAAAAGAAAATATATTGGGACTAAAGAAAATTTAGTCCCTACAATGAGCAGCTGATTGTCACAATAAGACATTAAATTGTCTCTATACATGCTTTTTAAAATAGATATTTGTATTTAAAATTTTTAAGGATCAATTTTCTATTTCGTCATAATAGACATCCTAATAGGACGTAATTACGTCCCTAAATATTTGGTCCCTAGTTGTAGCCCAATTTTCTTACGGTGACATTTGGTATCATGCCAATCATTTTCATGGTTGAGAAGCTAGTCAAGCCGACAGGCTTGACATAGTCGTATTAAAATTTCAAATTAAAATTTTATATACAGATACAAATATACAATGATAATAAAAAATCATTTCATATTAAAATTTAGTCATCCATCATCCCGAGTCCGACAACTTCATTCAAAGAACTATTGCATAAGAAGGTTGCAAGAACCCACCTAACATAATTACATAAAACATAGTGAAAGACTTTATCCTTTTTTTTCTTTAATTTGTAAAAATCACAAGAAATATTATTGCAATAAATTTTGACACCAAATTGTCAGATTTGGGGTCCATTGCGAAGTGGATATTTACTATATCAAGAAAATTCTAACACATTTTTATAAAATATATATTGAGATTCAAACCTCACCACTAACGTGGAAGGAGAAGTGAAACATGCTCCAAATTGATTAATTAAGATTACAATCACAGCACAATATATTGCATTCCATTAAAACAAAAGACACAATTAACCTGTAACTCTCTTCAGGATCATATGGCTGAAATACTTGTCTCTTGTGTCGTGCAATTTCTTTTGGGTAAGCTAGGATCCCTTTCTTATCAACAAGTTTTCTTTGTTGGGGGTGTCAAAAAGGACCTACAAAAGCTGGAGACAATCTTAAGCTCTATCAAAGCTGTTCTATTAGATGTTGAGGAACAACAGCTTCATAACCATCAAGTGAGAGTTTGGCTAGAGCAGCTTAAAGATGTCTGTTATGATGCTGAATATGTGTTCGATGAATTCGAGGTCGAAGCTCTACGAAGGCAAGTAATAATCAAGCATGAAAGCATTCCAAAAAAGGTATGCAACTTTCTCTCACACCCAAAATCACTTGCTTTCCATTTTAAGTTAGGCCAGAAGATCAAGGAGATTATAAAGAGATTAGATGAAATTGCAGCTAGCAGGGTTCAACTTTCTATCCCTGATAAAGATCACCCTGGTAGAATTAATGTTCGTCGCGATAGGGCAACTCACTCCTTTGTGTTTGCTTCAGATGTTATTGGTAGAGATAAAGATAGAGAAGAGATAGTAAAATTATTGATGCAACCAACTAGTGATGGTAAAACTGTCTCTGTCATTCCTATTGTTGGAATTGCTGGTCTTGGAAAAACAGCACTTGCGAAATTGGTGTATAATGATAAGAGGATAGATGAAAATTTCGATTTGAAGTTGTGGGTATGTGTCTCGAATGATTTTGTTGAGAAAAAAATAATGATAGATATTATCAATTCTGCGACTGATGAACAAAAGTGTAGTGACATGAATGTAGACTGGTTACAAAAAGTCTTACGAGGTGTTTTAGATGGTAAAAAATATTTACTTGTTTTGGATGATGTTTGGAATGAAGATGTGAGTAAATGGGTTGAATTTAAAAGTTTATTGTCGGGTGGAGTCGGTCAAAGTAAAATCATAGTAACTACTCGGAGTAGTCGAGTTGCCTCAATCATGGGCACAATGAGAGATGATAGTGCGAGTAAAATCATAGAAACTACTCGGAGTAGTCAAGTTGCCTCAATCATGGGCACAATGAGAGGTGATAGTGCGAGTGGATATCACTTAAAAGGCCTTCCATATGTGAGTTGTTTGTCCTTGTTTATAAAATGTGCATTTAAAGAAGAAGAATACAAAGATCCAAACCTCCAAAAAATTGGAGAACAAATTGTGAAAAAATGTGGAGGAGTTCCATTGGCTGTGAAAACATTAGGTAGTTTGCTTTATCCATCGAATGATGAAAATGATTGGAAGTATGTGAGAGATAATGAGCTATGGAATATAGACCAAAAGGAAGACGGCATTTTACCTGCTTTAAAACTAAGTTATGATCAATTGCCGCCTTACTTGAAACAATGTTTTGCCTATTGTTCAATCTTTCCGAAAGATTTTGAATTCGATAGTCTTTTTCTTGTTCAAGCTTGGATGGCCAATAAGCTGCTGCATTCTCTTAATGGAAATGAAGAGTTGGAAACTATAGGTATGCGGTATTTGAAGGAATTAGTGTCGAGATCTTTCTTCCAAGATTTTAAACAACTACCAGGTGGCTTTTTCACTTTCAAAATGCATGATCTAATGCATGATCTTGCAGTATCAGTGGCAAAAAATGAGTGTGCAATAGTGAACTCCCCAACCCAACCGATTTCAAAAAATGTACAACATTTGTCATTTTTTTATGATAATATAGTTGAAGGTGGTCTTCCAGGTCATTTGAGAACCATCTTCTTTCCATTTTATGATGTGAAGCCTAGCCAATCATTTGTCGAATCGTGCGTCTCAAGGTTCCCCTGCTTACGGATGCTGGAGATCAGAAATTCTAATATCGAGTTGTTACCTAAGAAACTTGGCAATTTGAGGCATTTGAGATATCTCCACCTAGGAGAGAACAATAAAATGAAGAAACTCCCAAACTCCATCTGCAAGCTACAGAGTTTGCAAACTCTATCTCTGGAGGGATGTAAAGAACTACAAGAGTTGCCTAGAGACGTAAGGTACTTAATTAGTCTCAGGACGTTTTTCTTAACCACCAATCAGAAACGTCTACTTGAGAATGGAATTGGACGCTTGGATTCTCTTCGGTTTTTGCAAATAAGTTCATGTGGGAATTTAGAGTATATATTTGAAGATATTGGTGGCCTCAAAGCACTTCGCACATTGATGATCGTTGAATGTCCAAGCCTATTGTCATTACCATGCGGTGTGAAATATCTGAGCTCATTGGAGAATTTGTGTCTTTGGAAATGCGAGAAGCTTAATCTGAATCAGAGAATGGAAATGGAAGAGATCAAAGACAGCACAAGGCCTCAGCTTCGAACTCTTTCGATTGGAGGATTACCGCTATTAGTTGAGTTGCCAGAATGGCTTCTTCGCTGCTCTGCCAACAGTTTACAATGGTTGGGCATGAAAGATTGTCCCAACTTCATGGCACTACCGGAGTCACTGCAAATATTGGATTCACTTCAAGTTGTTCGTATTTTGGATTGTCCAAAATTGTCATCTCTGCCGCAAGATATGCAGCACCTCACTGCCTTGGTAGAACTTGGAATTCAACGATGTCCAGCACTTATTGAAAGATGCAAAAAGGGTAAAGGTGAAGATTGGCCTAAAATTTCTCATGTCCCCAAAATCTACCTAGATGGCAGCTGGATTCAATCCAAGTAGTTAATTATTAAGGTATTCATCAATCTCTTTCGTTTTTTTTTTTTTTTTTTTTTTTTTTTTTTTTTTTTTCATGTACCATATGTGGTGCGGTTGTTTGGTTTTGGTTTTATTTCTGAGCTGGGTAGTATGGAGGTTTTTTGGGCTTTTTAGAGCTGCTTTGTTCCTTGGCAGGGTCTGCTCTGTTTTTCGGTTTGGTCTTTTTGTTGTTTTGTTGTCCTCTTGGCCTTGTTGCCCTTTCAATGAATCTATGCAGTTCAAAACAAAAAAAAAACTCATATTTGGGACATTAATGGGTTTTACCATCAAGCCACACTGGGCAGTGGATATTAATCTTCTTCTTTTCATCGTTTATTTTGTCTCTGTCAATGCTTGTTATGTTTATTAAATATAATTTTTTCTTTTTTATTTTTGTATTTTTTTTAATCCATCCTATCTCTGCAAATGGCAAGCAGGGAGCAAAAGTGGAGCTTTAATCTGGAGGTTAGTTTCCATTCTCATATTCACATAACTAAAACTATTTCAGGTACCCATAATTTCTTAATTAATTTTATCTCGTTTTTTTTTTCTTCAAATAGTAATTGCAGCGCTGCCATGGAGATTCAGCCATAATGTATAAATATTGCCAGACTGAATGAGTACCCTTCACCACCGAGCCACGTCGGACAGTATCTTGAATCCATTGTTCCATGTTTCATGTCTAGCGAAATAAAACCTCTAGATTATGTCAATTTGTACTTATAAGATTTGATTGACTGTGTGTAGTACAACAAAGAGTCACTTGAATGAAGTTGTTGATACTTGATAGGAGAGGGAGGTTTTTTATTTTTTTAGTTATTTATTTATTTATTTATTTATTTATTTATTTTTAATTTTATTTTATGTATCTATTTCAAAATTGCCGGGCATCTTTTTTGCTTACTAACAGCAAAGAGATTACAAATTACTTTCAAGATTATTAAGCCTTAATACACTTTTGTTGTGTTTTAATACTAATTAAATAGTTGTGGGGAAATCTTTCTAGACTGAACTCTTTGTGACTTGGTCATAACCACACACAAGATTATCAATTTAGTCAAACATATTGGGAATTAAACATTATAAGAGAATGGAGAACCAATATTTTCCCCCGTGCAGAGGATACTACAAATTGATTCTCATTTTAATACAAACTCAATAACTTGATTCTCATTTTTTTTTTTAAAATCGTGTAAGATTGCTATATTGTTTGTCCATATAATGTTCATCATATAAGGTTGTTGTAATGTTGATCGTTTAAGGTTGATGTGTAATGTTAATCGTGTAAGTTTGTTGAAATGTTTGTTCGTGTAAGGTTTCTCAATTATGATTAATTGTTGAAGAATACAATTTCAGGTAAAGTCGGAGAATAATTGCTAAACAAAGAAAGGAATAGGGAATAACGTTGCACCATTCATCAGTACTCCACTCCATCTTTTGATCTTTGTTTCTTTAGTCCACAAAAGTAAAGAATATACTTGAATTCACCTTGTTGATTACTTGCTAATAAAATGTACTTTTCTTCGGTAATTGATAGAGTTTGATGCAAGGCAAGAGAGATCCATTATATAATGCCATACTCATGACCACAACACCCCATGCTTTCAATCCCATTTTAATTATCACAAACACAACAACAACCACAACCTGCAAGTCTCTTTGCTTCCACACAAAAGAATGGCTGCTGAAGCCCTTGTCTCCCCTATTGTTGACCTTCTCTTAGGTAAGCTAGGCTCCATTGCTTACCAACAAGTTTGCTTGATGTCTAGTGTCAAAAATGACCTGAAAAAGCTCCAGAGAACCTTGACCACCATCAAAGCTGTCCTGTTAGATGCCGAGGAACAACAGCTTCACAACCATCAAGTGGGTGTCTGGCTGGAAGAGCTCAAGGATGTCAGTTATGATGCAGAGGACGTTTTCGATGAATTTCAGGCTGAAGCTTTACGAAGGCAAGTATTAGCGGAGCGTGGAAGCCTTCCCGAAAAGGTATGCAATGCTCTCTCATGGCCTAAATCTCTTGCTTTTCGTTTTGACATAGGCCATAAGATAAAGGAGATTAGAGAGAGGTTAGATGAAATTGCCTCTAACCAGACTAAATTTGGTTTCACAAATAGAGTTGAAAATATAATCAATGTTCATCGTCAAAGGGAAACACACTCCTTTGTAGTTGCTTCCGAAATAATTGGTAGGGAAAAAGATAAGAAAAAGGTCATAAAACTGTTGATGGATTCACCTGATGATAAAAATGTCTCTGTTATTCCTATTGTTGGAATTGGTGGTCTTGGAAAAACTGCACTTGCAAAATTGGTGTATAATGATAAGAGGATAGATGAATGTTTCGAATTGAAATTGTGGGTATGTGTCTCCAATGATTTTGTTGAGGAAAAAATAATGAGAGATATTATCAAATCTGGAGGTCGAAACCATAATGACATGAGTTTAGACCAATTGCAAAAAGAAATGCGAGATATTCTAGATGGTAAAAAATATTTACTTGTTATGGATGATGTTTGGAATGATGTGTAAACAAATGGAATGATTTCAAAAATTTATTGTTGGGTGGGGCAAATGGAAGTAAAATCCTAGTAACTACTCGTAGCAATTGAGTTGCCTCAGTTATGGGCACATTGAAAGGTACTCATGCTAGTACCGGGTATCACTTGAAAGGTCTTCCTGACAGCGGTTGTTTGTCTTTATTTATAAAGTGTGCGTTCAAAGAAAAAGAAGAAGAAAAGTTTGCAAACCTCATAAAAATTGGGGGAGAGATTGTGAAAAAATGTGGAGGAGTTCCACTAGCAGTGAAAACATTAGGAAGCTTACTTTATTCATCACATGATGAAAATCATTGGAAAGGTGTGAGAGATAATGAGCTTTGGAACTTGGAGCAAAAGGAAGATGACATTTTACCTGCGTTGAAGCTAAGTTATGATCAGTTACCGTCTTACTTAAAACAATGTTTTGTTTATTGTTCCATCTTTCCAAAAGATTTTGAATTTGATAATGATTTTGTGGTTCAATTTTGGATGGCACAAGGGCTTCTCCAATCTTGTAAGGAAAATGAAGAGTTGGAAAAGATTGGTATGCAATACATGAATGAATTATTGTCAAGATCTTTCTTCCAAGATATTGAAGAAAAGCTAGGAGACAATTTTTTTTCTTTTAAAATGCATGATCTTATGCACGATCTTGCATTATCAATGGCTAAAAATGAGTGTGGGATAGTGGACTCCCATAACCATTTTATTTCTAAAAAAGCACGACATTTGTCATTTGTTGAAAATAATATGATTAAAGATGGTGTTCCAAGTACCATGTCTAACATATGTCGTTTGAGAACCATTTGTTTTCCATTTTCTAGAGCGACTCCTACCCAATCATTTGTTGAATCATGCATCTCAATGTTCCCATTCTTGCGGTTTCTAAATATACGCGGTGGTAGTATTGTGTTATTACCAAAAACGCTAGGTAATTTGAGGCATTTGAGATTTCTCCACCTTGGAGAGAACAATAAAATCAAGAAACTACCAAACTCCATCTGCAAGCTACAGAGTTTGCAAACTCTAATATTGGATGGATGTGAGGAACTACAAGAGTTGCCTCGAGACATAAGGTACCTAATTAGTCTCAGGTGCCTTTTGTTAACCACAAATCAAAAGTTTCTACCACATAATGGAATTGAGCACTTGAATTCTCTTCGTGCTTTGGGTATTGCCTCATGCATGAATTTAGAGTATTTAATTAAAGATATCGGTAATCTCAAATCCCTTCGGACATTGGCTATTCAGAGATGCCCAAATCTAGTATCATTACCAAGTAGTATAAAATGTCTAAGCTCATTAGAGGAGTTGTATCTTGGGGATTGTGAAAAACTTATCTTGATTGGGGAATGGGAATGGAAGAGGAAGACACTCATCAAGATCTCAACGGCACAAGGCCTCACCTTCGAGAGCTTCTTCTTTCAGGATTACCAAAATTGGTGGAGTTGCCGCAATGGCTTCTCCGATGCTCTACCAATACTTTACGGTGGTTGAGAATTGAAGATTGTCCCAATTTGTTGGCACTGCCAGACTCACTACAAATTCTCAAATCACTTCTAGTTTGGAATTGTCCAAAAGTGTCATCTCTGCCGCAAGATATGCATGGCCTCACTACTCTGGAAAAAATTGAAATTGAAGGATGTCCGACACTTAGCGAAAGGTGTCAAAAGGTAGCGGTGAAGATTGGCGCCAGATTGCTCATGTCCCCAACATGGCAACATCCGTCTTGATGGCCATTTGATTATCAAGTAATTATCAGGTATTTTTACACCAATTTGTTCCAACTTACTCCCTGTTTCTTAACTTTTTTTTTTTTATTTCCGTTTTACACCAATATTTTGAAATCTCTCCCATCTTTTCGCACTTGTTTTTTTTTTTTTTTTTTCTCCCTTTTCCTTCCTTGATTATTTATTAATTTCATTTCCTTACTTGATAATTTTACTTGTAGAGTTTGAAATACTTGTATTTTAGATTTATTTCTGCTGATTAAATATATATATATATATATATATATATATATGTATGTATTTTCTTTTTTGTACTTCATAATATATATATATATATATATAGGCTAATTGACACAGGCCCCGTTTGATTTTTCCATTTAACACTGAATGGTACTTAATGTGTTCCATTCAGTTATTTTGTTTGATTTTTTAAATGTTAAAATCACTTAATAGGCACCTAAAACCACTTGTTTTGAAAAGTGAAAATTTTTCACTTTTCACTTAACACAAATCCAGGAGAATTTAATACAAAGTTTTACTTCCAAAACTATCCTCACTAATTTAATATATTTCCAATTTTCTCTTCTGTTAAAGCCCTAATTGTATTTATACTATTTTTTTTTTCTTCTCACAGTAAAGAACTTTAACATCAGAAAACCTAGCTGCTTCAAAACACAAACAATTGGAGACAGATTTTCCTAGCATATTCCGGTAAGGACTCTTTCTTTCTTTTTCTATAATTTGATAATTAGTTTTATTAATTTTATTTTAGATAGATTTTGTTATGAGTTTTTTTTCCTTTTTTTTTTTTTTTTTTTTTTTTTGGGGGGGGGGGGGGGGGGGGGGGGGGGGGGGGGGGGGGGGTGTTTAAGATGTTAATAGTAAGAGAAAAAAAAAAATTATATATATATATATATAGTTTTTCTATTGTCAGTTCGAACTGACAAAAGATATATTAGTTCCTTGTACGTGTACCATTAGATTTAAATACTTTAACTTAGCTGCATGCAACTTGTCAAAACATCTTTTAAATTCAATGGCCCACATGTAAGGAACTGATATACCTTTTATCAGCTCGAATTGATAATAGAAAGACTATATATATATATATATATATAACCATCAATTGATGTATTACGTGATTCCTCTTTTTGGGCTTCCCTTGTTTTTCTTCTCACTTTCTTTGTGCTTCTTTGCCTTTGTTTTCTATTTTTGTCTCTCTGGTCTTTGTTTAGCATTGGCTTGTTGCGGGCTTTGGTCCCCTGCCTTTTGTACTTCTTACCTTTTGACTGCTTGAATGAATTTGGTTGTTCAAAAAAAAAAAAAAATTGATATCTGTTTATCTAACATGATATTTGTTTTAATTGCCTAGTGGCAGTTGTTATGTTGTTATTTTATTTGTTTGCCTTGGTTTTGAATAAATCTTGCATTTATCAAATATATATATGTAGTTTGAATGATTTTGCTTATATTTAATTTCATTGGATGCAATATTTTGCTTATTTTTATATGAGTTTTTGAGTGAATTATATTATTGGTATTATATTATATTATTGGTATTATATAAATTTTGGTGTTAACAATTACTTTGATTGATAATTTATATTTTGACTTTCAAATGTAAATATATAACAAATAATAGTTAGAAAGGTATAGATGTAAAAGTATTTATTTTCAGATATTTATAACTTAAAAAAACAAACAACTTATCACTTATATTCAGTTTTCAATTAAAAAAAAATAAGCATGTTTTTCAGTTTTCAGTTTACAGCCACTATTCAGTCTTCAGTAACATTCGACATTGTTCAGTCTTCAGACAAAAAATCAAACGGGGCCTAACACCTCTAAATTTTTCCAAAATATGCACTATGTCCCATATATATATATATATATATATATATATATATATATATATATATCTTTTCCATTATAAGGAACTTTATTATTGTTATTAATATTTTGAAATCTCTCCCCTCTTTCCAGGAAAGGCATGCCCCATGGTATTTTCTTAGCAAAATAAATCAAACAAGTGATGATATGATTTGTTTTAATTTCTATCTCATTTTTACATATCAATTCAACATTAAATTTATTTTTTATATAGTTATGCTTCAGTAGTTGAGTTACAACTTACACTTATTTTGTATTTTCTTGATTAACTTGAATTTTAATTTAAAGCTCATTTATTTTCATTTTTTTATGTATTTAAATATTGCAGCAGGCGGCAGCAATCATGGACGTTCAACCGAATTGTACAGTTGAGTTGGATTAAGACTACTCCTATGTTTCACCTTGCATTGTAAATATTTGTGTTTCATAATATCAATAGTACATAGTAATAATGTCTTGTATATTCTTCCTTCCTACATCGAATATTAATACTATTAACTGCACTTGTTTATTATTTTTTCTTTTCCTTCCTTGATAATTTTACTTGTCAAATTTGAAATACTTGTATTTTAGATATATTTCTACTCATCAAATATATATATATATATATATATATATTTCTTTTTTGTACTTCATAATACATATATGTATATATACTCTAAATTTTTTTAAAAAAAATATCTGACTTTTAATATCTTTGTTTTGTTTAATCCCATATTTATTTATCTTTTTAATTTTCAATTTTAAATTACAAATATTCAATTGTAAATTATAAAAGGTTTCTGTAAAAAAAAAAAAATAGAAATTACCCTTAATTTTTATATCCAAACTTGGTCGGTTGTTAAGTTTGACCAAGTTTAACTATAATAGGGGTAGTGATTGTCAATATTCGTTAAAATTGTTTTTAGACGTAAAAGCTCTCATTGGAGTGAAATGGTCTATTTGGAATCATATTGGACAAGAATTCATAGAACAAGCCCGGCCCATAACTTTTATTGGACCCAAAGACCATGTCTTTGTTTGTCCATTGTCTTCTCAGATATCAATAGTGCAATTTGCTCTATTTAGAATCAAATTGGACTAGAATTTCTTACCACAAGCTCAGCCCATAACTTTTATTGGACCCAAAGACTATGTCTTTGTTTGTCGATTGTCATCGGCCCATAACCTGCTACGGCGTCGTTCATGTCGTCTGTCGACTGTCGCTAATACAATAAATAAGGAGAGAAAACAAGCCAGTTATCAACAGAGTGAAAAAGAAGAAACATGGCAGTGAGCAGCTTGGAGTACTCTTCTCAGTTCGATCACACTCCCTTTTACTGGTAATTCTTTTATTATTTCATTTTAACTCTGTTTGTTTTGTAATTTAATTTCGGGTTTATTGTTGGTGTATTAGGGTTTACATTATTTAATGTACTCTGGATTGGTTTCATATCCTTTATTTACATTATTTAATGACAGGGTCCATGTGCTTTTTCCTTTAATATATTCCCAAACCTTATGTTTTTTCCTCGAAAAGTTACTAGTCGTTGAAACTTGTAAGAATCCATGTGTCAATTCTATCGGCAACTTTTATACCTGAGGGCTGAGAATAATATTGTTACCAATATTAGAAACTATTTGGGGTCTACTGGGGTCCATGTTCTGCAACTACACATCAAAGAAAGTCTGCATAACCTTCTTAACACTGATCCAAATAGGCAGCAGTGTGCTGTGTTTTACTCTACAACCATTCCCATGAAGCTGAAATATTACTTTCGTGAACAGCTATTCTTTTTATTATTTGCCATATCTGATTTTTGATTTATCTTTACATTATGAGAGACACACTCCGCCTTTTCAGTTGTCTATTATCTCTCACCTAAGCCTTATAAATCACATAAGTATATTTTAAATCCTAAGCATAAGATTGTATCATTTTTGTCTCAATAAATTGGTTTTCTTGGCATTAGGTGTTTCCGAATCGTGCATGCTCCAATATTCCTTTGTTCTTTCGCCTCTGATAGAAGACATATGAAAGACCCTACTGGGAACTGGATTGCTGAGCCTCCTTCATATGAACCAATAGTTGCTGAAGGTAAACACTATAAAGAATTATAGAGAGGAAAACTCTATAAAGAATTTTAGAGAGGAAAACTCTATTTTTTTTCTTATTATTTCTTCTCCACATAGGAGGGGTTTTATAGAGGAAATACAATTAGGAAAGAAATCAATCAAGGAAATCAATCTACAATCCCTACAATTAGGCTAATTGTCAACTACACTAATCAAGCAATCAATCACACTAATCAAGTAATCAATTAGTCAACTATACAATAATTAATTGATTATATTCTAACAGAAACTAATCCCTAAACTTTAGGAATTAATTTCGGAATTCAACACCCCCCCTCAAGCTGGGTAATAGATGTCAATCATTCCCAGCTTGGAAGTCAATTCTTCAAACTTTATTCTTGGAAGAGCTTTCGTTAGAACATCTGCCACTTGAAGGTGTGTAGGTGTGTAAATCAAGCTCAATATTCCAGCTTCAACTTTTTCTTTGATGAAATGACGATCTATCTCTACATGCTTAGTTCTGTCATGATGGACAGGATTTTTAGCAATACTTATTGCAGCCAAATTGTCACAAAACACCTTCATTGTTTCTCTTGTTGAAATCCTTAGCTCATCAAGTAACCTTTTCAGCCATAATCCTTCACATATACTTTGAGCTAAAGCCCTATACTCTGCCTCGGCACTGCTCCTAGCCACAACAGACTGTTTCTTGCTACGCCAAGTCACCAAGTTTCCCCATACATAGGTGCAATAGCCAGTAGTTGATCTTCGATCTGTAACGGATCCTGCCCAATCCGCATCTGAGTAGATTTCAACTTCTTTGCTTGTTCCTTTTCGAAAGAATATTCCTTTACCAGGATTCATCTTCAAGTATCTAAGAATCCGGTAAACTGCTTCAAGATGTTCTTCATTGGGCTTGTTCATAAATTGACTTATGACACTAACAGGAAAGCCTATGTCCGGCCTTGTATGAGAGAGATAAATGAGCTTTCCTACAAGTCGTTGATATCTCCCAGTGTCAACCGGAGGACTGTCTTCTTTGAAACTGATTTTATAACTTGATTCCATTGGAGTGTCTGCAGGCTTACATCCTAACATCCCAGTTTCTTTTAGTAAGTCTAAGATGTACTTGCGTTGGGAGACCACAATACCTTTCTTCGAACGAGCAACCTCCATGCCTAGGAAATATTTCAATGATCCTAGATCTTTGATCTCAAATTCCTTTGCAAGAACTTCCTTTAAATAGCCCATTTCTTCAGTGTAATCACCTGTCACAATAATATCGTCAACATAAACGATGAGAATAGCAACTTGCCCAGTAGAAGAAAATTTTGTGAACAGGGTATGGTCGGCTTGTCCCTGAGAGTACCCATGCTTCTTGATTGCCTTTGTGAATCTGTCAAACCATGCTCTAGGAGATTGCTTGAGACCATACAGAGACTTTCGAAGCTTACAGACCTTGTTAACATTGCTTCCTGTCTCAAAACCCGGTGGAATTTCCATGTACACTTCCTCTTCCAAGTCACCATTGAGGAAGGCATTTTTCACGTCCAATTGATGAAGAGGCCAGTCTAGATTGGCTGCTAAGGACAACAAAACCCGAACAGTATTTAGCTTGGCAACAGGAGCAAAAGTTTCTTGGTAGTCGATGCCGTAGGTCTGTGTGAATCCTTTAGCAACAAGCCTTGCTTTGTAGCGACTTACACTCCCATCTGGATTATACTTGATGGTAAAAATCCACTTGCATCCTACCGGTCGCTTCCCTTCTGGCAAATTTGAGAGTTCCCAAGTACCATTCTTTTTGAGAGCATTCATCTCTTCTTGTATGGCAACCCTCCATTCTGATTTTTCTAGAGCCTCATGAATACCTCGTGGAATTTCTATATTGGATAGATTAGTAGCAAATGCCCGATATTCTGATGATAGACCATCATAGGAAACAAAGTTGGAGATTGGATGCTGTGTACAAGATCTCACACCTTTCCTTAAAGCAATAGGAATATCAAGATCATCATTAACAGAAATATCAGTCTGAGATGTGTTACCTGGAATATCTGGACTTGGACTTGGACTTGGATCGGATTCATGGTTCTGCTCAGGAAGTGTGCGATCCTCTATCTCCTCTTGAGGCCTTTTCCTCCTTGAATAAACAATAAGCTCTTTGTCAACTGAAGGTTGTGTGCAGGCAGGAGTGGAGCTATTAGTGTTTGGCTCAATTTCTGGAGGGATGGTTGACTCGGGTTCAGGTGGAAGGATGGTTGACTCGGGTTCAAGTGGAATGGAGGTGGTTAACTCGGTTTCATATGGAAGAATTGGAGTGTCAAGCCAAAAATTACATTCTTGTATGGCTGAGTTTTCCCCCTGAATGGAAGTTTTTGGGTAGTATGATTGATTCTCAAAGAAGGTGACATCCATAGAAACGTAGAATTTCCTAGTGATAGGTGAGTAACACTTGTAACCTTTTTTAGTGGGAGAGTAACCAAGAAAGAGACATTTGATGGCCTTCGGATCAAGCTTGCTTCTATGATGTTGATGTATATGAACAAATGCTGTACACCCAAATACTTTTAATGGTAGGGATAAGATGATTTGAGTATCTGGGTAGGAGCAAAGAATGGTTTGGCAGGGTGTTTGGAATTTGAGAACTCTTGATGGCATCCGGTTAATGAGATATGTGGCCGTGAGGACTGCCTCTCCCCAAAAATGCTTAGGAACGTTTGTAGTGAACATAATGGATCTGGCCACTTCGAGGAGGTGTCTGTTTTTCCTTTCTGCCACCCCGTCTTGTTGAGGTGTGTCGACACATGAACTTTGATGAACTATTCCCTGATCCATCAGATATTTGCCAAGTAAAGAATTGAAGTAATCTTTGGCGTTATCCGTCCTAAACACCTTTATTTTTGTCTGGAATTGTGTTTGGATCATGCTGTTGAAATTTTTGAAGATAATACCCGCCTCTGATTTTTCTTTCATCAAATATATCCAGGTTATACGAGTATGGTCATCAATGAATGAAATAAACCATCGAGCTCCTGAGATATTGTTGACTCTAGAGGGTCCCCATATATCACTGTGAATGACTGCAAATGGGTGAGATGTTTTGTACCCTTGGATTGGATAATTACTTCTCACATGTTTGGATAATTGGCACACTTCACATTGAAGAATCTGAGGTTTGATATTGTCGAATAATGTTGGGAACAACTTTTTTAAATACTGGAAATTGGGATGACCTAACCTATAGTGCCACAACATGATTGCACTATTGTTATTTGACAAGGCTAGAGGAATTGGAGATGACACACTACTTGCAGCTTGAACTTGTTGTTTAGGATTATTAGGACCGTTAAGAAGATAGAGCCCCGCACATTCCTTAGCTTTGCCAATAATCCTCCCTGATTCCAAGTCCTGAAATTCACAACGATTTGAGAAAAAATTAGTAACACAATTCAGGTCTTTGGTGAGTTTGCTAATGGACAGCAAATTACAAGTTAAATTAGGCACCAACAGCACGGATTTTAAAGTCAAGTCATTGGTAATAGTAACTGATCCTATTCCTGCCACTTTAGACAATGATCCATCAGCAATTCGAACCATCAAATTTTCAGAACTTGGGCTGTAAGTATTGAATAGTGTAGCATTACCAGTCATATGATCTGATGCGCCAGAGTCTACTATCCAAGGACTGTGTCTCTTCATTTCAGTGCTCAAAGCCATAGGAAAATTACCTGTTTGATCAACGGAATGGAAGATGGAAGATGGAAAATTACCGACACCGGATCCCATTCTAATGGTGTTCTCGGCTGGGATCGGAATGGAAGATGTTGTTTGGTGGCCGATCATCTTCTGAAGCAACTCGATCTGCTCTTTGCTAAAGAGTGTAGTTTCGAACGATGTCTTCTCCTTGCTATTGGACATCATGACGGATTGAGACCCTCGGAGAAAGTTTTGCCCATTCAGTTTATGACCTGTAATGGGGAGATGAGAATTTTCTGCTACTCCAAGGTTGTTTGGAATTGTGACTTCAGAGGTATGTTTTTCGGTAGCCATTCCGGTGGCTGGGCCTTATTTTGGCAAAAAAAAGGAGAAGGTATTAGCGTTGCAGAACCGAGGAACGGAGACTAGGGTTTCGGTTTTACCGCTCTGATACCATAAAGAATTATAGAGAGGAAAACTCTATAAAGAATTTTAGAGAGGAAACTCTATTTTTTTTCTTATTATTTCTTCTCCACATAGGAGGGGTTATATAGAGGAAATACAATTAGGAAAGAAATCAATCAAGGAAATCAATCTACAATCCCTACAATTAGGCTAATTGTCAACTACACTAATCAAGCAATCAATCACACTAATCAAGTAATCAATTAGTCAACTATACAATAATTAATTGATTATATTCTAACAGAAACTAATCCCTAAACTTTAGGAATTAATTTCGGAATTCAACAGATCTTATGCAAATCTTGGCTGTGGATTTTAAAGCTATGATCTGTTCCAATCGTTGTTAGATTTGAATAGATACAAACTTATCTAAAACCCATTATATCTGCGTATAGCATTTTTGTATATTAGGGGTATAGAGCATTGATTGATATTTA
Organism: Acer saccharum; assembly: GCA_030490815.1. Taxonomy (NCBI): domain Eukaryota; kingdom Viridiplantae; phylum Streptophyta; class Magnoliopsida; order Sapindales; family Sapindaceae; genus Acer; species Acer saccharum. Next base: position 54,607,387 of record CM059866.1, read on the forward strand.
TGGTAAATTTGCTTATAATCCACCCACTGCTAATCAGAATATTGTAGTTGGACAGAAGCTTGATTTTGAACTCTGCCAAAACAGAGAGAAGTACAATACATATAAGGCTTAAGAAGTATCATGATCATCATCTCTCTCCATATATCTTAACCTGTGTACATGTGTTTTAGTTTCCACTTTTCCTTGAGCTATGCTCTAGGGGAATTATCCGATTTAAATTGTAGATCTAGGACTGGAATCAGAGAACAGACGTCAGTAAGATATTTTCCTTTCAAAATCAGTCATAAAGGGGAGAACTTGAAAGTTCACTTCTTTTTAGTTATGCTAGTTAAATTTGTTGTCCTAGACGGTCTAGACTGGGCTGATAAATTTGTTAGTTAGAGACTTTTTTCTGTATTAGGGGTTTCAGTGAGATAGCTATCAAATTCATGATATACATAAACTGGATATGGATTAACTTGAAGAAGAATAAAGTTTACTTAACATCCCTGTACGGACGAGGAACAAACTTGTGGGTTCTGGTATAATTAACCACTTCAGTAATACAAATACATTAGAAAAATTTGCAATAACTAATATATTCTTTCTCTCACTCTCTTGTCTTTATCCCTCTGTTGGCCTCCACCTTACCTACCCCACACCACACATATACAGAAGGACTATTATTTTTTTCAACTATCCGCATTAGTTAAGTGTGATTTTAACTATGAGATGCCATGACCGTTAATTTCATTTAGGTTTTTTATAGTTGGTTTCTGGTGTCCACTTGTGCAGATAAGACTGTGCACAACTTAAATGAGTACATTGAAATCAGTGGTGAAAACATCTCAACAAATGTTGGAGTTGAGCTGATTAATGATGTTTTTAATAAGAAACTTGGTGTTGTGATGAATGAAAATCAGCTGGAGGAATTCTTTTCCCAAATCTCTCGATGAATTCTGAAGTATGTCTCCAGAAAGGAACATTTGCAATGCATTGTTTCAGTACATATAAATAAACTACTGGCAGCACCACGCAGCCACTGTTCATTAAACTTATGCCCTTCATTTTCTATGCCTTATTTTATTAATCGAGTTTTTGTTACATACCCAATTGTAAACATGATATTTTTTGCTTTGCCTGTTTGTAATTGCTGCTTTGAGTCACCTATTTCATAGCATAAATTTCACGCATGAGATATGATTCAAAATCATATTTGTGCTCCGATGGATATGGTGTTGTAAACCACATGTGGCTTGTGTTCTATCATAACTTATGTTTGTTATTTGAACAATTTAGCTAAAGCCAACCCAAGTGTCCTATAAATAATATCCTTGATTGTCATTTGTTCACAAATTGTATGCTAGTGTTTGCCTATTTTTCCCTTTCATACAAATAAACCCTCTAACCTAATTTCTTTGCTCAGCTGACTATAAACTAGAGATTATTGCCGGACCCTGCAACTTAGTAGTCATGAAACTGCAAGTTAACTGCATTAATGCTAGTTATAATAAGATCAGAATATACTTTTCAAGAGTTTATGAACGACACTTCATAGAACACCCCCGTAAAGCAATTGTATTAAATCAACTGCAATGCGGGAATGTTGTAATAACACAAATATTATTTAGGTATTCATCAATCTCTTTCTTCATTCTGTTTATGTCAACACTTTTTATATTTACTAAATAGTATGGATTATGGATTTTTATTAGAAAGTTGTCACAAAGTGCATGGAGCTTTATCTGGTTAGTTTCCATTATCATATTCATAAAACTAAAATATTTCAGTACCCATAATTTCTTAATTAATTTTATCTCTATTTTTTTTTTTCCTTTCAAATAGGAATCAGTAGTGCAACATAGTACAAGTGTAAAAAAGGTCCGGAGTAGTCCATCATTATGTTGGAGTAAAGCTACTGAGCTCCTACAGCGTTTTTCTCCTTTGATAGATCAATTTGTTGACTGCTTTTACGTGTGAAACCACCTTTTTTTCCTTCGATAACAGACCGTTTTATGTGTAACAGCTTTAATGTGGACCTCTCTCTTGCTTTTCCTACTGTAATTAATGGTTTTTTTCTTTTTTGGTTCCATCAACATTTGTGGTTTCCAGCTTTAAATGGTTTAAATATAAGGATAAATTTATGTGCATGAAATGATTACAAGCTCAATAATTGATGGGCAAGACTTCCATCACTAACGAGCTTTGAAAGTCAGGACCCTGTAGCTTGTCTAATTACAAGTTGAAAGAATTGGAATTATCAATTATGTATTGTTGGAAGAGAAAAGTTGAATGTGAATGATTTCTCATCTGGTGCATAATGCATAGAGTTGTTATGATCTCGATCTACTTGTGCAAATCTTTTTTTCTTTTTAAAAAAAAAATGAATTTGGAGTAGGAGTTTACTAACAAACAAAAATTCTCATGGAGTTTTCCAAAAAAACAAATTAAGAAGGGTGCTAATAGGATAATTACTATATATCCATATGCAAGTGCTACACATGAAATGGAATCTCCAAGTGAATTTTCTGTTTCTGTTTGCGAAAAAAACAAAGGGGTTTTAATTAATTATAAATATGCATAATTTGTTGATCCGGAAATTAAAAAATAAGGGTAAATAACTAAATACGCTCTTATTTAATACCAGCAATGCGGCTAATAATATTCGAACCAATTGTTATACACCGGTTATAAATGGTTTGTTATTATTTGCTATAATAACAAACAATTTATAACAAATAAATCCGGGATTTATTTTAGAAGAGGGGAAGACTCGAACACGTAAACTCGTGCTTCAATTGTGAGAGGGTTTACTATCATACCAATTTCATCTTGTTCGATAAATAAATTTATAACAAAGTTTATCGGACATTATAATGCATTATATATATATATTCATAAATTACTGAATCAAAATATTTTTGATTAATATAAGAATTGTGAGGGAAGCCCACAGATTTCATTAAAATTTATTTTCTTTTCTTTTCGTAAGTAAATAAACCTGGCTAAAAAGCTCGTAGGTCACCTGTTGTTTTCAATAATAATAATAATAATTACGTAGGTCACCTGCTCCCATTATACTCTATTTGATGTTGGATTACTATATTGCCACTTTTTTTTGGGTGGAGAAGTTAGGATAATGAAATTTTAAAATAAAGGAGCATGACATATAATGTATTAAATTTAATTAAACAATAGAAAATGACATATAATGTATTAAATTTAATTAAACAATAGAAATTAACATCATATAACGCCATACTCATAACCTACCAGTTCATACTTTAACACAAACACAATAAACACCCTGCAACTCTCTGTTTCCACCCATAAACATGGCTGCTGAAGTCCATTATATCTGATTTGAATATATACAAAATTACAAACTTATATATACCCATTATATCTGCGTATAGCATTTTTGTATATTAGGGGTACATAGAGCTTTGATTGATATTTATGGTAAATTTGCTTATAAAATATCCACCAACTACTAATCAGAATATTGTTGTTGGACAGGAGCTTGATTTTGAACTCTGCCAAAAAAGAGAGAAGTACAAATGTACAATACATATAAGGCTTAAGAAATGTCATGATCATCATCTCTCTCTATATATCTTAACCTGTGTACATGTGTTTTAGTTTCCTCTTTTCCTTGAGCTATGCTCTAGGGGAATTATCCGATTTAAATTGTAGATCTAGGACTGAAATCAGAGATCAAACGTCAGTTAGATATTTCCCTTTCAAAATCAGTCATAAAGGGGAGAACTTGAAAGTTCACTTCTTTTTAGCTATGTTAGTTAAATTTGTTGTTTTAGACGGTTTGGTGTGGGTTGATAAATTTGTTAGTTAGAGATTTATTTATTTATTTATTTGTATTAGGGGTTTCAGTGAGATAGCCATCAAATTCATATGATATACATAAACCGGATATGGATTAACTGTTGGAAATAGCCATCATGTGGGGCCACACATGTAAATATTAAATGTGTTGTGCTATCTTTTGGTTAAGCCTAAATTAAAGTGATCTAATTAAGATTTAAAGTTTTAAGGCTTAAGAGTATAATTGTCATGGAATTAATGTGTAGATACCAGAGTGCTATATCTAATTTGATGAGGGGCCAAATTAGAAATAGCAAAACCTATAATAATCTCATTATTATATATTAGGGTGATGGTCCCCAAATTACATGATACTTTTTTTTGTCTGCATCCCCATCAACAGATAAAGAGAGACAAAATTTAGGGTTCCTAAAGATCGTGATAATTTGGAAGATCACAACCCGTCCACCGATCTCCGGCAATGGATTCAGGTACGCTTCCGCATTCTACAGCCTCTCTTTCTCTTGAATTGACATGGGTTAGTAATATGTATTTAGGGTTTGATTTATCATGATATAGAAACATGTTTTGGTTGATATTCGGATTAATTTTGTGCCTATACATGTTGATTATGTTTTAATCAAATCTCTTACAAGTGGTATCGGAGCCACCCATGATTGATTCTTGAGTATTTGATTGATTTTCGGAGATATTATGTTGTGTTGTTCATACACTGTCATATGATATATATTATTTTAATATAAATCGAGACTTTAGTGCTTTGTATCAATATATGTTTGATATATTGTTTAATATAAATCAGTGCTTCACTGTTTGTATCCTATATATGTTTAATATATTTTTTAATTCTCGATCTGATAAAGTAATAAGATATATTATGTATTTTTGTTCTCTGTTGTTCTTGTTTTGATGTTATATATATATATATATATATATATATATATATATAAAGAATATGAATCGGTGATGGTTATATATATATATATAAAGAATTGTTGTATTGTTGCTTGCGTGATTGATTTTTTACAAGATATATATATATGGAATATTGTTTGAGTTTTGGGTAACAAATCGGACCCAATAAAAAAAAAAAAAAAATATATATATATATATATATATATATCGTTTTTTGCTTAGGCCCCTCTCTTGAAAATTCGAAATTCTTGAGGGATATGTTTTGTAATTATTTTGGGTTATTATGTGATTTTGACAAAATAGTGGGGTCAATTTGTATTTACTGAAACTTCAGGGACCTTATGTAATTGTACAAACTCAGGGACCGATTTGTAATTATAAAATTAAGGACCTTTCTGTCATTTTACAAATTCAGGGGCAAATTTATAATTACTGAAACTTGAGGGGCTTTTCTGTAATTTTACAAAATCAGGGGCTGATGTGTAATTTTTATTTATTTTATTTTAAAAATTAAAAAAAAAAAAAAAAAAATCAACTCAAATTCAAATATTTTGTGGTATATCTTTTATGGTTAAATAAAGTAGTTCATCATTCTAAATGGGCTAATTGAAACAAGATGTCGCCAAAGTGACCTCTCTTGTGTAGATTGTTCATGAGGGATGTTGGATGTTTGTTTGTGTGTGTGTAAATTCATGCGGGTATTAGCCGGCCCAAAGGAAGGTTAATACTTGGCTGAATTGCACATAAATCTATGGTGATAAACATGTGACAATTATAAGGTTTTACATGTGAATAATAAATCGATCCAAAGATAGATTTATTATTTGACATGAATTATTGTCAATGATTGATCACTACAATAAGAGTACCACTTACAGTTAATATTGTGTATGTAAATTCATGCGGGTATTAGCCGGCCCAAAGGTAGGTTAATACTTGGCCGAATTGTACACACACATGTGGTGATAAACATGTGACAATTATAAGGTTTTACATGTGAATAATAAGTCGATCAAAAGATAGATTTATTATTTGACATGAATTATTGTCAATGTTTGATCACTGCAACAAGAGTACCACTTACAATTAATATTACTGTCCAAAGACTTGATATTAATGTTGTGCTAGGTATCTTGAGATAGGACTTACCATTATTTGAATTTGTTGATTATTGTATTTGGTTATTAATGTGAGCATGTTTGTTTGTTTGTTTGTTTGTTTGTTTTGTTCTCTTTACGGCTAGTGTTTCTACTATATCTGCTAATATCAACTCTATACCCATGCTTAATGGGACCAACTTTAAGGATTAGAAGGAGAACATAGAAATTGTTCTCGACTACATGGATCTGGACCTTGCACTTTGGATTGAGTAGTCCGCTTCTTTTACGGATGCAAGTTCTCTTGATGACAGGAAGAACTTTGAGAAGTGAGATCGCTTAAATTGCATGAGTCTTATGATCATCAAGCGCGGCATTCCGGAGGCATTTAGGGGTGCGGTATCTGAAAAGATAATCAAAGCTAAAGAGTTCCTAACCGAAATTGAAAAACGTGTTGTGAAAAACGATAAGGTAGAAACAAGCACGCTTTTGCAAAGCTTGATTTCTATGAAGTACAAAGGCAATGGGAACATAAGGGAGTACATTATGGAAATGTCTCATATTGCTTTTAAGGTTAAGGCACTAAAGCTCGAGCTATCTAACGACTTAATCGTGCATTTAGTATTAATATCACTTCCTGCACAATACAGTCAGTTTAAGGTCAGTTACAATTGTCAAATGGAGAAATGGACTCTTAATGAGCTCATTTCTTACTGTGTGCAAGAGGAAGAGATATTGAAGCAAGACAGAATCGAAAGTACTATTTGGCTAGCATCTCTAAAGACAAGGGCAAAAAGAGTAAGAATAATGAAGCGCTCAAAACAATAGCTTGTATTTTGAACCGAGTGCCAACTAAAGCAGCTGTAAAAACACCTTATGATTATGAGCTTTAGACAGGCAGAGAGCCCATTCTAAAGCATTTTCACATTTGGGGATGTCCAGCTGAGGCAAGGCCTTACAGGCCATATGAAAAGAAATTAGACTCCAAAACTGTGAGCAGCTACTTCATTGGCTACTATAAGCGATTTAAGGGCTATAAGTTTTATGATCCCACACTTAGGTCAATTTTTGAGACGGGAACTGCAACATTTTTTTAGGATGCTAAGTTTGGGGGGAGAAATAAGGTTAGAGACATTGTCTTTGAGGAGGAATCAATTTCGATTACCACTATCGCTTTTGACAATGTGCAGGTTTCTGTACCTGTCATTGATTAAGAAGCAAATCTGGATCCTCAACCAGACAATGTTGATCAACCCCCCATTCAAGATGAGGTAATTGTTCCTGAGAAACAAACTCAACAACCTCAAGAACCAGTGCCATTAAGGCGATCCACTAGAGAAAGGAGAAATGCTATTCCGGAAGATTTTATCGTATTTCTCTAGGAACATGAGGAAGACATTGGAATGGTGGAAGATGATCCAATCAACCTCCATCAAGCCATGCAATGTTCCAACTTTCAGAAGTGGATTGATGCCATGAATGAGGAGTATAAGTCTATGCAAGACAATAAGGTTTGGGAACTTGTCCCATTACTAGAAGGTTGTAAATGGATTTTTAAAACCAAAAGGGATTCGAAAGGTAATGTGGAGAGGTATAAGGCTCGTTTTATAGTTAAAGGCTTTACCCAAAATGAAGGGATTGATTTCAAAGAGACTTTCTCTCCGGTTTCAACGAAAGACTCTTTTAGGATAATCATGGCACTTGTTACACATTTTGACCTTGAGCTTCATTAGATGGATGTCAAAACAGCGTTTCTCAATGGTGACATTGACGAAACAATTTATATGGTGCACCCAGAAAACTTTGAGTCAGGAGACCCAAAGAATATGGTCTGCAAATTGACAAAGTCCATCTATGGACTCAAACAAGCTTCCCGTCAGTGTATCACAAGTTTCATCAAGTGATTGTCTCGTTTGGTTTTGAGACAAACGTTGATAATTGTGTGTATCACAAATTCAGTGGGAGTAAGCACATATTCCTGGTTTTATATGTCGATGACATACTGCTTGCCACAAATGATATAGGCATGTTGCACGAAACCAAGAGATTTTTATCAAAGAATTTTGAGATGAAAGATCTTGGTGACGCCTCCTTTGTATTAGGGATCCAGATACAACGAGATCGCTCTTAGGGTATTCTTGGATTATCACAAAGGAGCTATATCGATAAAGTACTCAAAAGGTTTGGCATGCAGGATAACAAACCAGGTGACACCCCTGTCGCTAAAGGAGACAAGTTTAGTCTCAATCAGTGCCCTAAAAATAACCTTGAAGTTAAGGAAATGTAGAAGATTCCATATGCATCAGCTGTAGGGAGTCTAATGTATGCTCAGGTGTGTACGCGTCCGGATATTGCGTACATTGTTGGTATGTTAGGTAGATATTTAAGTAACCCTGGGATGGATCATTGGAAAGCAGCCAAGCGGGTTATGAGGTATTTACAGAGAACAAAAGATTACATGCTCACATATAGGAGATCGGATCAGTTGGAGATCACAGGGTATTCCGACTCCGATTATGCTGGATGCCAAGACAGTAGGAGATCCACATCAGGCTACATATACCTGTTGGTTGGTGGAGCTATTTCTTGGAGGAGTGCCAAACAGACACTCGTAGCTTCTTCCACCATGGCAGCAGAGTTTGTAGCATGTTATGAGGCATCCAATCATGGGATATGGCTGCGGAATTTTGTCACTGGGCTGCGCATTCTTGAGGGTATTGAAAGACCACTCAAACTATATTGTGACAATAAGTCAGCAGTGCTATATTCCAACAACAACAGGAGCTCATCTAAGTCAAAGCATATTGACATTAAGTTCCTAGTTGTGAAGGAGAGAGTGCAGAGTGGACAAATATCCATAGAGCACATTAGGACAAACTCCATGATAGCGGATTCGCTTACAAAGGGATTACCACCCAAGGTCTTTCATGAGCACACTGCTCATATGGGTGTTATTTTGTGTGAGGATATCACATTATAGTGGGAGTTTGTATCATTTTATATTGCTTTATGTTTGATTTTGGACATACTTATGCATTTATGTATTTGGATATTTTTCTGATCAGAAATAAAATATTCAGTTCATTTCACTCTGTTACATTATGTTAAGTATTGATCTCACTAAAGAATAAAGTAGGACCAGTTGGAAATAGACATGTATAAATCACATTGCATGTAATTTCCATGCTACGCATCCATGATTGATCTATGTCATTTGGTTATGTTGGTGTACGTGACCATTGATGGGTTTAGTCACAATAAATGTGACGAAAACCGCTTTGATCCTATAATGGCATAATCAATGGACGAGATTGTTCAGATATACCCTAAAATTGTGATAGCAAAATTTTGGAGCTCATAAAGTTATACACATTTGTAAAGTTACATGTGTGGCCCAGTGGGAGATTGTTGGAAAATTCCATCATGTGGGGCCACACATGTAAATATTAAATGTGTTGTGCTATCTTTTGGTTAAGCCTAAATTAAAGTGATCTAATTAAGATTTAAAGTTTTAAGGCTTAAGGGTATAATTGTCATGGAATTAATGTGTAGATACCAGAGTGCTATATCTAATTTGATAAGGGGCCAAATTAGAAATAGCAAAACCTATAATAATCTCATTATTATATATTAGGGTGATGGTCCCCAAATTACACGATACTTTTTCTTGTCTGCATCCCCATCAACAGATAAAGAGAGACAAAATTTAGGGTTCCTAAAGATCGTGATAATTTGGAAGATCACAACCCGTCCACTGATCTCCGGCAATGGATTCAGGTACGCTTCCGCATTCTACAGCCTCTCTTTCTCTTGAATTGACATGGGTTAGTAATATGTATTTAGGGTTTGATTAATCATGATATAGAAACATGTTTAGGTTGATATTCGGATTAATTTTGTGCATATACATGTTGATTATGTTTTAATCAAATCTCTTACATTAACTTGAAAAAGAATGAATTTTACATAATATCCCTGTATAGACGAGGAACAAACTTGTGTAATACAAATACCTTAGAAAAATTTGCAATAACTAATATTTTCTCTCACTCTCTCTAGTCTCTATCCCTATGCTGGCCTCCACCTTACCTACCCCACACCACACATATATAGAAGCACTCTATTTTTTTTCAACTATCTACAATAGTCAAGTGTGATTTTAACTATGAGATGCCATGACTGTTAATTTTATTTAGATTTTTTGTAGTTGGTTTCCTGTATCCACTTGTGCAGGCAAGACAGTACAAAACTTAAATGAGTACATTGAAATCGGTGCTGAAAACATCTCAACAAATATTGGAGCTGAGTTGATTAATGATGTTTCTAATAAGAAACTTGGTGTTGTAATGAACGAAAATATCCAATGCATTGCAATGAATTCTTGGTGCTGAGCTAGAGGAATTCTTTCCCCAAGTCTATCAATGAATTCTTAAGTATATCTCCTCGAACATTTGCAATGCACTATTTCAATACATAGAAATAAACTACTGGCTGCACCAGGCAGCCACTGTTCATTAAACTTATACCCTTCCTTTTCTAAGTCTTATTTTATTAATCGAGTTTTTGTTACATACCCAATTGTAAATATGATATTTTTTGCTTTGCCTGCTTGTAATTTTTGCTTTGAGTCACCTATTTCATACATAAATTTCACATATGAGATATGATAAAGAATCATATTTGTGCGCCGGTGGATATGGTGTTGTAAACCACATGTGGTTTGTGTTCTGTCATAAATTTTGTTTGTTATTTTTGAGTTGTGACTTATGGAATTGAGAAGCTGGGTATAGATGGACTGATGGACCTATTTATTTGAACAATTTAGCTAAAGCCGACCCAAGTGTCCTATAAAAAATATCCTTGTTTATCATTTGTTCACAAACTGTATGCTAGTGTTTGCCTATTTTTCCCTTTCATACTAATAAACCCTCTGACCAAATTTCTTTGCTCAGCTGACTATAAAATAGAGATTATTGTCGGACCCTGCAACTTAGCAGTCACAAAACTGCAAGTTAACTGCATTAATGCTAGTTATAACAAGATCAGAATATACTTTTTAAGAGTTTATGAACGACACTTCATAGAACACCCCCGTAAAAAAAATGTATTAAAGTTATAGCAATCCCCTAAATCAACTACAACCCGGGAATTTTGTAATAACACAAACATTACTTAGGTATTCATCAATCTATTTCTTCATTCTGTTTATGTCAATGCTTTTTATGTTTACAAAAAATATATATATATTTTTTAATCCCTCCAATCTATGTAAATGGCAAAGCAGGGAGCAATGGAGCATGGATTTTTCTTAGAAAGTTGTCACAAGGTGCATGGAGCTAATCTGGTAAGTTTCCATTATAATATTCATAAAAATAAAATATTTCACTTACCCATAATTTCTTAATTAATTTTTTCTCATTTGTTGACTTGCTTTTATGTGTGAAACCGCGTTTTATTATTATTTTATTTTTTGTTTTTGTTTTTGTTTTTTTATAAGGATTGATCAATGTGTTGACCGCTTCAACATTTCTTAATTAATTTTAGATCATTTTGTTTTTTCCTTTAAAATAGTAATTGCAGTTAGGGGTGGCAATGGGCGGGTCAAGGCCGCCCCAAACCCGTAACTTGATTTTTAAAGGTTGCCATAAACCCGACCCGTGACCCGGTCGGGTCAAAAACTTCCGCTCTAAACCCGCCCCGTTTGAAGCACAATTTTTTTTTTTTTGGGAAAAAACACAATTTTTTTTTTTTTTTTTTTTTTTTTTGTAAACAACAAAATGAAGAAACGTTGGAGAATTGGAGCATACATGGATGAACAGTAGGCTTTATATTGAAGTTGGTGTTGGGTTTGAAGCAACGTTGGAGACAATCCACCTAATTTGTTGACTGCTAGATAAATCAATTTGAGCTAGTGAGCTACACGCGGTTTCTCACCGCGTTTTTCTCCTAGATCAATTTGTTTTTTTTTCCCTTGTTTTTTTCTCCTACACGCGGTTTTTCCCTTGCTTTTCCCATTGTAATTAATGTTTTTTTTTTCATCAACATCAGTATTATCGCAGACAAGGTGACCCCTCACATTTATTTCATCAGATTGTGGTCCCCAAATCTAAAATTATTATAATATTTTTTTAAGAAAACTGGTTATTATCACTTGATGTGTATATTAAATTACAGGGTCAGACTAAATGAATTAAAATTGACAGAATTTCACATATGTCCTGCCTTTTTAATGATTTGTCACCTTTATAAATGTCTTTCCAAATTCATCACTTTAGTCTTTACTTTTTTTCAAAACTCATCACTTTAGTCCATTTGATCAAATATATGAAAGTCAACTATTTAAAAACCTATGAAAATACACTTTTACCCTTATTATTATTTAATTTAGTTAAAATAATTATATTAGCTTTAAATTAAAATAAAAAATAATAAAATTCTCAATAATAAAATCTTAAATAAATATATTACAAAAAAAATCTTAAATAATTAATAATAATAAAATCCATTAATTTATTTTTTATTTTTTATTTTTTTCATAATGGATATTAATTTAGCTAAAATGATTATCTTAACTTTATATGATTTTTTTTCATAATTTTTTTTAATCTATTTATTTAAGATTTTATTATTGAGAATTTTATTGTTTTTCAATTTAATTTAAAACTAAGATAATCATTTTAGCTATATAAAAATCTATTATGAAAAAATACAAAATAAGAAAAAATTAATGGATTTTTTAATTATTTATTTAAGCTTTTTTTTTTTTTTTTTTTTGTAATATATTTATTTAAGATTATATTATTGAGAATTTTATTGTTTTTTATTTTAATTTAAAGTTAAGATAATCATTTTAGCTAAATTAAATAGTAATAGGGGTAAAAATGTACTTTCACAGGTTTTAAAATAGTTGACTTTCACATATTTGGTCAAATAAACTAAAGTGATGAGTTTTGAAAAAAGTAAGGACTAAAGTGATGAATTTGGAAAGACATTTATAAAGATGATAAATCATCAAAAAGGTAGGACTTATGTGAAATTCTGCCATTAAAATTTTGATTGAAAATCGTGTAACTTCAAATGGGTTAAATATACAATAATACTAAATATCCCACCTACAATCCCATCATTTCCATGTCAACACACATGGCAGCTGAGGTGTCACTTGATGAGTGAATACACATTAATTGATACTTATCTCTCTTATCTATGTATTCACTCACCAATTAATGTTTGTCCACTCACAAGTGACACCTCAATTGCCACGTGTGTTGAGATAAAAATGGTGAGATTATAAGTGGGATGTGTAGCATTACTGTTAAATATAAGGATAAATTTATGTGTATGAAATGATTCCATGCTCAACAATGATGGGCAATACTTCCATCACAAACGAGGACCGTGTAGCTTGTCTAATTACAAGTTGCATAAATTGGAATTATGTAAAAAGTTGGAAGAGAAAAGTTGAATGTGAATGATTTTTCATCAGGTGCATAATGCATAGAGTTGTTATGATCTCTACTTGTGCAAATCTTTAAAAAATAATAATGAATTTGGTATTTGGAGTAGGAGTTTACTAACAAACAAAATTCTCATGGAGTTTTTCTGGACTCTTAGCCCTCCTCTTTACCAAAAAAATAAAAAATAAAAAATATCATGGAGTTTACTAGAAAAACAAAAACAAAAACAAATTAAGAACGGTGCTAATAGGATAATCAATATGCAAGTGCTACGCATGAAATTGAATCTCCAAGTGAATTTTCTTTTCCTGTTTGCCAAAAAAACAGTTTTAATTGACTATAAATATGCATAAGTTGTTGATTAGGAAATTAAAAAACGGGGTAATTACCCTAGTGGCCACTGACTTTTGCCACTACTATCAAAATGGCCACCGGATGGAATTATAAATATGAATATATATAAATATGAGTATATGACACAATACTCCCATGCAAAGAAGTTATAATATTGGAATTATAAAATTGATTGTAAGTTGTAACTTTTTATCTCATTTCCAAAATTAGAAATTCCTGCAGCTTCAGAGTCTAATTGTGTATATACAATATGTATGGCTTTCAAAAGATCTAAATTATCCCCAATATTGTCTCTATATTGGTATTTTGGGTTCAAATAGTAAGTTAGAAGAATAAAAAATATTAATTTTAGTATAAATAATTAAATAATTTTCAATATAGATTATTTGAACAATAATTTAAGTGTTTAAGATTAATTTTAAAAATTTTTTTTTTTACAAAATATCCTTGGATATCAGGATGAAATTCACAATATTTTGAGAATATTGAGATATTTCAAATATTGTGATATTTTGGAAATATCGGGAGATTTTTATAGATATTTCGAAATCGACGGGATATTTGCTAGACATTAGATATTACCTCTGTTTCGATATCAGTCCCTCCAAAATATAGATATATTGATTTTAAGTTCCCTGACTGTTGGTTTCGAAAAAATAAAAATAATGATAAAGTAGGTCACCTGGTCCCATTACCGTCACAAAGAAAAAAAAATATCAAGTCCTTTACACCGAGAGCCACAAGCTTAGAAAGAGGAATTCATTTTTTGTGAATCCGTTTTTAGGACTCGTTTGGTACACCACACTGTATTATATTAGGAGTTTAAAATGTATTAGAATAATACAATACAATGTTTGATTTGTTTTGTTTTGCACTATTCACTGTATTGTATTAATTAATACATTTTAATTGGTCTAATACGGTGGATATTGTATTAGCTAATACAGAGTTGAGAGGTTGTATTAGTTAATAAAGCATAATATAATCTAATACAAAATATCACCAAACACATGATTGTATAAGATTATAAGAATAATACAATCCAATACAATACAATCCAATCCAATCCAATCCAGTACAATCTGATACAATTCAATACAATACAATACAGCGTACCAAACCAGCCCTAAGTTGTTCTCACGATTCTCAATGTTTTTGTTTTTGTTTTTCAAAAAATTGCTGCACAGGTTTTCATACTTTTGCATCTTTTATTTTTGAGTAATGCTAGAGGACCCAAAAATCCAACCCAAATTTTGGACCCAAACCATGTGGCACACATCACATGGGGTATTGGAAAGAGTGAAGTGGGGCCATGTTGTGTTTGATATGTGCCACATGGGTTTGGGTCCAAAATTTGGGTTGGATTTTTGGGTCCTCTAGCATTACTCTTTATTTTTTAAGCAATACTTTTGCATCTAGAAAATAAAAAAAAAAGCTTTTAAAAAACTTTAATGAACGGCCCCATTAGTCCATTACTGTTGTTTTCAATAATAATAATAATAATAAAGTAGGTCACCTGCTCCCATTTCTGTCACAAAGAAAAAAAAAAAATCGAATTCCTTAGAAAGAGGAATCTATTTTCTAGTCCAAAAAGCAACCCCATTTCAGAACAACAAAAATGTCTCTCTCTCTCATCATCCAAAATCCACATCACTTGTCCTTGTATTGCACTATTACTTTTGCGAAATCCAACTCAACCAATCAGAATCCAGGAAACTCAATCTGTAATAAGCCTATAGATAGATAAGTAATATGCTTGTGCAGATAAGAAGACTGTTGCACAACTTTTTTTTTTTTTTTTTTCCCTTTTCTTTTGGCAATGAGACTGTGAACAGTTGAATGAGTATGATTGCATTAATTGATGTGGTTTCCAGCTTTAAATGGTTTAAATTCTCCAAATCCAGGACTCTGTAGCATGAATTGACTGGGGATTGAATTTATAATTACGTAGGTCACCTGCTCCCATTATACTATCTTGATGTAGGATTACTATATTGCCACTTTTTCTTGGGTGGAGAAATAAGGATAATGAAATTTTAAATTAAATTTAATTAAACAATAGAAATTAACATCGTATAATGCCATACTCATAACCTACCAGTTCATACTTTAATACAAACACAATAAACACCCTGCAACTCTCTGTTTCCACCCATAAACATGGCTGCTGAAGTCCATTATATCTGATTTGAATATATACAAACTTATCTATACCCATTATATCTGCGTATAGCATTTTTGTATATTAGGGGTACATAGAGCTTTGATTGATATTTATGGTAAATTTGCTTATAAAATATCCACCAACTACTAATCAGAATATTGTAGTTGGACAGGAGCTTGATTTTGAACTCTGCCAAAAAAGAGAGAAGTACAAATGTACAATACATATAAGGCTTAAGAAATGTCATGATCATCATCTCTCTCTATATATCTTAACCTGTGTACATGTGTTTTAGTTTCCTCTTTTCCTTGAGCTATATGCTCTAGGGGAATTATCCGATTTAAATTGTAGATCTAGGACTGAAATCAGAGATCAAACGTCAGTTAGATATTTTCCATTCAAAATCAGTCATAAAGGGGAGAACTTGAAAGTTCACTTCTTTTTAGCTATGTTAGTTAAATTCGTTGTTTTAGACGGTTTGGTGTGGGTTGATAAATTTGTTAGTTAGAGATTTATTTATTTATTTATTTGTATTAGGGGTTTCAGTGAGATAGCCATCAAATTCATATGATATACATAAACCGGATATGGATTAACTTGAAAAAGAATGAATTTTACATAATATCCCTGTATAGACGAGGAACAAACTTGTGTAATACAAATACCTTAGAAAAATTTGCAATAACTAATATTTTCTCTCACTCTCTCTAGTCTCTATCCCTCTGCTGGCCTCCACCTTACCTACCCCACACCACACATATATAGAAGCACTATATTTTTTTTCAACTATCTACAATAGTCAAGTGTGATTTTAACAATGAGATGCCATGACTGTTAATTTTATTTAGATTTTTTATAGTTGGTTTCTTGTGTCCACTTGTGCAGATAAGACAGTACAACACTTAAATGAGTACATTGAAATCGGTGCTGAAAATATCTCAACAAATATTGGAGCTGAGTTGATTAATGATGTTTTTAATAAAAAACTTGATGTTGTAATGAACGAAAGTATCCAATGCATTGCAATGAATTCTTGGTGCTGAGCTAGAGGAATTCTTTCCTCAAGTCTATCAATGAATTCTTAAGTATATCTCCTCGAACATTTGCAATGCATTATTTCAGTACATAGAAATAAACTACTGGCTGCACCAGGCAGCCACTGTTCATTAAACTTATGCCCTTCCTTTTCTAAGTCTTATTTTATTAATCGAGTTTTTGTTACATACCCAATTGTAAACATGATATTTTTTGCTTTGCCTGCTCGTAATTGTTGCTTTGAGTCACCTATTTCATACATAAATTTCACTCATGAGATATGATAAAGAATCATATTTGTGCGCCAGTGGATATGGTGTTGTAAACCACATGTGGTTTGTGTTCTGTCATAAATTTTGTTTGTTATTTTTGAGTTGTGACTTATGGAATTGAGAAGCTGGGTATAGATGTACTGATGGACCTATTTATTTGAACAATTTAGCTAAAGCCGACCCAAGTGTCCTATAAAAAATATCCTTGTTTATCATTTGTTCACAAACTGTATGCTAGTGTTTGCCTATTTTTCCCTTTCATACTACTAAACCCTCTGACCAAATTTCTTTGCTCAGCTGACTATAAAATAGAGATTATTGTCGGACCCTGCAACTTAGCAGTCACAAAACTGCAAGTTAACTGCATTAATGCTAGTTATAACAAGATCAGAATATACTTTTTAAGAGTTTATGAACGACACTTCATAGAACACCCCCGTAAAGAAAATGTATTAAAGTTATAGCAATCCCCTAAATCAACTGCAACGCGGGAATTTTGTAATAACAGAAACATTATTTAGGTATTAATCTCTTTTTTCATTCTGTTTATGTCAATGCTTTTGTTTACTAAATAAAAATTTGTTTTTTTTTTTTTTTTTTGAATCCCTACAATCTATGTAAATGGCAAGTAGGGAGCAATGGAGCATGGATTTTTCTTAGAAAGTTGTCACAAAGTGCATGGAGCTAATCTGGTATGTTTCCATTATCATATGCATAAAAATAAAATATTTCAGCTACCCATAATTTCTTAATTAATTTTATCTTTTTTTTTTCTTTTCCTTTTAATAGGAATCCCAGTTAGAAAGAGTTCAAGATTTATTTGGTAATTACCTTAAACATAAATAAAGATTTTTTTAAAGCAACTGGCTTCTACACGTAAGCAATCCACCTAACTTGTTGCAGGTTTGCAGCCACGTTTTTCTCTTTCTCTCTCCTCTTTTTTATTTTTTTTTATTTTTTTTTTTTTACAATGAGTGGGACTTGGCAAGATTAGACTCTACAACTACTTTCACTATCAGGGAGAGGTTACAAATGGATTATAACTCTCACAACTGGAGAGAGGGTTACTCCCATAGTCGGGAGATGGTTCCCCACACTTTGGGATTTAATAGCCAAAGATGGGACAATAATTATATACATATCAAAGCTTGAACCTTGATGGTGGAAACTCACTTGGGACAATAATTTGTTGACTACTTTTACGTGTGAAACAGCATCAACATCATTAATGTGGACCATCTCTTGCTTTTCCCATTGTAATTAATGTTTTTTTTTCTTCCATCAACATCAGTATTATCGCAGACACGTGACCCCTCACATTTATTTCATCACGTTGTGGTCCCCAAATCTAAAATTATTATAATATTTTTTTTAAAAAACCGGTTATTATCACTTGATGTGTATATTAAATTAAAGGGTCAGACTAAATGAATTAAAATTTTAAATTTTAATTGAAATCGTAATCGTGTAACTTCAAATGGTTTAAATATAAGGATAAATTTATGTGTATGAAATGATTCCATGCTCAATAAATGATGGGCAAGACTTCCATCACAAACGAGGACCGTGTAGCTTGTAGCTTGTCTAATTACAATGTTGCATGAATTGGAATTATGTATTGTTGGAAGAGAAAAGTTGAATGTGAATGATTTTTCATCAGGTGCATAATGCATAGAGTTGTTATGATCTCTACTTGTGCAAATCTTTAAAAAATAATAATGAATTTGGTATTTGGAGTAGGAGTTTACTAACAAACAAAATTCTCATGGAGTTCTTCTAGGCTTCTTATCCCTCCTAAACAAATTTATAACAAAGTTTTTCGGACATTATAATACTTATCATTTCGTACAATTTCATAATTTATATATTTATATATATTCATAAATTACTTATTGTCCAATCACTTATTGTCTGGAACGTAATTATAGCAGTTCAGTCCAATCAAGTAAATATTGCCCAGTTTTAAAGCTCACATTAACGAATTTACTTTCAACCATGAGTTTCACTGAAATACCTTCACCCATTGTTTAATATGGGTCTACTTAGTTAAGAGTTAAGACTGACCAAAGTTTTATATACAAGGACCCGACTTGCTCGCTGATCTTGTATTCAATGATATATCCTATTATATTATATAAAGTTACACGATATTTGGTGTTCGATTACTATATTGTTACTTTTTTTTTTAATCGTGGAGTAATAAGGATAATGAAATTTTAAAATAAAAGAGCATTACATATATTGTATTCAATTTAATTAAATAATAGAAATTAACATTATATAATGCCATACTCATAACCCACCAGTTCATACTTTTAACACAAACAAACAACCTGCAACTCTCTCTGTTTCCACCCATAAACATGGCTGCTGAAGTCCTTGTCTCTCCTATTGTTGACCTTCTCTTAGGTAAGCTAAGCTCCCAGGCTTACCAACAATTTTCCTTCATTTATGGTGTCAAAAAAGACCTGAAAAAGCTCCAGAGAACCTTGAACACCATCAAAGCTGTTCTCTTAGACGCTGAGGAACAACAGCTTCACAACCATCAAGTGAGTCTTTGGCTGGAAGAGCTCAAGGATGTCTGTTATGATGCAGAAGACGTGTTCGATGAATTTCAGGCTCATGCTTTGAGAAGGCAAGTATTAGCTGAGCGTGGAAGCATTCCCAAAAAGGTAAGCAATGCTCTCTCATGGCCTAAATCTCTTGCTTTTCGTTTCAATATAGGCCATAAGATTAAGGAGATTCGAGAGAGGTTAGATGAAATTGCCTCTAACAAGACTAAGTTTGGTTTCACAAATAGAGTTGAAAATACAATCAATCTTCCTCGTCAGAGGGAAACACACTCCTTCGTGGTTCCGTCAGAAATAATTGGTAGGGAAAAAGATAAGGAAGAGATCATAAAACTGCTGATGGATTCACCTGATGATAAAAATGTCTCTGTTATTCCTATTGTTGGAATTGCTGGTCTTGGAAAGACTGCACTTGCAAAATTGGTGTATAATGATAACAGGATAGATGAATGTTTCAAATTGAAATTGTGGATATGTGTCGCCGATGATTTTGTTGAGGAAAAAATAATGAGAGATATTATCAAATCTGCAACGGGTCAAAAACATAATGACATGAGTTTAGACCAATTGCAAAAAGAAATGCGAGATGTTTTAACCGGTAAAAAGTATTTACTTGTTATGGATGATGTTTGGAATGATGATGTCAACAAATGGAACGAATTCAAAAATTTATTGTTGGGTGGGGCAAATGGAAGTAAAATTCTAGTTACTACTCGTAGCAGTCAAGTTGCCTCAATTATGGGCACATTGAGAGGTGATCGTGCTAGTGTTGGGTATCACTTAGGAGGTCTTCCCGACGAGGGTTGTTTATCTTTATTTATAAAGTGTGCATTCAAAGAAAAAGAAGAAGAAAAGTTTCCAAACCTCGTAAAAATCGGGGGAGAGATTGTGAAAAAATGCAAAGGAGTTCCACTAGCGGTGAAAACATTAGGAAGCTTACTCTATTCATCAAATGATGAAGATCGTTGGAAAGAGATGAAAGATAGTGAGCTTTGGAATTTAGAACAAAAGAAGGATGGCATTTTACCTGCTTTAAAGCTAAGTTATTATCGATTGCCATCTTACTTAAAACAATGTTTTGTTTATTGTTCTGCCTTTCCAAAAGATTTTGAATTTGATAGCCAAATGGTGGTTCAATTTTGGATGGCACAAGGGCTTCTCCAATCTCGTAATGAAAATGAAGAGTTGGAAAAGATTGGTATGCAATACTTGAAGGAATTATTGTCAAGATCTTTCTTCCAAGATTTTGAAGAAATATTTGGAGACGATCAATTTACTTTTAAAATGCATGATCTTATGCACGATCTTGCATTATCAATGTCTAAAAATGAGTGTGGGATAGTGGACTCCCATAACCGTTCTATTTCGAACAAGGCACGACATTTGTCATTTGTTGAAAATAATATGATCAAAGATGGTGTTCCAAGCTTCTTGTCTAACATATGTCGTGTAAGAACCATCGATTTTCCATTTTATAGTGTGATTCCTACCCAATCATTTGTTGAATCATGTATCTCGATGTTCCCATTCTTGCGGCATCTAGATTTAAGTGATGGCAGTTTTGTATCAGTGCCTAAAAAGCTTGGCAATTTGAGGCATTTGAGATATCTCAACCTAGGAGATAATGGTAAAATCAAGAAACTACCAAACTCGATCTGCAAGTTGCAGAGTCTGCAAACTCTAATGTTGGATGGATGTGAGGAACTACTAGAGTTGCCTCGAGACATCAGGTATCTAATCAGTCTCAGGTGCCTTTCGTTAACCACAAAACAAAAGTTTCTGCCGCATAATGGAATTGTGCGTTTGAATTATCTTCGTTGTTTGTATATTAACTCATGCATCAATTTAGAGTATTTAGTTGAAGATATCGGTAACCTTAAAGCCCTCCAGACATTGGGTATTCGTCACTGCCCAAATCTAATATCATTACCAAGTAGTGTAAAACGCCTAAGCTCATTACAGAATTTGTGCCTTTTGGATTGTGAAAAACTTAATCTTGATTGGGGAATGGGAATGGAAGAGGAAGACACTCATCAAGACCTCAATGGCACAAGGCCTCACCTTCGAGCGCTTTATCTTGAAAAATTACCAAAATTGGTGGAGTTGCCGCAATGGCTTCTTCGATGCTCTGCCAACACTTTACAACTGTTGAGAATTGAAGAATGTCCCAATTTGTTGGCACTGCCAGGCTCACTTCAAAATCTGAAAACACTTGACGTTTTGGATTGTCCAAAAGTGGTATCTCTGCCGCAAGATATGCATGGCCTCACTACTCTGGAAAGAATTGAAATCAAAGGATGTCCGACACTTAGCGAAAGGTGTGAACAAGGTAGCGGTGAAGATTGGCCCCAGATTGCTCATGTCCCCAACATCTGGCTTGATGGAGATTTGATTATCAAGTAATTATCAGGTATTTTTTCCAACTTACTCCCTGTTTCTTAACTTTATTATTAATATTGTTATTAATATTTTGAATTCTCTCCCTGTTTCTTTCCAGGAGTTCTCTACGATCGCTTCATTCGTGGTATTGTTTCTTTTCATTTTTATACTTATCTTCTCTCAAGTGTGATATTTTTTGTTCTCTACTTTTTATTGGGCTTTTTATTTTTTATTTTTTATTTTATTATGGGTTTTAATTATTGTTGAAAAAAATAAATAAATTGAGGTGTGATTTTAATTAGGAATCAGATTGGTTTTTGAAGAATTTGTGATTTCTTGCTGAATTGTTGGTTGCGGTTCTCTGTTTGATTGCTGAGAAAAGGGTGGAAAGAAGTATTAATAATTTCAAATGTTTTTCTATATATATGGTCAATTTTTTGATTGAACAAAAATTGCTAAATGGAAAAACTTAGGGTTTTTTCATTTGTAATCCTATTACACTTCTCTTTCTGTAGCCAAGAAATGCATAAATTTTGATGAAAAATGAAGATATAAAAAATATAAAAAATTCTGATAATTTTTTTTATTTATTATTTTCTGGGATTTATAATTTTATGAGATGGAATTCGAATTTAGATTTCCTTTTATCATCATACTTTGCAGTTTATATGAGTTTAATTTGGTTGGGTGATGTTTTCACTAGGAGTTTTAAATCTTGATTTGTGATTAGTATTATTTATTGATATTCCATATGGGTCACCGATTTCCTGTTTGATCCTAGACAAACAACTAAAATGTAAATATATATAATTTTTTTTATAAGCTTTAAAATCATAATTATATACTTGAAGCATTTAATTAAACATGTTATGCTTGAGTAGTTGGGTTACAACTTACACTTGTTTAACTTGATTAACTTAAATTTTAATTTAAAGCTCATTTATTTTCATTTTTATGTATTTAAATACTGCAGCAGCTATATGGACGTTCAACCAAATTGTGCAGTTGAGTTGGATTAAGACTGCTCTTGTGCTTCACCTTGTATTGTAAATATTTGTGTTTCATAATACCAATAGTAATAATGCCCCGTATATTCTTCATTCCTGTATCGAATATTTGTACTATTAGTCTATTAACTACACTTGTTTATTATTTATTTCTTTTCCTTCCTTGATTGTTTGTTAATTTTCATTTCCTTGCTTGATAATTTTACTTGTCGAATTTGAAATACTTGTATTTTAGATATATTTCTGCTCATCAAATATATTTTTTTTTCCATTTTTGTACTTCGTAATACATATATGTGTATGTATTTTACATACTTTATCCACTGTTTCCATGTAAAATATTCTCATTTTATAAAATTATAAATTATATGTTTTTTTAAAAAAAATTAAATTTTTTTTTAAATAACAATGTGGTGTTATTAATAAAAGATTGTATTTAGAAGGACAATTATCAAATTGATTTTTTTTCTTAATTCTAAATACTTTACGATTTTTTCATTTTTGACTAAATTGAGTATCAAATTGTTCTCTCTTATTTAACTTGGCTTTAACCATTTCATACTTTAAATTAAAAAATATAACTTTGTTTTGTTTAATCCCATATTTATTTATTTTTTAATTTTCAATTTTAAATTACAAAATATTCAACTGTAAATTATAAAAGATTTCTTAAAAAAATAAAAATCATAAAATATTTAAAGAAGAAATTACCGTAATTTTGATAGTCAAACTTGGTTGACCGTTAACTAGGGAAAGTAATTGTCAATTTTTGTTAAAATTGTTTATAGACTTAAAATAAGATGCCGATTTGGTCTATTGGACAAGAATTTCATAGAACAGGCTCGGCCCATAATTTTAATTGGACACAAAGACCATTGTTAGTGGAAGCTCTGGCGAGAGCAACCTGAAACGGTGTCGTTCAAGTCATCAGGCGCTATGATATAAAGCGCGAAAACAATTGATCAACAATTGAAACATGGCAGTGGGCAGCTTGGAGTACTCTTCTCAGTTCGATCACACTCCCTTTTACTGGTAATTCTTTTATTATTACATTTTTAACTCTGTTTGTTTTGTAGTTCAATTTCTGGGTTTATTGTTGGTGTATTAGGGTTCAGATTATTTAATTTTCTCTGGATTGATTTCATATCCTTTATTTGTTTGTTTGATTTTCATTATGTGGTCACTCCCTCATTACATTTAGTGGGTTGATGTTTTTTTTTTTTTTTTTTTTTTTAAACTTTGTTTTATCACCTAAATCAGAGCTTGTTATTGTTCTTTCAACTTTGTGCTAATGGATTTGCTTTATTATTTATCTAGTGAGGAGAATGTTTACTTTCTTTGTAAGAAATTGTGTGCCAACGGAGTAGCAGATGCCGACGGATCTGATCTTTATGCGGTTTTCATTTCTAATGAGAAGAAACAGGCATGTATGTTGCTTATTTCCTTTATCAATTTTATTAGTTTCCTTGTTTGCTTTGTTCTGGTGGAATTAATTAAGATTAGTGTTCTGCTCTGCATGATTTACTTTTACAGAGCTACTGATTACAGACAAAGAAATAAGTTTTGTTGATTTTATTCGTTTGATTTGTTATAGACTATAATGCCACTCTCAGCAGGACTTCTCTGTGCTTGTGGAAGTAAGTAAGACTAGTTGTTGAGTTTATTGAGATCTAGTTGTGGAAATTCTCAGAGACCTTGTATTATTAAGTTTCACTGAGTTGATTTAGTTTGCTGTAAGATTGAAAATTGCATCTTTTTTTTGTTGTTATTTTTGATAACGAATTCTAGATCCCACTGTGGCATCAAAAGGCAAGCAAGAGAGCAGATGGTGTTATTCTCTGGGATTATCATGCTGTTTGCATTCAGGTGAAACTTGAAAGCTTAATCAACTTTGCTATTAATCATTTATGGCCTGATATAATTGGTTTACTTTTTAAGTAACACCAGAATGATTGATGGGATCGAATTTATGTTAGTAATGGTTATTTCTTTTGCCTCATTAAAATTTATAGAGAAAAGGAGGTGGTGATTCTCCTTGTTTAGTGTGGGATCTGGATTCAAGTCTACCATTTCCTTCTCCTTTAGCTTCTTATGTATCGGAAACCATCCGACCATCTTTTCAGCTCTTTTCTGAATATCGGAGGTATTTTTCTGGACACTTTTTTTAGGAGATTACTTAATGTTGGTGATTTTTATGCATTTATGCTAAGTGTATTTATGTAAATCTAGATGGCAATAAAGCATGCATCGTTGTTTACTTAAAACAAGTTAAGAATATTTGCATCAGCTATTGAAGAGCTGACAGGGTCCATGTGCTTTTTCCTTTAATATATTCCCAAACCTTATGTTTTTTCCTCGAAAAGTTACTAGTCGTTGAAACTTGTAAGAATCCATGTGTTAATTCTATCGGCAACTTTTATACCTGAGGGCTGAGAATAATATTGTTACCAATTATAGAAACTATTTGGGGTCTACTGGGGTCCATGTTCTGCAACTACACATCAAAGAAAGTCTGCATAACCTTGTTAACACTGATCCAAATAGGCAGCAGTGTGCTGTGTGTTACTCTACAACCATTCCCATGAAGCTGAAATATTACTTTCGTGAACAGCTATTCTTTTTATTATTTGCCATATCTGATTTTTGATATATCTTTACATAATGAGAGACATACTCCGCCTTTTCAGTTGTCTATTATCTCTCACCTAAGCCTTATAAATCACATAAGTATATTTTAAATCCTAAGCATAAGATTGTATCATTTTTGTCTCAATAAACTGGTCTTCTTGGCATTAGGTGTTTCCGAATCTTGCATGCTCCAATATTCCTCCGTTCTTTCGCCTCTGATAGAAAACATATGAAAGACCCTACTGGGAACTGGATTGCTGAGCCTCCTTCATATGAACCCATAGTTGTTGAAGGTAAACACTATGATCTTATGCAAATCTTGGCTATGGATTTTAAAGCTATGATCTGTTCCAATCGTTGTTAGATTTGAATAGATACAAACTTATCTAAAACCCATTATATCTGCGTATAGCATTTTTGTATATTAGGGGTACATAGAGCATTGATTGATATTTATGGTAAATTTGCTTATAATCAACCCACTGCTAATCAGAATATTGTAGTTGGACAGAAGCTTGATTTTGAAATCTGCCAAAACAGAGAGAAGTACAATACATATAAGGCTTAAGAAGTATCATGATCATCATCTCTCTCTCCATATATCTTAACCTGTGTACATGTGTTTTAGTTTCCACTTTTCCTTGAGCTATGCTCTAGGGGAATTATCTGATTTAAATTGTAGATCTAGGACTGGAATCAGAGATCAGACGTCAGTCAGATATTTTCCTTTCAAAATCAGTCATAAAGGGGAGAACTTGAAAGTTCACTTCTTTTTAGTTATGTTAGTTAAATTTGTTGTCCTAGACGGTCTGGTCTGGGCTGATAAATTTGTTAGAGACTTTTTTCTGTATTAGGGGTTTCAGTGAGATAGCTATCAAATTCATGATATATATAAACTGGATATGGATTAACTTGAAGAAGATTAAAGTTTACATAACATCCCTGTACGGAGTATAATGAACCACTTCAGTAATACAAATACATTAGAAAAATTTGCAATTACTAATATATTCTTTCTCTCACTCTCTCTTGTCTTTATCCCTCTGCTAGCCTCCACCTTACCTACCCCACACCACACATATACAGAAGGACTCTATTTTTTATTTTCAACTATCCGCATTAGTTAAGTGTGATTTTAACTATGAGATGCCATGACCCCCATAGTTGGTTTCTGGTGTCTACTTGTGCAGATAAGACTGTGCACAACTTAAATGAGTACATTGAAATCAGTGCTGAAAACATCTCAACAAATGTTGGAGCTGAGCTGATTAATGATGTTTCTAATAAGAAACTTGGTGTTGTGATGAACGAAAATCAACTGGAGGAATTCTTTTCCCAAATCTCTTGATGAATTCTGAAGTATATCTCCAGAAAGGAACATTTGCAATGCATTGTTTCAGTACATATAAATAAACTACTGGCAGCACCACGCAGCCACTGTTCATTAAACTTATGCCCTTCATTTTCCATGCCTTATTTTATTGATCGAGTTTTTGTTACATACCCAATTGTAAACATGATATTTTTTGCTTCGCCTGTTTGTAATTGCTGCTTTGAGTCACCTATTTCATAGCATAAATTTCACGCATGAGATATGATACAGAATCATATTTGTACTCCGATGGATATTGTGTTGTAAACCACATATGGTTTGTGTTCTGTCATAAATTTTGTTTGTTATTTGAACAATTTAGCTAAAGCCAACCCAAGTGTCCTATAAATAATATCCTTGTTTATCATTTGTTCACAAACTGTATGCTAGTGTTTGCCTATTTTTCCCTTTCATACTAATAAACCCTCTGACCTAATTTCTTTGCTCAGCTGACTACAAACTAGAGATTATTGCCGGACCCTGCAACTTAGTAGTCATGAAATTGCAAGTTAACTACATTAATGCTAATTATAATAAGATCAGAATATACTTTTCAAGAGTTTATGAACGACACTTCATAGAACACTCCCGTAAAGCAATTGTATTAAATCAATTGCAATGCTGGAATGTTGTAATAACACAAACATTATTTAGGTATTCATCAATCTCTTTCTTCATTCTGTTTATGTCAACGCTTTTTATATTTACTCAATAGTATGGATTATGGATTTTTATTAGAAAGTTGTCACAAAGTGCATGGAGCTTTAATCTGGTTAGTTTCCATTATCATATTCCTAAAACTAAAATATCTCTTATTTTTTCGGCGATGGAGCTCCACTGAAGGTAGATTATCTTGTTTTGTTTTTCTAATTTTGATTTTTTAATTTTTAATTAAAAAATATTTTATGTTTGGGATGATGTGACAAAGGGTATATTTGGCTTTCTAAAGGTCAAGGTTAGTCAACCGTTAAAGATAACGGATTGACTTAGTGGAAAGGGGAGTTTGTGTTAATATTAGGCATCTTTTTAAAATCTTGCTATATTTACTAAACTAAGGGTAAGTTAGTGCAATTAACCCTGAAATTTTAGAAAGAGTTCGTGACTCGTTTGGTAAATGCCCTAAACATAAATAAAGACTTCGTGACTCGTTTGGTAATTTGCGATTGGAATTAGTAGTGCAACATTATAAATAAAAGAAGTAAAAGAGGTCTGGAGTAGTCTATCATTATGTTGGAGTAAAGATACTGAGCTCCTACACGCTAACCAATCAACGGCTTTTTTCTCCTTTGATAGATCAATTTGTTGACTGCTTTTACGTGTGAAACAAAATCCATTTTTCCTCACCCCTCTTCAAGCCCTCCTTAACACTTAACATGTGTCTATGGAGGGGGTATTTTTACCTAAACACATGACAATTTTTGGATAAAAATACTTCTCTCTGGACACATGTCAAGTGTTGA
Source organism: Acer saccharum (assembly GCA_030490815.1). Lineage (NCBI taxonomy): Eukaryota > Viridiplantae > Streptophyta > Magnoliopsida > Sapindales > Sapindaceae > Acer > Acer saccharum. The sequence continues at coordinate 54,635,919 of CM059866.1, forward strand.
GAAAAGGGGTAATGCTCACCTCCTTAAAGGGGGGTGAGCAAAAGAAAACTTTGTGAAACCACCTTTTTTTCCTTTGATAGATCAATCTGTTGACCGTTTTATGTGCAACAGCTTTAATGTGGACCATCTCTTGCTTTTCCCACTGTAATTAATGGTTTTTTTTTTTTCCATCAACATTTGTGGTTTCCAGCTTTAGATGGTTTAAATATAAGGATAAATTTATGTGCATGCAATGATTCCAAGCTCAATAATTGATGGGCAAGACTTCCCTCACAAACGAGCTTTGAAAGTCAGGACCATGTAGCTTGTCTAATTACAAGTTGCATGAATTGGAATTATCAATTACTGTATGTATTGTTGGAAGAGAAAAGTTGAATGTGAATGATTTCTCATCATCGTGAAAATTGTCAAAACTGACCACATATATTATGGAAAATCTGTTTTTAATCACAAACGAAATTTTATTTGTTAATAACCACTTTTTTGAGAATTTACTGGAAAGCCCTCATATAAAAAGGGTCCCCAAACATACTTTCTCTCTTTTCTCTTTTTTCTTTCTCTCTCTTCTGGTCTCTCTCTCCCCGATGTCTCTCTCTCTCTCTCTCTCTCTCTCTCTCTCTCTCTCTCTCTCTCTCTCTCTCTCTCTCTCTTGCCGGCGTGCTTTGAGGGTTGCCGAGCGCCGGCGTTGCCGAGCACCGGAGAAGATGTCGTTGAGCGCCGGCGACCTTCTGGGCTTCGCGGCAGTGGCCACGTTTGGCGATGGTGGCTTCGCTCGCTGTTGGTCGTCGCTGGTGCTTCCTTGCGTGCGCTGCTACTTTGTCGTTCGTGCACTGCCTCCTCGCCGTCCGCTACTGCTTCGCCGGTGACAAAATCGATCCCCCTTCGCCGGCGAGGTGATCTGCAGGAAAAGGGAAACAAAACAAAACAAAACAAAAAAAAAAAAACAAAAAAAAAACCTAATGTTTGAGGAAGAAGAAGAGGAAGAAGAAGAAAGGAAAAATTTCAGTTCAGTCCATATTTCAAGTTTGGACATTTCAATTTTAGGCATGATTTCAAGTTTTGACATTTCAATTTACCCATAATTTCAAGTTTGGACATTTAATTTACCCATGATTTCAAGTTTGCTTCGAGATTTAAAATAAAACTATTTTTAGGGGTACTATGGTAATTTATGGATATACACTGAATTTTTTTAAAAAAAGTTGGTATTAACAATTAAAATTTCAAAAGTGATTACTAACAAAATTTTAATGTTTCAAGTGGTTAGTTTTGGTTTTCTCTCTTTCTCATCTGGTGCATAATGCATAGAGTTGTTATGATCTCGATCTACTTGTGCAAATCTTTTTTTTTTTTTTTTTTTTTTAAATGAATTTGGAGTAGGAGTTTACTAACAAACAAAAATTCTCATGGAGTTTTCCAAAAAAACAAATTAAGAAGGGTGCTAATAGGATAATTACTATATATCCATATGCATGTGCTACACATGAAATGGAATCTCCAAGTGAATTTTCTGTTTCTGTGCGAAAAAAAAAAAGGGTTTTAATTGATTATAAATATGCATAACTTGTTGATCCGGAAATTAAAAAATAAGGGTAATTGGGTAAATACTCTCTTATTTAATACCAGCTGGTTATAAATGGTTTGTTATTATTTGCTACAATAACAAACAATTTATAACAAATAAATCCGGGATTTTTTTTAGAAGAGGGGAAGACTCAAACACGTAAACTCGTGATTCAATTGTGAGAGGGTTTACTACCAAACCAATTTCATCTCGTTCGATAAATAAATTTATAACAAAGTTTATCGGACATTATAATACATTATATATATATATATATATATATATATTCATAAATTACTGAATCAAAATATTTTTGATTAATACAAGAATTGTGAGGGAAGCCCACAGATTTCATTAAAATTTGTTTTCTTTTCGTGAGTAAATAAACCTGGCTAGAAAGTAGGTCACCTGTTGGCAAGGAATAAAATATCGGTATCGGTATCGATATCGGACTTCTAAATTTATGGATATATTGTGGATATTATTGATATCGGTGGATATTCGGTAAAAAATTAAAATAAATGATGGATATTTACATTTAAAGTTAGAATTTTTTTTTGTGAAACTTTAAGACAAACTTAAACAAGTAATTATACATCAAATGAATCATATTTCAACGATAAATTAGCATAGTTATGAGTTTATTATAAATTATAACATAGATAAAGTCTGTATATAATTTTTAAAATTAAGTATTTAATAGAATAATATTTTGTTTCAATTTTAAAATATTATATACAATATAAAGAGATTAAATATTTAATAACCAAAATTATCATTAATATATATATATATATATATATATATATAGTTCCATGTTTCCAAGATTCTATCATAAATAATAATTCATACATAATAATACATTGCATGTCTAAAATTTAAAAGCAAAATGAATTCCTTATTGGTTAAAATACATAAAATACATTTCTATCTTGATTCGAACAATAATTTTCCCAGGAAAACGTGTTAGCATAGTTTTCAAGGTAGTTATTAATATGCCACACATATGTTGCTTGATCTCTTCCAACTGATCCATGAATTGGGTAGTTTGGATTTACCCAACTTGATTGATATTGTTGATCTGCATGCATAGGTATTGCATATGGCATTTGTGGAGAAGGATAATCAAATATACTGCAGCCACCATAACTACCATAATATTGTATATGAGTGATGTGTAAAATCGTGTTATAAAAACCTAACTCGCAAGTGCACGAATCGTGAGATAAGTACAGCGACAAGTAGGGATCGTTCCCACGAGGAAAAGTGATTTATTGACTAAAACTAATTCTAATTAAAGCTAAGAAATTAACAGTATCCAAGAGATTTGAGATTGATTGATTGATTGAGTGAATATTGATTAACTAATTTTAACTAAGAAAGCAATTAACAAGAATATGTGAATGTGATAAAGAGGTGAGAGGACTAGGTCATCAATGCTCCCCAACTATGTTTACTCAATGCTTCGAATTGACTTTGATAAAAGATGTAACTCAAGTTAAGGATTCGTTCTTATCTTATTTATGATTGTTACCGTATGATCCTGGGATGAATCAAGTGTTCTCAATTATAATTTACCCATAGATCAATGGCGCAAACTACAACCGAGAACCCATTAAGTGCAAGAACTAATGAACCAAAACCTACTTGCATAGATCAATGCTAAGATCAGTTTTACCCATTCAATTGAATATTAATTAAGGTTACGTGTAGATCAACACTCCAAACTTAATTGTTAAATTATCAAAACCCTAAATTCATGCCAACGTATGATCATGCATCAACATAAACAAAGAATTAAGACTTAGAATGAATTGAATGAATAAAAACTTGAATTAAGAAAAATATAGTCAATTCTAACAAAGAGAATTCATAGAGGTTCACATTGACTCCCTAGTATAGAGTTAGTTACACATATTAGAAACAAAGAAACAAGAGTGAGGAAAGATAAAACCCATTGAAAAGCTTCAACAAATTCTTCAAGTCCTCGATGAATGCCTTCGTCTTCGAATCTTCTATGAGTAAAGATGAATGGTGGCTTGTGTGATGAGCAAAGAGTCTCCGATATCTGAATGGAAAAGTTGCAGAACCAGCCAGAGAGAAGTTAGAGCGAATGCGCGAGAGAGTCCCCTAAAAGATATCATAACCTATTTATAGGCTCTGCTCAACTGACTGCGAAAAGAAACCCTCGAATGACCTTTTATCGCACAACCGCTGTCGTGACCGCTGCTAGAGTGGCAGCGGCGTGGCAGCGGCCTTGACGAGAGACGGAGAACCGTTGCGGCAGCGGCGAGGCAGCGGTTCCTACTGATCTTGGAGCGCTGTTGCACCGCTGCTGAACAATTGGGAGCTCTTTTAGCTGCACTATTGGATAATTGCACGAAAGCCCCTGAAGTCTTCAAAATAGCACTATTTGCCTGAAATTCTTCAATATATATCATCTGGATCCAAAATCCTGAAAAAGCTCATAAACACACATTAAATCCCTAAAAGACTCAAGAAACAAGCAATTGATTGGAGGAATGAGGATCAAAAACATATACAATAAATGACCGATCAATGAGAACCTGACCTTGTTTGTGAATCACCCAAATAATTATTTTCTATGTACATACTCATTGAGGAGAGAGTCATATTCAAAGAATCTTCATCAATTTGACTTGTTCCTCCATGTTTTTTACCACGATTTTGATCAAAATTACCTGCATGAGCATCCCAACCTGTTGCACCAGCATCCCAACCTCTGGCACGAACATCCCAACTTGTTGCACCAGCATCCCAACTTGTTGCACCAGCATCCCAACCTCTTGTACCAGAATCCTAACCTCCTCCATCATCTCTATCATCTTTTCCTCCACTATTCAGAGGTATGTTGGTCATCGGAAGAGCTGCTAACAGTAACTCCACGATTTACACCAAATTCTTCTCTAATCACTTGTTCAACATTTACCTAATCATTTGTGGATTAGGATTTCCCTCATCATCATCCAAATAGGTAGGTCTAACCCAGTAAAAAAAAAAATTCTCATTATCATCCCCTGTAGCTACTTGAAGTAGATTCATAAAATCAATTTCATCTACTTTATCTTTTTCAACTGCCATATCCCTAAGTTTCAACTTTATATTATAATAACAATAAACAAGTTGTTCAAGCTTAGAATAGGCAAGCCGGTTTCTTTGTTTTGTGTGGATTAAAGTAAATGTGGACCAATTTCTTTCGTATGCATAAGATGATGCTGTTTGTGACAATATGCGAACTGTTATTGCACGCAATGATGGAACACAATTTCCATATATTACCCACCAATCAGCTACAATAAAAATTATTAAGTATTTTAAGTATGAATATTATTTCAATGATATTATTATTTATTATTGTTACATAGATTTTTGTAATAAAACTTATATACCCGGTTGCATTTTGCTTATAGTTGTCATGGCTGCTCGTTTACTAAAACTTTTCTTTCCATCCCTAAAGTATGTGAGTTACATTCATGATTCATGAGATCAGTATGTAAATAATATATATAAATATGAGTATATGACACAATACTCTCATGCAAAGAAGTTATAATATTGGAATTATAAAATTGATTGTAAGTTGTAACTTTTTATCTCATTTCCAAAATTAACAATCCCTGCAGCTTCAGAGTCTAATTGTGTATATACAATATGTATGGCTTTCAAAAGATCTAAATTATCCCCAATATTGTCTCTATATTGGTACTTTGGGTTCAAATAGTAAGCTAGAAGAATAAATAATATTAATTTTAGCATAAATAATTAAATAATTTTCAATATAGATTATTTGAACAATAATTTAAGTGTTTAAGATTAATTTTTTTTTTTTTTTTTTTTTTGGCAAAATATCCCTGGATATCAGGATGAAATTCACAATATTTCGAGAGTATCAGGATATTTCAAATATTGTGATATTTCGGGAATATCGGGAGATTTTTATAGATATTTCGAAATCGACTGGATATTTGCTAGACATTAGATATTAGTATATTACCCCTGTTTTGATATTAGTCCCTCCAAAATATGGATATATTGATGGATATATCGATTTTAAGTTCCTTGACCATTGGTTTCAAAAAAATAAAAATAATAATGAAGTAGGTCACCTAGTCCCATTACCGTCACAAAGGAAAAAAAAAAATATCAAGTCCTTTACACCGAGAGCCACAAGCTTGGAAAGAGGAATTCATTTTTTGTGAATCCGTTTTTAGGACTCGTTTGGTGCGCTACACTGTATTGTATTAGGAGTTTAAAATGTATTAGAATAATACAATACAATGTTTGGTTTGTTTTGCACTATTCACTGTCAAGGGCGTAGCCAGAGAATTTTCTCAGACTGGGCTAATTAATTTTTCTTATTTGATCAAAAGTTTATCTAAATAATTATATATATATATATATATATATATATATATATATATATATTAATTTTGATATAATTTTTTACAGTTGATAATTTCAATAAAATTTTCTTGTAAACAAAATTTGAAATTTTTTTGAGCACTGTAACTATTTTATCCAATTTTGTTTAACTTTGAGCATCACAACAAGACAAAAAAAAAAATGAAAAATGAAAAAAAAAAATAGTTATAGTATTCGAACAAAAATTCAAATTCTATTTACAAAATAGAATTCATTTCATTACAAAAATTAAAAGAAAAAAAAAATTCTCACATGAAAACCATTTTATGTCCAAACCACCGACACCATCATGAAATATTGAAATTAATTAATGAATAACATTACAGAAAAGTAAAATAAAATTATAGAATAAAAAAATCAAAATTTTTGGAGTTTGGTGACTATTTAATCTAAATTTTTTAAGATAAACCATTTAAAAAATGAGAAACATAGAAAAAATTAAAAAAGAAATGAGAAACATTATAAAGCTGAATGAGCTCTCTTTACTACATATGAACATTAGACTGTATTCATTTCCCTAATAAAAAGTTATATTAAAATCTATATATTGAATATATATATATATATATATATATATATATCATCAATATTAAATATTACTCACTTTTATTACTAAATCAAATATTTGGTTTGATTTTTTCAGAAAAAAATCATTAAAAAAATATATAATCATTTTTCCAAAATTTTGAATGTCTATAATTTTTTTTTTCTTTCCCAAAGCTTGGCTGGGCTGTAGCCCAGTCAAGCCCATGAGGAGCTACGCCCATGTTCACTGTATTGTATTAGCTAATACATTTTAATTGGTCTAATACGGTGGATATTGTATTAGCTAATACAGAGTTGAGAGGTTGTATTAGTTAATACAACATAATACAATCTAATATAAAATATCATTAAACACATGATTGTATAAGAATAATACAGTCCAATATAATACAATCCAATACAATATAATACAGCGTACCAAACAAGCTCTAAGTTGTTCTCTCGATTCTCAATGTTTTTGTTTTTGTTTTTCAAAAAATTGCTGCATAGGTTTTCATACTTTGCATCTTTTATTTTTTAAGCAATACTTTTGCATCTAGAAAGGAAAAAAAAAAAAAAAGCTTTTAAAAAGTCCATTACTGTTGTTTTCAATAATAATAATAATAATAAAGTAGGTCACCTGCTCCCATTTCTGTCACAAAGAAAAAAAAAATCAATTCCTTAGAAAGAGGAATCTATTTTCTAGTCCAAAAAGCAACCCCATTTCAGAACAGCAAAAATGTCTCTCTCTCTCATCATCCAAAATCCACATCACTTGTCCTTGTATTACACTATTACTTTTGCGAAATCCAACTCGACCAATCAGAATCCAGGAAACTCTGTCTGTAATAAGCTTATAGATAGATAAGTAATATGCTTGTGCAGATAAGAAGACTGTTGCACAACTTTTTTTTTTTTTTTTTTTTTCCCTTTTCTTTTGGCAATGAGACTGTGAACAGTTGAATGAGTATGATTGCATTAATTGATGTGGTTTCCAGCTTTAAATGGTTTAAATTCTCCAAATCCAGGACTCTGTAGCATGAATTGACTGGGGATTGAATTTATAATTACGTAGGTCACCTGCTCCCATTATAGTATTATACTATACTTGATGTAGGATTACTATATTGCCACTTTTTCTTGGGTGGAGAAATAAGGATAATGAAATTTTAAAATAAAGGAGCATGACATATAATGTATTAAATTTAATTAAACAATAGAAATTAACATCGTATAATGCCATACTCATAACCTACCAGTTCATACTTTAATACAAACACAATAAACACCCTGCAACTCTCTCTGTTTCCACCCATAAACATGGCTGCTGAAGTCCATTATATCTGATTTGAATATATACAAACTTATCTATACCCATTATATCTGCGTATAGCATTTTTGTATATTAGGGGTACATAGAGCTTTGATTGATATTTATGGTAAATTTGCTTATAAAATATCCACCAACTACTAATCAGAATATTGTAGTTGGACAGGAGCTTGATTTTGAACTCTGCCAAAAAAGAGAGAAGTACAAATGTACAATACATATAAGGCTTAAGAAATGTCATAATCATCATCTCTCTCTATATATCTTAACCTGTGTACATGTGTTTTAGTTTCCTCTTTTCCTTGAGCTATGCTCTAGGGGAATTATCCGATTTAAATTGTAGATCTAGGACTGAAATCAGAGATCAAACGTCAGTTAGATATTTTCCTTTCAAAATCAGTCATAAAGGGGAGAACTTGAAAGTTCACTTCTTTTTAGCTATGTTAGTTAAATTTGTTGTTTTAGACGGTTTGGTGTGGGTTGATAAATTTGTTAGTTAGAGATTTATTTATTTATTTATTTATTTGTATTAGGGGTTTCAGTGAGATAGCCATCAAATTCATATGACATACATAAACTAGATATGGATTAACTTGAAAAAGAATGAATTTTATATAATATCCCTGTATAGACGAGGAACAAACTTGTGTAATACAAATACCTTAGAAAAATTTGCAATAACTAATATTTTCTCTCACTCTCTCTAGTCTCTATCCCTCTGCTGGCCTCCACCTTACCTACCCCACACCACACATATATAGAAGCACTCTATTTTTTTTCAACTATCTACAATAGTCAAGTGTGATTTTAACTATGAGATGCCATGACTGTCAATTTTATTTAGATTTTTTATAGTTGGTTTCTTGTGTCCACTTGTGCAGATAAGACAGTACAAAACTTAAATGAGTACATTGAAATCGGTGCTGAAAACATCTCAACAAATATTGGAGCTGAGTTGATTAATGATGTTTCTAATAAGAAACTTGGTGTTGTAATGAACGAAAATATCCAATGCATTGCAATGAATTCTTGGTGCTGAGCTAGAGGAATTCTTTCCCCAAGTCTATCAATGAATTCTTAAGTATATCTCCTCGAACATTTGCAATGCATTATTTAAGTACATAGAAATAAACTATTGGCTGCACCAGGCAGCCACTGTTCATTAAACTTATGCCCTTCCTTTTCTAAGTCTTATTTTATTAATCGAGTTTTTGTTACATACCCAATTGTAAACATGATATTTTTTGCTTTGCCTGCTCGTAATTGTTGCTTTTAGTCACCTATTTTATAGCATAAATTTCACACATGAGATATGATACAGAATCATATTTGTGCTTTGATGGATATGGTGTTGTAAACCACATGTGGTTTGTGTTCTGTCATAAATTTTGTTTGTTATTTTTGAGTCGTGACTTATGGAATTGAGAAGCTGGGTATAGATGTACCGATGGACCTATTTATTTGAACAATTTAGCTAAAGCCGACCCAAGTGTCCTATAAAAAATATCCTTGTTTATCATTTGTTCACAAATTGTATGCTAGTGTTTGCCTATTTTTCCCCTTCATACTACTAAACCCTTTGACCAAATTTCTTTGCTCAGCTGACTATAAAATAGAGATTATTGTCGGACCCTGCAACTTAGCAGTCATGAAACTGCAAGTTAACTGCATTAATGCTAGTTATAACAAGATCAGAATATACTTTTCAAGAGTTTATGAATGAAACTTCATAGAACACCCCCGTAAAGAAAATGTATTAAAGTTATAGCAATCCCCTAAATCAACTGCAACGCGGGAATTTTGTAATAACAGAAACATTAATTAGGTATTAATCTCCTTCTTCATTCTGTTTATGTCAATGCTTTTGTTTACTAAATAAAATTTTTTTTTTTTTTTTTTTTTTAACCTACAATCTATGTAAATGGCAAGTAGGGAGCAATGGAGCATGGATTTTTCTTAGAAAGTTGTCACAAAGTGCATGGAGCTAATCTGGTATGTTTCCATTATCATATTCATAAAAATAAAATATTTCAGCTACCCATAATTTCTTAATTGATTTTATCTCTCTTTTTTTTCTTCTTTTTTTTCCCTTTTAATAGGAATCGCAGTTGTCACAAACCACTTGAAATTTTTAGAAAGAGTTCAAGATTTATTTGGTTATAGCAAATAAGTAAAGATTTTTTTAAAGCAACTGGGCTTCTACACGTAAGCAATCCACCTAACTTATTGCAGGTTTGCAGCCACGTTTTTCTCCTTTGATAGATCAATTTGTTGACTTGCTTTTATGTGTGAAACCGCGTTTTATTATTTATTTTTTTTATTTTTGTTTTTGTTTTGTTTTTTTTAATAGGGATTGATCAATTTGTTGACCGCTTCAACATTTGTGGCTTCAACATTTCTTAATTAATTTTAGCTCATTTTGTTTTTTCCTTTAAAATAATAATTGCAGTTGTCACAAACTACTTGAAATTTTAGAAAGAGTTCATGACTTATTTGGTAATTGCCCTAAACATAAATAAAGACTTGCAATTGAAATCAGTAGTGCACCATTATAAATACAATAATGCTAGAGGACCCAAAAAAGTGACTTAAATTTTGGACCTAAACTTATGTGGCAACATCACATGGGATCTTTGGTAAAAGTGATATGGGCCCATGTTGTGTGTAACATCACACACAACATGGGCCCATGTCACTTTTACCAAAGATCACATGTGATGTTGCCACATAGGTTTTGGTCCAAAATTTGGGTCACTTTTTTGGGTCCTCTAACATTATTGTCATAAATAAAAGAAGTAAAAAAGGTTTGTGGTAGTCATCACCATGTTGGAGTAGAGCTACCCTAGGAGCATCTCTAAGAGTATCTGCAATGCTATTATACATTTGGAAAAAATGGAGTGCCACATATGATAGATATTAAAAAAGTTAGAAAAACTCTCTCCAATTCTATTATTTAAGTTGAATATGGAGATGACGTGACCAAAAAAAAGTTAGAGAATATGGAGTTGAGTTTATAATTCTAGAAACTCTCCTAAAAATGCTGACTATGATTTATAACTCTTTTCACCAATAAGATTAAATCTTTCAACTCTTTCCACCAATAAGATTAAATCTCATTTAATTGTAAAATAAAATGGGAGAGAGAGTGTAATAATTGTTTTATTATGATTGGATATAAAATAGATGCATATTTGACTTTAGATAATTGCATTGGAGATGTGAATATGTATTTCTCCAAAAAAATTTTAAAAGTGGGCCCATAATAAATAGAAATGCTGATGTTGCACTATTTAAAAACTCAAAAATACATATTTGTATTGGAGATGCTCTAATGTTTTGCTCCAACTTCAACTCCAATTTGAAGTTAAATGGGAATCTTATGTGAATATGTTTACATTATTATTTTTTTTCACTCAAATGTTCAACATCAAATGTTACACTAAAAAAACATCTTTAAAGAATATTCTCCCAATAAATATTTATACGATACCAATTAATTTCTATTAGTGAACTTATTTAATGTTAAATAATTTTATTGATATAAAATATATATCAAAGTGGATGTCATTTCAAAGATCTTGTTCAGATCTTTCCGATTGTATATTTTTTAGAAATATATATTATTTTAATTAAATATAAAAGGATTAAATTAGAATTTTTTTTAAAAAAATAAAGCTTTGATGTGACATGTGAAGAACAAAAAATAAATCACCAACTGTTCAAAAAGACAAAAACACAATTTTTTTATTTTTTTTGGAAACAACAAAATGAAGCAACGTTGGAGCACACATGCATGAACAGTAGGCTTTATTGGAGACAATACACCCAATTTGTTGACTGCTAGATAGATCAATTTGGTTTCTCACCGCGTTTTTCTCCTTTGATAGATCAATTTGTTGACTGCTTTTACGTGTGAAACCATCTCTTGTCTAACTACAAGTTGCATGAATTGGAATTATGTATTGTTGGAAGAGAAAAGTTGAATGTGAATGATTTTTCATCAGATGCATAATGCATAGAGTTGTTATGATCTCTACTTGTGCAAATCTTTAAAAAATAATAATGAATTTGGTAATTGGAGTAGGAGTTTACTAACAAACAAAATTCTCATGGAGTTTTTCTGGGCTTCTTAGCCCCTCCTCTTCACCAAAAAAAAATAAAAAATAAAAAATATCATGGAGTTTACTAGAAAAAACAAAAACAAATTAAGAACGGTGCTAATAGGATAATCCATATGCAAGTGTTATCATGAAAGTGAATTTTCTTTTTCTGTTTGTCAAAAAAAAAAAAAAGAAAAATGGTTTTAATTGATTATAAATATGCATAAGTTGTTGATTCGGAAATTAAAAAAATAAGGGTAAATACACTCTTATTTAATACCAGATATACGTATAGCAAGACTCAAACCAATTGTTATAAATTGGTTATAAATTGTTTGTTATTAATGTTATAATAACAAACAATTTATAACAAATAAATTTGGGTTTTTTTAGAAGAGGGGAAGACATGAATCCGTAAACTCGTGATACATGTGTGAAGAGATTTACTACCGGACCAACCTTATCTTATTCAATAAACAAATTTATAACAAAGTTTATCTGACATTATAATACTTATCATTTTGTACAATTTCATGATTTATATATTTATATATATTCATAAATTACTTAATCAAAATATTTTGATTAAGAATTGTGAGGGAAGCCCACAGATTTCATTAAAAGTAGGTCACCTGTTGGTTTCAAAATAATAATAATAATAATAAAGTAGGTCACCTGGTCCCATTACTGCCACAAAGAAAAAAAAAATTTCGAGATTACTTTTGCTCACCTCGGGGTGAGCATTACCCCCTCACTAACACTTGATATGAGTTAAGGGAGGGGTATTTTATATAAAAACTGTCATGTGTTTAGATAAAAATACCTTATCCTTAGACACATGTTATGTATTGGAGAGGGGGTAATGCTTACCCCCTTGTAAGGGGTGAGCAAAAATGGACTCAGAAATATCAAGTCCATTTCAGAACAACAAAAATGTCTCCCTCTCTCATCATCCAAAATCCACATCACTTGTCCTTGTATTACACCATTACTTTTGCGAAATCCATCTCAAACAATCAGAATCAAGGAAACTCTATCTGTAATAAGCCTATAGATAGATAAGTAATATGATTGTGCTGATAAGAAGATATTTTTTTATTTTCTTTTTTCTTTTGACAATGAGACTGCATGTGAACACTTTTTTTTTTTTGTTTGAAGGATGACTGTGAACACTTGAATGAGTATGGTAATTATGATTGCATTAATTCCAAGATGAAGACGGCTTAACAAATGTTGGAGTTGATCTAATTACTCAGAAACACAATTTTTGTAATTAGTGAAAATCAGCTAGAGCCTATTGGAATTCTTTTTTCAAGTCTCAATGATTTTTCAACTGTATCTCTTGTAACCAATGTTTACAATGCATTGTCCTTCGGCATTTTGTGAACCGTATTGTATTCTATCGTAATATAAGAGTCCAATCACTTATTGTCCGGAACGTAATTATAGCAGTTCAGTCCCATCAAGTAAATATTGCCCAGTTTTAGAGCTCACATGCATCTTTCACACTAACGAATTTACTTTCAACCATGAGTTTCACACAAATACCTTCACTCATGGTTTAATATGGGTCTACTTAGTTAAGAGTTAAGACTGACCAAAGTTTTATATACAAGGACCCGACTCGCTAGCTAATCTTGTATTCAATGATATATCCTATTATATTATATAAAGTTACACGATATTTGGTGTTCAATTACTATATTGTTACTTTTTCTTTTTTAATCGTGGAGTAATAAGGATAATGAAATTTTAAAATAAAAGAGCATTACATATATTGTATTCAATTTAATTAAATAATAGAAATTAACATTATATAATGCTATACTCATTAGTCATAACCCACACCCACCAGTTCATACTTTAACACAAACACAATAAACACCCTGCAACTCTCTCTGTTTCCACCCAGAAACATGGGTGCTGAAGTCCTTGTCTCTCCTATTGTTGACCTTCTCTTAGGTAAGCTAAGCTCCCAGGCTTACCAACAATTTTCCTTGATTTATGGGGTCAAAAATGACCTGAAAAAGCTCCAGAGAACCTTGAACACCATCAAAGCTGTTCTCTTAGACGCCGAGGAACAACAGCTTCACAACCGTCAAGTGGGTGTCTGGCTGGAAGAGCTCAAGGATGTCTGTTATGATGCAGAAGACGTGTCCGATGAATTTCAGGCTCATGCTTTGCGAAGGCAAGTATTAGCTGAGCGTGGAAGCATTCCCAAAAAGGTAAGCAATGCTCTCTCATGGCCTAAATCTCTTGCTTTTCGTTTCAATATAGGCCATAAGATTAAGGAGATTCGAGAGAGGTTAGATGAAATTGCCAAGAACCAGACTAATTTTGGTTTCAAAAGTATAGTTGAAAATAGAATCAACTATATTCCTCGTCAGAGGGAAACACACTCCTTCGTGGTTCCTTCAGAAATAATTGGTAGGGAAAAAGATAAGAAAGAGGTCATAAAACTGCTGATGGATTCACCCGATGATAAAAATGTCTCTGTTATTCCTATTGTTGGAATTGCTGGTCTTGGAAAGACTGCACTTGCAAAATTGGTGTACAATGATAACATGATAGACGAATATTTCGATTTGAAATTGTGGATTTGTGTCTCGAATGATTTTGTTGAGAAAAAAATAATGATAGATATTATTAAATCTGCAATTGATCAAACACATAATGACATGAGTTTAGATCAGTTGCAAAAAAAAATTGCGAGATGTTTTAACTGGTAAAAAATATTTACTTGTTATGGATGATGTTTGGAATGATGATGTCAACAAATGGAATGAATTCAAAATTTATTGTTGGGTGGGGCAAATGGAAGTAAAATACTAGTTACTACTCGTAGCAGTCGAGTTGCCTCAATTATGGGTACATTGAAAGGTGCTCATGCTAGTGCTGGGTATCACTTAGAAGGTCTTCCCTTCGAGGATTGTTTGTCTTTGTTTATAAAGTGTGCATTCAAAGAAAAAGAAGAAGAAAAGTTTCCAAACCTCGTAAAAATTGGGGAAGAGATTGTGAAAAAATGTGGAGGAGTTCCATTAGCGGTAAAAACATTAGGAAGCTTACTTTATTCATCAAATGATGAAGATCATTGGAAAGATGTGAATGGTAGTGAGCTTTGGAATTTAGAGCAGAAGGAAGATGACATTTTACCTGCTTTAAAGCTAAGTTATGATCAATTGCCATCTTACTTAAAACAATGTTTTGTTTATTGTTCCATCTTTCCAAAAGATTTGAATTTGATAACCGGTATTTAGTTCAATTTTGGATGGCACTAGGGCTTCTCCAATCTTGTAAGGAAAGTGAAGAGTTGGAAAAAATTGGTATGCAATACATGAAGGAATTATTGTCAAGATCTTTCTTCCAAGATTTTGAAGAAATAGTAGGAGACTATGTTTTTACTTTTAAAATGCATGATCTTATGCACGATCTTGCATTATCAATGGTTAAAAATGAGTGTGGGATAGTGGACTCCCATAACCATTTTATTTCTAAAAAAGCACGACATTTGTCATTTGTTGAAAATAATATGATTAAAGATGGTGTTCCAAGCTCCATGTCTAACATATGTCATTTGAGAACCGTTTGTTTTCCATTTTCTAGTGTGAGACCTAACCAGTCATTTGTTGAATCATGCATCTCATTGTTCCCATTCTTGCGGTATCTAGATTTAAGTGGTGGTAGTATTGTGTTAGTGCCAAAAAAGCTTGGCAATTTGAGGCATTTGAGATATCTCAACCTAGCAGATAATGGTAAAATCAAGAAACTTCCAACTCCATCTGCAAGTTGCAGAGTTTGCAAACTCTACTATTGGATGGATGTGAGGAACTACAAGAGTTGCCTCGAGACATATGGTACCTAATTAGTCTCCGGTGCCTTATTTTAACCACAAAACAAAAGTTGCTGCCACCTAATGGAATTGAGCGTTTGAATTCTCTTCGTGGGTTGTGTATTTTCTCATGCCTCAATTTAGAGTATTTAGATGAAGGTATTGGTAACCTCAAAACCCTCCGGGGATTGGTTATTAGTAACTGCCCAAATCTAGTATCATTACCAAGTAGTATAAAACGCCTAAGCTCATTAGAGGCTTTGTGTCTTTCGGATTGTGAAAAACTTAATCTTGATTGGGGAATGGGAATGGAAGAGGAAGACACTTGTCAAGACCTCAACGACACAAGGCCTCACCTTCGAGGGCTTGCTCTTTCAAAATTACCACAATTGGTGGAGTTGCCGCAATGGCTTCTTCGATGCTCTGCCAACACTTTACAGCGGTTGGGCATTGTAGAATGTCCCAATTTGTTGGCACTGCCAGACTCTCTTCAAAATCTCAAAACACTTGAAGTTTGGGTTGTCCAAAAGTGTCATCTCTGCCGCAAGATATGCATGGCCTCACTACTCTGGAAAGAATTGAAATTTGGGGATGTCCGACACTTAGCGAAAGGTGTGAACAAGGTAGCGGTGAAGATTGGCCCCAGATTGCTCATGTCCCCAACATCTGGCTTGATGGAGATTTGATTATCAAGTAATTATCAGGTATTTTGATACCAATTTGTTCCGACTTACTCCTGTTTCTTAACTTTTTTTTTTTTTTTTTTTTTTTTTTTTTTTTCGTTTTAAGGAACTTTATTATTGTTATTGCAGACTAGCTTCTTATAAGTCCGGGTCCTGGGCTTTTTCGAGGGTTTCTGATGATTAGTGTCTTATATTGGAATTGTCGTGGGATTGGGAATGGTTCTTTGAGGCAGGTTCTCAGTGATCTGAGTTGACTGCATGGGTTGTGAGTCTTTTCGTTTTTTTTTGTTGTTTTTATTTTCTTGTGTGGCCTGCGCGCCACTTTTCTTGTTGGGGCTTTTGCTCATGGTGTTTTTGTGGTTGGTTTGGCATTTGCTACTTTTTGTTCTTTTCTTTTTTTTATTTATATAGTTTTATTTGATTGAAAAAAAAAAAACTTTATTATTGTTATTAATATTTTGAAATCTCTCCCATCTTTTCAGGAATGGCATTCCCTATGGCATTTTCTTAGCAAATTAAATCAAACAAGTGATGGTAAGATTTGTTTTAATTTCTATCTCATATTTACATATTAATTCAACTTAAACTTTTTTTTTTTCAATCTCACAAATTAGCTGCAGACGTATAAAACAACTAAAATGTATATATATATATATATATATATATATATATATATATATAAATTTTTATAAGCTTTAAAATCATCGTAATCATATACGTGAAGCATTTAAATATGTTATGCTTGAGCAGTTGAGTTACAGTAATATGTTTTAATACAAAAGATAACAAAAGAAAAGCGAGTTGAGTTTTCATCTTTATGTATTTAAATATTGCTTGAGCAGTTGAGTTACAACTTACAACTTACACTTATTTTGTGTTTTCTTGATTAACTTGAATTTTAAAATAAAGCTCATTGGTTTTCATCTTTATGTATTTAAATATTGCAGCAATTATCATGGACGTTCAACTAAATTGTGCAATTGAGTTGGATTAAGATTGCTCTTGTGTTTCGCCTTGCATCGTAAATATTTATGTTTCATAGTACCAATAGCAATAATGTCTCGTATATTCTTCCTTCCAGCATTGAATATTTGTATTTATAAATATTTGTACTATTAACTGCACATGTTTATTATTTTTTTCTTTTCCTTGATTGTTTATGAATTTTCATTTCCTTGCTTTATAATTTTATTTGTGGAATTTGAAATACTTGTATTTAGATATATTTATGCTCATCAAATATATTTCTTTTTGCATTTTTTTGTCCTTCATAATACATATATGTATATATACTTTAATTTTTTTTTTTTTTAAATATGGGACTTTTAATAACTTTGTTTTGTTTAATCCAATATTTATTTATTTTAAAATTTTAAAATTTAAATTACAAAATATTCAACCGTAAATTATAAAAGGTTTCTTAAAAAAATAAAATTATAAAATATTTAAAGAAGAAATTACCCTTAATTTTGAATATATGGCCTTATATGTGAACAATGAGTGGTTGCATTCAACTCGTAAACTATGTTTGTTTCTTGTCCAGACAATGTTGGCTGCGATCAAAACTGAAGTCATTACGCCTTCCTCAGAGTCTCCAAATGAGGGCTGCATAGGTTGAGTGCATGTACTGCGTATTATTTTTTTCTTTAAATTTTTTTTGGTAATATTTGTATCTCTCTTTACTTCATGATGTACTAAAAAAAGATGCCATAATGAGCTATAGATTTCCACATGCCTCCAATTAGTTCACCAATTGTTAGGCCTGGCAGGCCAGCTGAGGCAGCGCCAGTTTTGTCAAAGCAGTTATCTGATGCTATTAAATGGCATGTAAACTTTGTTCTCCAGTTAGTTATTGCTACTGAAATTTGGATTCTGAAGTCTCTTTAGCTGGAGTTAAACTCTCTTGTTCTTAAGAAATTGACTGTATTCAGTTAATATTATCCTCTTTTGTAAAATTATTCTAGAAATTTTTTTAATTAACAAAGAAATGAAATTAACTGAAACGGGTGAACTTTTAAATATTTGTGTTTCATAATATCAATAGTAATAATGTCTCGTATATTCTTCCTTTCTGCATCGAATATTCGTATTTATAAATATTTGTACTATTAACAACACCTGTTTATTATTTTTTCTTTTCCTTCTTTGGTTGTTTATTAATTTTCATTTCCTTGTTTGATAATTTTACTTGTCGAATTTGAAATATTTTTATTTTAGATATATTTCTACTCATTAAATATATATATATATATATATATAATTAAAATTATTTCTGGACATAAAAGGGCCAATCTCAATGGATTTAGGTGCAATTTGGTGTATTTAGAATCAAATTGGACAAGAATTTCATACAAGAAGCTCGGCCCATAACTATTATTGGATCCAAAGACCATGTCTTTATTTGTCAGTGCAACCTGAAACGGTGTCGTTCAAGTCATCTGGTGCTAATATATAAGGCGACTAGGCGAGAAAACGAATTGATCAACGGAGAGGGTGAACAAAAAGAAGAAACATGGCAGTGAGCAGCTCGGAGTACTCTTCTCAGTTCGATCACACTCCCTTTTACTGGTAATTCTTTTATTATTGCATTTTGAACTCTGTTTGTTTTGTAATTCAATTTCTGGGTTTATTGTTGGTGTATTAGGGTTCAGATTATTTAATGTACTGTGGATTGATTTCATATCCTTTATTTGTTTGTTTGATTTTCAATATGTGGTCACTCCCTCATTACATTTAGTGGGTTTATGTTTTTTTTTTTTTAACTTTGTTTTATCACATAAATCAGAGCTGGTTATTGTTCTTTCAACTTTGTGCTAATGGATTTGCTTTATTATTTATCCAGTGAGGAGAATGTTTACTTTCTTTGTAAGAAATTGTGTGCCAACGGAGTAGCAGATGCCGACGGATCTGATCTTTATGTGGTTTTCATTTCTAATGAGAAGAAACAGGCATGTATGTTGTTCATTTCCTCCGTCAATTTTATTAGTTTCCTTGTTTGCTCTGTTCTGGTGAAATTAATTAAGATTAGTGTTCATCTCGGCATGATTTACTTTTAAGGAGCTACTGATAACGGAAGAACAAATAAGTTTTGTTTATTTTATTTCGTTTGATTTGTTATAGACTATAATGCCACTCTCAACATGAGTTCTCTGTGCTTGTAGAATTAAGTAAGACTAGTTGTTGAGTTTATCGAGATCTAGTTGTGGAAACTCTCAGAGACGTTGTATTATTGAGTTTCGTTGAGTTGATTTAGTTTGCTGTAAGATTGAAAATTGCTTCTTATTTTTGTTGTTATTTTTGATAATGAATTCTAGATCCCACTATGGCATCAAAAGGCAAGCAAGATAGCAGATGGTGTTATTCTCTGGGATTATCATGCTGTTTGCATTCAGATGAAACTCGAAAGCTTAATCTACTTTGCTATTAATCATTTATGGCCTGATAAAATTGGTTTACTTTTTAAGTAACACTAAAATGATTGATGGGATCGAATTTCATTCAGTAATGGTTATTTCTTTTAAACTTGTAGAGAAAAAGAGGTGATGATTCTCCTTGTTTAGTGTGGGATCTGGATTCAAGTCTTCCATTTCCTTCTCCTTTAGCTTCTTATGTATTGGAAACCATCCAACCATCTTTTCAGCTCTTTTCTGAATATCGGAGGTATTTTACTGGACACTTTTTTTTTAGGAGATTACTTAATGTTGGTGATTTTTATGCATTTATGCTAAGTGTATTTATGTAAATCTCATGCATCGTTGTTTACTTAAAACAAGTTAAGAATATTTGCATCAGCTATTGAAGAGCTGACAGGGTCCATGTGCTTTTTTCCTTTTATATATTCCCAAACCTTATGCTTTTTCCTCGAAAAGTTACTGGTCGTTGAAACTTGTAAGAATCCATGCATCAATTCTATCGGCAACCTTTATACCTGAGGGCTGAGAATAATATTGTTACCAATTATAGAAACTATTTGGGGTCTGCTGGGGTCCATGTTCTGCAACTACACATCAAAGAAAGTCTGCATAACCTCTTTAACACTGATCCAAATAGGCAGCAGTGTGCTGTGTGTTACTCTACAACCATTCCCATGAAGCTGAAATATTACTTTCGTGAACAGCTGCTGTTCTTGATATTATTTGCCATATCTGATTTTTGATATATCTTTACAGTATGAGAGACACACTCCGCCTTTTCAGTTGTCTATTATCTCTCACCTAAGCCTTATAAATCACATAAGTATATTTTAAATCCTAAGCATAAGATTGTATCATTTTTGTCTCAATAAACTGGTCTTCTTGGCATTAGGTGTTTCCGAATCGTGCATGCTCCAATATTCCTCCGTTCTTTCGCCTCTGATAGAAGACATATGAAAGACCCTACTGGGAACTGGATTGCTGAGCCTCCTTCATATGAACCCATAGTTGCTGAAGGTAAACACTATGATCTTATGCAAATCTTGGCTATGAATTTTAAAGTTGTGATCTGTTCCAATCGTTGCTAGATTTGAATAGATACAAACTTATCTAAAACCCATTATATCTGCGTATAGCATTTTTGTATATTAGGGGTACATAGAGCATTGATTGATATTTATGGTAAATTTGCTTATAATCCACCCACTGCTAATCAGAATATTGTAGTTGGACAGAAGCTTGATTTTTAAATCTGCCAAAACAGAGAGAAGTACAATACATATAACGCTTAAGAAATATCATGATCATCATCTCTCTCCCTCTCTCTCTCTAGATCTCAACCTGTGTAAATGTGTTTTAGTTTCCTCTTTTCCTTGAGCTATGCTCTAGGGGAATTATCTGATTTAAACTGTAGATCTAGGACTGGAATAAGAGATTAGACGTCAGTCAGATATTTTCCTTTCAAAATCAGTCATAAAGGGGAGGACTTGAAAGTTCACTTCTTTGTAGTTATGTTAGTTAAATTTGTTGTTTTAGACGGTCTGGTCTGGGCTGATAAATTTGTAAGTTAGAGACTTTTTTTTGTATTAGGGGTTTTAGTGAGATAGCCATCAAATTCATATGATATACATAAACCGGATATGGATTAACTTTGGAAGAATGAACTTTACATAATATCCCAGTACGGACGAGGAACAAACTTGTGTAATACAAATACCTTAGAAAAATTTGCAATAACTAATATTTTATGTCTCTCTCTCTCTCTCTAGTCTCTATCCCTCCACTGGCCTCCACCTTACCTACCCCACACCACACATATACAGAAGCACTCTATTTTTTTTCAACTATCTGCAATAGTTAAGTGTGATTTTAACTATGAGATGCCATGACTGTTAATTTCATTTAGATTTTTTATAGTTGGTTTCTTGTGTCCATTTGTGCAAATAAGACAGTACACAACTTAAATGAGTACATTGAAATCGATGCTGAAAACATCTCAACAAATGTTGGAGCTGAGCTGATTAATGATGTTTCTAATAAGAAACTTGGTGTTGTAATGAATGAAAATCAGCTGGAGGAATTCTTTTCCCAAGTCTCTCGATGAATTCTGAAGTATATCTCCGGAAAGGAACATTTGCAATGCATTGTTTCAATACATAGAAATAAACTACTGCTGCACCATGCAGATAGTGTTCATTAAACTAATGCCCTCTTTTATTAATCGAGTATTCCTGTATTTGTTACATACCCAATTGTAACCACGATATTTTTTTCCTGTTTGTAATTGTTGCTAACTATTTCATAGCATAAATTTCACACATGAGATATGATACATAATCATATTTGTGCTCCGATGGATATGGTGTTGTAAACCACATGTGGTTTGTGTTTTGTCATAAATTTTGTTTGTTATTTTTGAGTCGTGACTTATGGAATTGAGAAGCTAAGTATAGATGGACTGATGGACCTATTTATTTGAACAATTTAGCTAAAGCCAACCCAAGTGTCCTAAAAATAATATCCTTGTTTGTCATTTGTTCACAAACTGTATGTTAGTGTTTGCCTATTTTTCCCTTTCATACTATTAAACCCTCTGACCTAATTTCTTTGCTCAGCTGACTATAAACTAGAGATTATTTTCGGACCCTGCAACTGCATTAATTAATGCTAGTTATAATAAGATCAGAATATACTTTTCAAGAGTTTATGAACGACACTTCATAGAACACCCCCGTAAAGCAATTGTATTAAAGGTATAGCAGGCCCATAAATCAACTGCAAAGCGGGAATGTTGTGATAACACAAACATTATTTAGGTATTCATCAATCTCTTTCTTCATTCTGTTCATTTTATATTTACTAGATAAAAAGATTTTTTTTTTTTTTTTTTTTTTTGAATCCCTCCAATCTCTGTAAATGGCAAGCAGGGGGCAACGGAGCATGGATTTTTCTTAGAAAGTTGTCACAGAGTGCATGGAGCTAATCTGGTTAGTTTCCATTATCATATTCATAAAACTAAAATATTTCAGGTACCCATAATTTCTTAATTAATTTTATCTCTTTTTTTTCGTTTTAAATAGTAATTGCAATTGTCACAAACTACTTGAAATTTTAGAAAGAGTTCATGACTTATTTGGTAATCACCCTAAACATAAATAAAGATTATATATTTTTTAATGTTTTTGTTAGGAGAAAAAATTGTGTGATACGACCTCATTACCATGCTAAAGTAATTTGCATTGGAAATATATAAAAGGATATTTTAAACCTTTAATATGACACAATTCATTAGGCGATTGATGAAACCGTCCCACACAAGTTTTTCTCCTTTGGTAGATAATTTTGCTTTTATATTTCCTATGCAAATTACTTTCATATGGTAAAATATCATGGGATGGTCTCACCGCGTTTTTTCTCTTTTAATAGATCAAATTGTTGACTTAAAAGACATACAATTTTAGGAAAAAAATCTTCTACAAAGTAAGTTTATTAAAACCCCATATTCCTTCAAAAAACACATGTTCTTTAATTATTTTTTTTTTTTTTCTTAACTCTTAAACCCTAAAATTTGCTTCATACACGCATACAAAATATTATAGAAGAATCTCAGAAAGATACCAATCATATAGAAGAATTGTTTTTAGAATGATATTAAGCCGTCGTTGTATTGAAGCAATTCTGTTATTTTTTCTTTTCTTTTCTACGATGAAATAAGAAGATGAAGAAAATAACTAACCCAAAAAAATAAAAATAAATAAATAAGAAGAAAAAATAAATCCTGAGATGTGCATCTTTTATATTATGTTATTGATGTATTTTAGGTGGACAATGTAATTATAATTACATAGATTGATGTATTTTAGTTGGAAAATGTAATTATAATTTCAGTCATTGAAGGACGTTGAAGATAAGAGTTCATAAGAGATATGTCCCTTAATTGAAATTGCATCCATACGAGAATACAAATGTCAATTTTAAGACGCTACTGAGCTACTGAGCTTCATGACGCTAAGCAATCCACCCAACTCTGTTCAAACCTGATGAGACCGTGTTTTTCTCCTTTGATTATTTGATAGATCAATTTATTGACCGCTTTTATGCGGACCATCTCTTGCTTTTCCCATTGTAATTATTGTTTTTATTTTTTGTTTTGTTTCCATAAACATTTGTGGTTTCAAGTTTGGTATTATTTCAGACAAGATGAGGTTGACTCCTCACATCCTCATATACATATTATGAGGTTCTGGATTCGAGTCTAACCATCTTCCTCAAATCCAAAATTATTATAATATATATATTTTTTAAGTTGGTATTATCACTTGATGTGTATATTAAAGTAAAGGGTTACTAAATGAATTTAAAATTATGATAGAAATCGTGTGACTTCAACGTCTATCCACTAGTTTGGTTTAAATATAAGGATAAATTTATGTGCATGAAATGATTCCAAGCTTGTCTAATTACAAGCTTGTCCACTAGTCAATCACAAACGAACTTTGAAAGTCAAGACAGCGTAGCTTGTCTAATTACAAGTTGCATGAATTGGAATTATGTGAAAAGTTGGAAGAGAAAAGTTGAATGTGAATGATTTTTTCATCTGGTGCATAATGCATAGAGTTGTTATGATCTCGATCTACTTGTGCAAATCGTTTTTTTCTTTTTTTTTATTAAATGAATTTGGAGTAGGAGTTTACTAACAAACAAAAATTCTCATGGAGTTTTTCTGGGCTTCTTAGCCCTCCTCTTCACCAAAAAAAGAAAAAAAAAAATTTATCGAGGAGTTTACTTAAAAAAACAAAAACAAATTAAGAACGGTGCTAATAAGATAATTCCTATATATCCATATACAAGTGCTACACATGAAATTGAATCTCCAAGTTAATTTTCTTTTTCTGTTTGCGAAAAAAAGAAGAAGTTTTAATTGACTATAAATATGCATAAGTTGTTGATTTGGAAATTAAAAAATAAGGGTAAATACTAAATATACTCTTATTTAATACCAGCTATGCGGATAGCGGGACTCGAACCAAATGTTATAAATTGGTTATAAATTGGTATTGTTTCTTATTAATTGTTATAATAACAAACAATTTATAACAAATAAATTCGGTTTTTTTTAAAAAAAAAGAGAGAGGAAGGCTCGAACCCGTGTGAGGGGGTTTACCACCAGATCAATTTCATCTCGTTCACTAAACAAATTTATAAGAAAGTTTGTAGAACATTATAATACTTATCATTTCGTACAATTCCATGATTTATATATTTATATATACTCATAAATTACTTAATCAAAATATTTTTGATTTTGTGAGGGAAGCCCACAGATTTCATTAAAAATTGTTTTCTTTTCGTAAGTAAATAAACGTGGCTAAAAAGTAGGTCACTGTTGGTTTCAAAAAAATATATATAATAATAATAAAGTAGGTCACCTGGTCCCATTACTGTCACAAAGAAAAAAATATCAAAGAGGAATCTATTTTCTAGTCCAAAAAGCAAACAACAAAAATGACTGTTTCTCTCATCATCCAAAATTCACATCACTTATCCTTGTATTACTTTTGCGAAATCCAACTCAACCAATCAGAATCCAGGAAACTCTATCTGTAATAAGCCTATAGATAGATAACTAATATGATTGTGCAGATAAGAAGACATTTTTTTTTTTTTTTTCCTTCTTTTGGCAACGAGACTGTGAACACTTGAATGAGTATGATAATTATGATTGCATTAATTCCATGATGAAGACGGCTCAACAAATGTTGGAGTTGATCTAATTACTGTAGTAGCCAAAAATGGTCCAATGGCCCAACCTGCCAAGGCCCAATCTTTACTAGCCTATCCCAGACCCATTGTGTTGGGTCGACCCAAAGTAGCTGCCAGCAGAAGCTACCGTTGAAGACTCATTCAAAATGAGCAGTTACGAAACAAGATGTAACTGCCCATTGAGAGGAAATCTCTCCTGGAATCACGCCCACTATCAAGTGCAGATAGTGGACGTTGGAGCAAAGTGGCTGAGTATAAATAAGAGAGGCCTCCTTCACTAATGGTCTCTGATTTTTCTCTCAACTAAAGCCTACAAACAGCGTACTGAAACTCTGTCTTTAAGAACATTCCGATCACCAGCGGTCACCAGACATCAATCATTACCACCTCCACAACAGATTGCTCAGCCCAAGCACACCTAAGGCTAAAGGATCCAAATCCACCACCTTTGTTTTTACTGTGTTCTATTTTATGCTTTAACTTTTCTTGCAGGTTCTTGAGGAGACGACCTCCTTTCATTCGACAGACTAACATCTTTTGTAGGTTTCCAGACCAGACGACATCCCCTTATACGACAAGCTCAACCAAGTTGCCTTGGGCCTAGCACACATCCGACCCGATCCACATCGACCGTAGGTCGACCCCCTACAATTACTCAGAAACACAATTTTTGTAATTAGTGAAAATCTGCTAGAGCCTATAGGAATTCTTTTTTCAAGTCTCAATGATTTTTCAACTGTATCTCTTGAAACCAATGTTTGCAATGCATTGTCTTTCGGCATTTTGTGAACCGTATTGTATTCTATCGTAACATAAGAGTCCAATCACTTATCGTTTGGAACGTAATTGTAGTAGCTCAGTCCCATCAAGTAAATATTGCCCAGTTTTAAAGCTCATATGCATCTTTCACATTAACTAAAACATATAGTTTGTCATTTTTACCCTTACATCATTGATTGTTACATATCATTGTATTTATTTATTATGTACTTATATCTTATTATTCCAAAAATAATATATAACTTTAAATAAAATTAAATAATATATCACTACTTGAGCATTTCATAAATCTCCTCCTCATTGTGATTGCCTGTGGTATCCTTTTTATTTTGGATCATCTTTTTCCTGTTGTTTGGGATTGAAACTCTAGACCCACCTCCGCTCATCTTCACTCGTCAACATAGCACCCACAAAAACTCCACCTCCTCCTTCTTCACTCCTCGCTTATTCTTTAGAAACCCAAAACATAAAAAATAAAATAATAATAATAATAATAATAATCACAAAGTCTTGCTTAATTACTAGATCTTCAAGGGATTAGAAATGGAAGAGGATGAATTTTTGAAAGCTTATGACAAGGGTTTTTGAGAGAGAAGAGTAGAGGTGGTGCGAAGAAAATAATGAGTTGTCCGAAAAACAAGGGTTTGGTTAGGTATGTATAAGGATATATTGGGAAATAAGTTATTTTGTAAAGGGCAATTTTGATAAAAAAAAAATATATTGTAGAGTGAAGTCACATAAGATTTCAGACAAAAGTTGGAATTTTCAACTATTTTATCTCAAAAATTTTGATCATTTCTCAAACCTGGGATGACTTAAAAAAACAAATAAAAATGTGTTAGTAAGACATTTCCCATACTTTTAAGATTTCAGATGTAAAAACGAATGGGGCCTAAGTCTGATGGAGTGGTGACTGGTGTGATGTGGTGGGATAGTCAACACATGCTGACATGCACATGGTGGGTCATGATAATGTGGGCTACACGATAAATTGGCTTGATAACTTGTATTGGGCAGTACTATTAAAAACTTGAAAAAAAAAATTAAGAATGGCAGACCGGGCTACAGCCCCCTCTAGCCCACACAATCATTCGCCCCGTATTCATCAATCTCTTTCTTCATTCTATTTATGTCAATGCTTTTTATGTTTACTAAATAAAATGTTTTTTTTTAAAGAATCCCTCCAATCTCTGTAAATGGCAAGCAGGGAGCAATGGAGCATGGATTTTTCTTAGAAAGTTTTCACAAAGTGCATGGAGCTTTAATCTGGTTATAGTTTCCATTATCATATTCATAAAACTAAAATATTTCAGTACCCATATTTTCTTAATTAATTTTATCTCATTTTTTTATTTTTTTTCTTTTTTCCTTTTAAATAGTAATTGCAATCGTCACAAATTACTTGAAATTTTAGAAAGAGTTCGCGACTTATTTGGTAAATACCCTAAACATAAATAAAGACTTTTTTTAAAATTTTTTTTTTTTTTTAATGTTTTTGTTAGGAGAAAAAATTGTTAGGAAATATAATATATAAAAGCATATTTTAAATCTTTAATATAACATATTAACACAATTCATTACACGATTGGTGAGACCGTTCAACATAAATTTTTCTCCTTTGGTAGATCAACTTTGCTTTTATATTTCCTATGCAAATTACGTTCAAATGACAAAATATTATGGGATGGTTTCACCGCGTTTTTCTCTTTTGATAGATTAAATTGTAGATTTCTATTATGAATGAAAAGTGAGACCACGTTTTTTATTATAAGGTAATTTGCGATTGTAATCAGTATTGCAACATTATAAATAAAAGAAGAGAAAAAAAGTCTGGAGTAGTCCATCACCATGTTGGAGTAAAGCAATCCATCCAACTCGGTTTCTCACCGCGTTTGATAGATCAATTTATTGACTGCTTTTATGTGTGAAACCAGCTTTAAAGTGGACCATCTCTTGCTTTTCCCACTGTAATTAATGTTTTTTTTTTTTCCATCAAGATTTGTGGTTTCCAGCTTTAAATGGTTTAAATATAAGGATAAATTTATGTGCATGAAAAGATTCCAAGCTCAATAATTGATGGGCAAGACTTCCATCACAAACGAGCTTTGAAAGTCAGGACCCTGTAGCTTGTCTAATTACAAGTTATATGAATTGGAATTATTATGTGTTGTTGGAAGAGAAAAGTTGAATGTGAATGATTTCTCATCTGGTGCATAATAAATAGAGTTGTTATGATCTCGATCTACTTGTGCAAATCTTTTTTTTTTTTAAATGAATTTGGAGTAGGAGTTTACTAACAAACAAAAATTCTCATGGTGTTTTTCTGGGCTTCTTAGCCCTCCTCGTCACCAAATAAAAATAAAAAATAAAAAATATCAAGGAGTTTACTAAAAAAACAAAAACAAATTAAGAACGGTGCTAATAGGATAATTACTATATATCCATATGCAAGTGCTACACATGAAATTGAATCTCCAAGTGAATTTTCTTTTTCAGTTTGCAAAAAAAAAAAAAAAAAAAAGGTTTTAATTGACTATAAATATGCCTAAGTTGTTGATTCAGAAATTAAAAAATAAGGGTAAATATGCTCTTATTTAGAGCATCTCTAATGTAAAAGCGACTTGCATACCAATAATTATTGACATGGCAACAATGTCAAGAGAATGTGGCATAAAAATAGACTTGATAGACAATCAATTCAAAATTTGATCTCCAATGCTTCCGTCTAAAACACAATTTTTTTAATGACGTGTCCATCTTTTTTTCCATTTTTATTTTTTATTTTATTTCCTTACCAAAAATATATGAAAAATTAATGTCAGTTTTAAATGTTTGCTGAGTCAACCTAAAAAATAGCTGTGCAACAGACCGTTTGAAAGTGGACGGTCATGTTGACAATGTCTGATATTTTTTTTGCCACGTCAACTTGATGTTGAATATGCACGGTTGCATTGGATACACAATTATTTACATAATGTCTATTTATCCTACGTAACATTTCTTTTTTTCACAAGCCACGCTTGCATTAGAGATGCTCTTAACACCAGCAATGCGGCTAGCAAGACTCAAACCAATTGTTATAAATTGGTTATAAATTGTTTGTTATTAATTGTTATAATAACAAACGATTTATAACAAATAAATTCAGTTTTTTAGAAGAGAAGAAGACATGAACCCGTAAACTCGTGATACAAGGTGTGAAGAGATTTACCACCGGATTAACCTTATCTCGTTCAATAAACAAATTTATAACAAAGTTTGTCGGACATTATAATACTTATCATTTCGTATATATATGGACAAAGATCCTCTCCTCACCTCACTTCATCCTCACGATGCACACTTTAATTTTCCAATAAAGACTTTTTACGATGCACACTTTAAGCACCTTTGATAAAATTGCATGTAATCAAATGTTTATTGATGAGATTTTTTGTATGCATCCTAAGAAAATTAAAATACATTTTTGGTAAAAATTTATAAATTTTTTGGATTTGAGAATTATTTTTTCTTATATTTCCCTATTTTTAAATGTTTTATATTCAAAAAAATCGGAAAAAAATTAGTTCTTGCACCCGATTTTTTTTTAATTTTTTCTATAAATGTATTTTAATGTTTTCACCAATCATACAAAAAATCAAATCAAGATTCAATATATTCCATGATGCTTAAAGTGTGAATTGCAAAAAGTTCTTATAGGAAAATTACTATATATATATATATATATATATATATATATATTACTGAATCAAAATATTTTTGATTAAGAATTGTGAGGGAAGCCCACAGATTTCATTAAAAAGTAGCCAAGTAGGTCACCTGTTGGTTTCATTAAAAAGTATTACTTTTGCGAAATCCATCTCAACCAATCAGAATCCAGGAAACTCTACCTGCAATAAGCCTATAGATAGATAAGTAATATGATTGTGCAGATAAGAAGACTGAAGACTGAAGATTGAAGATTGTCACAGTTGAGTGAGTATGATTGAATTAAGCACAATTTTTGTAATTAGTGAAAATCAGCGTGAAATGTGCTATTGTTGACGGTGAAATTTGGATTGCCACGCACTCAACAATTAAATCAATTTAATATAAAGCAAGAAAATCAAGAACACATGCAAAAGACAAGTTTTACGTGGAAAACCCTTGAATGGGAAAAAACCACAGCGCCCCTGAGGGCAGAAAAATAATACTAGGTTTTAGTTGCTTCGTTACACTCTCTAATCTCTCACAATTGCTCTCTTTTCTCTCTCTCTATCTCTGAACCCCTTCCTCGTCGGATAGGTGATTCTATTTATACATGTTTATTTAGGGTTTCCCCTTGTTGATTTGCGTTAGGATCCTTTTCTGTCGCGGATTGGGTCTTCTTTCTTTTTTGCGATTCCTTGTTGCTTCTGTGTTTATACCGAGTCGGTTCGAGCCTAGTGCGCTGGTCCAGCGAGTACTTTTACTTTCTGGGTACTGTATATCTGGCGAGTACACTTCTATATTCGGCGAGTAGGTTTTTGGTTTTGGCGACCATGCCTTTGACTTCCCTCTGGTCTAAGCTATTTATTCATCCTGACTGGTCAAACCTCTACCTTTTACCCGGTCAATGAATGATGTGGCAACCTTTTGTTAGCTCCTTTGATGACGTGTCAGTTGGGCGAGTTTACACATACAACAATACCCCCATAAATACTTCGAGCTGGGCGAATGACTTGTCCTTCCTACTTCGTTTGCCTCTGCGAGCAGTATTTATATTTACGTTTATGAGATTTCAACGCATTTTTGCAATAATTTCTTCTTTTAACCACGCGCTGTATCTATTAATTAATTCTTCCGGTGCACGCTTTCAATCTGAACCACATAACTTCTGGCGTCTCCACTTGCTTGACAGGTGAAGGGACGTTCTGACGGCTCGGTTCTCCCCAAGATGCCACATGTCACTTATTGGGTGGTGACCGCCGCGGTTTGGTAATAGTGGCCGTCATTCCCATTAAATACGCATCATTGTACTTGATTGCTCTTTTTTTTGAATTTCGAAATTCCCTCTTTTTAAGGCCCGATCGTCTCTCTTCTTTTTCTTTACTTGCTTCATCGTATTTTTATCAGAGCAAAAGAAAGAACAGCTGATCTCCTGCTTTCGTCTCTTTTACTTCTTCGAGAGCTAACTACAATCCTTTTCTTGTGCCTTTTATTGTCGGTCGATTCACCGGATTTCGCCTCTTCTTGTTTCTCCGTGTCTCCTGATCTTTCCTGCACATCTTGCGAGTCTAGGGTTTTCTGGTGAGTTCTCATGGATCCCTCCTTGCGTTCTTTTCTTTTTAATAGGATGATGCAAGCTATGGAGCTTGGTGATAAGTGTACTGCGGACAAAATCGAATCTCTGATTCGCAACTTTCGTCCAGATTCTCCGGTCCCGATTTCTGTTGATATTCCATTTTTTGAGAATGCTTCTAATCCTGACATCTCTCCTCCACCTTTTGACAGTGATTCTCCAGAAATGACGAGATCTCCTAAAACTGCAAGTAGTAAACGATGCTCCACTAGGGCTCCTCGTGAATCTCTGCTGGATGTGCAGACGGTCGTTGACTCTGATGTTGAAGATCATCAGAGGGATAGGTTGCTTTTCTCGTCTGCTCGCCCTTGTTCTTTCGATACAGAAGTAAATGTGGTCGGCGAGGGCGAACTTCGTAAATACAAGAGTCGTTTCGATATTCCAGATTCGGTAACTCTTGTGTTACCTGGCGACCGGGCTGTGTGGAATCCTCCTGAAAATGCGGTCGCCATTTATGGAGCCATGCTCAGTTGTGGGGTGACTCTCCCCCTTCAGCCTTTTATTGCCAGGTTTTTGGCGGAGGCTCAAATCGCACCGGCTCAGCTCGCCCCAAATAGTTACAGGATACTGATGTGCCTGTGTCTCATGTGGAAGCTGAAGGGTTACGGGCCTCCTACGCCCCGTGAGATCCGCCATTTTTATACTTTGAGACAGGCGGGCAATGGTGGCACATACTTTCTCCTTTCCTCACCGGTGGAGAACTGGATTCCTGAGGGTGTGGTGAACCCTGGTCAGGTCGAGGTCTCCAGTGACGAGAAGAAAAAGGGCTTCATCTGGGGCTTTCCTACCTCAAATAAGAGGTGGAAAAACAGTTGGTTTTTTGCCAGCGGCGAGTGGGGTCGAGATGTACCTGCCCACAATCGCCACAATCTTTTGGCGAGGAAAGTTCCCAGGCATTTTACATCTCCTGAAGCCTGGTCGAAGGCGGCCCCTACTTTGATGGATAGGGAGGTTTCTCATCTGGCCGCGGCGGCTGTTCTTCCTTTGGACTCGAGGGGTAGGTCCTTCCTCTTGGATGAGGAGAAGATGATTTCTTCTGAAATCTTTACTCGGCTTCACGCAAGGCTCCCTCGCCGTAAGTTTCACTCTGTTTCTTCTTTTACTTTCTCGCCTGATTTTATTCTCTTAGTTTGATACTTGGTTTTATTTTCCCTGCAGTGTGTGATTTTGACACCGTTTGCGATTTGCAAGCACGGGCGGTGAAGAATTCTGAGGCTGCCAGCAAGAGGCATGCTGCTGGTTTGGCTAAGGATGGAATTGCTAGTCCTGACGGTGATGATCACTCAGACGGCGGCGAAGAGGCTGGTGATGCTTCTAGGGGGGGTGCTGTGAATACTCCCGCTGCAACTGCAGCTGTTACCCCCAGCCGTAAAGGCAAAGAGAAAGCAGGTGCTTCAAGGGGGGTCGGCAGTGCTGACAGGAGGCGTGCTGAGTCAGGGCCATCGCCTGCTCGCCCGAAGGTTGTCGCGAGTACTCCCGCTGCGGCTTCTACTCCTGCTGTGAGTACTGCTGCGACTGTTCCTGCTACCACAGCCCTCAATCGTAAGGGAAAGGAGAAGGTGGGGGTTTCAGGTGTAGCTAGCGACATCCCTATTTTTGACGCGGATGTTCCTGAGACCCCCCTCGATCCCGCGAGTGACTTGGCTCCCAGAGCTAGGAATAAACGCCCTGCTGAAAGCGCTCCTGATCTCTCGGCTCGACCTCCT
This sequence comes from Acer saccharum, assembly GCA_030490815.1. NCBI lineage: Eukaryota > Viridiplantae > Streptophyta > Magnoliopsida > Sapindales > Sapindaceae > Acer > Acer saccharum. The sequence continues at coordinate 54,669,375 of CM059866.1, forward strand.
AAACGGGCTTCGCGGGTAGTGCAGTTTGTTGTCTCTTCTGATGAGGAGGATGTTCAGGAGCCGGATGTCGCCGAGGTTCCTCCTGCCCAAGCGGAGAGGTCTACTGAGGCGGAGAATGTGGCGGCTCCTCCCTCTGAGGGGGTTAATGAACAGACTCCCCCTGCTGCTCCTTCTCAACCAGCTTCTCCTCGGCCAGCTTCTCCTGCAGTGGTTGTGGACGAGCCAGGTGTCTCAGATCAACCTAGGCCATCTGGCCCATCTGAGTCGACTGTTCGGCCAGGCCCATCACATCAGGCGGGGACCTCTGCTTCCGGTTCGGGCTCGGCCCGTGAAGTTCCTCCTACCGGACCGGTTGGAGCTGAAGAAGGGAGCGTGTCCCTCTTTGATTTTTCTGCCACTGAAATATGCTCCCACTTGGCTAATAATGATGTATATGTCGGCGAAGGCTGGGGGCATGTTAAAAACAAGTCTTGCAATAAGAAGATGGAGTTTTTCTTCAACTGCCACTCCTTGGTAAGTTCTTCGCCGCAAATCTCTATGTATTTGTATTTTTTATTCTCCTTTTTTTTTTTAACTTTGGCTGTCTTCTTCCTCAGATGATGTCTGAGATGGGCGATAGTTATAAATTCGGGATCAAAGCTTCTCGTGAAATTAAGCGCTTGCGCGAGCAGGCTTCTGTTTTGGCGGCCGAGAAGCTTTCCGCTGAAGAATCCCACGCCCAACAATTTGCTCAGTTGAGAGAGTCCTCAGACGGTCATCTATCTGCTCGGCTATCCGCTGAAGAAAAACTTTCTGCTGCTGAGGAGGAAATTCGCTCGTTGAAAGAGCTCCTATCCTCGAGTCAAGAATCCTTCGCAGCGCGTTTGGAGGCTGAGCGGGTAGCCGAGGAGGCTAAGGAGAAGGCTGAACTGGAGGCGGCGGATTTACGTAACCAGCTATCTTCCCGCGATCTCATTTTTGAAAACCTGAAAGCAGTGCTGGAGGTTGAGTCTGTTGATCGCTTCAAGAGATCCCCTGCCTATGATGCGCTTTTGCTGCGCGAATTTGAGAAAGGCATGAGGCAGGCGAAGAAATTCTTTGCCATGAAGGATCATTCCAATGAGAAAGCTCTAAAGCGTTTTGACAAGTCCCTCCAGCAGCATATGGCCCACGGCGTGGACTCGATTAAAGACCAGATGAGACGATGGAAAGCCCACTGCCGTTATAACCGGACTGAGCCTCATCCTATGCATCTTGAGATTCCCAGTAAGCGTACTTTCAACACTTACTACTCGGGTCAGAAGGGCAGCTTTTCTGGCTCTGGTGCTGAGCCTGATTTGGGCCCTGTTGCTGGGAGAGATTATGAGCCCTTCATGCCAACGGAGGATGAGGCGGTCATTTGGCCTTCAGATGAGGAGATCGAAGACGAGGAAGATAGCGAGGGCCCTCCTGCAGCCGGTTGATTCTTCTGTTGTTTTGGAAGACTATAAATTTATTCTTTGTCCATTCATTTGTAAATAATACAAAGTTATGAATATATATATTTTTCTTCGTTCAGCTGCCTTTGCTGAGTTTTGGCTTTGGCTTGGTTTTCCGCCAAGTGCTGTTTTAGCTTACTGTTGTTTTCCATTCAGCTGCCATTGCTGGGTTTTCGGCATACTTAGTATTCGCCAGGACGTATCCGACTATATACCAAGTTTTTATTGTGTTTTATAGCTATATTCAGCTGCCATTGCTGTATTTTGGCGTACTCAGTTTTTTTTGGCAGGTTTATTCGACCATGCCCTGAGTTTTTATTTCTCGCCGGTTATCGCTGCAGCGAGCATAAAGCTCGTTTTCATGTGATGTAGCTATGTGTGCTGGCGAATGCCTTTTGCGTTTGGCGAGTCAGAATCGAGAATCTCTTAGTAATAAATTACTCTTTATTGAATACTTCCTGCAACTTTATTAACATAGTCATAAAGAAAAAATGCTAAAACGAACAACTTCTCTAAGCTAAATAGAAAAATAGAAGGAATTCAAAAGAATCTAACTTGTCCCTTAAGGATAATATATCTTCAAGTACTGCGCATTGCATGGACGGGGTAACTCGCCAAATCCTTCTCGAGTAATGCGATATGCCCCATGGCCAGCTATCCCCGTAATCTTATAAGGCCCTTCCCATTTGTCTGCGAGTGATCCTGCAGCCTTGTCTCTTGTTCCCGGATTCACCCTTTTCAGTACTAAATCACCAAGTGTGAACCTCCTTTCACGCACATGCGAGTTGTAATATCTAGCTACCCTCTGTTGGTACGCTGCATTCCTTATTTGTGCTCGCTCTCTTCTTTCTTCTAACTCATCTAGGCCGCACTTTAGCATATCAACGTTGATTTCTGGCTGAAAGAGTTGTACCCTTGGTGAAGAGAACGATGTTTCCACGGGAATAACAGCTTCTGCTCCGTAAGCCATGGAATACGGGGTTTCGCCTGTTGAACCCCTTTCCGTTGTGCGATATGCCCAGAGCACTTGCGGTAACTTATCCGCCCAGCTCCCCTTTTTAGTTGCTAACTTAGCTTTCAGGTTGTGCTTGATGATTTTGTTCACTGCTTCAGTTTGGCCATTCGTCTGTGGATGTGCTGGAGAAGCGTAGTAGTTGTTGATGCCATACTTATCACACAGTTCCCTGAATTTCCTGCCATCAAATTGGGTCCCATTGTCTGTGATGATGGTGTTTGGTATCCCGAATCTGTACAAGATATTTTTCTTCACAAAGCTAATGGTGTTTGCTTCTGTTATATGCACCAATGGCTCGGCTTCTACCCATTTTGTAAAATAATCCACAGCTACTATGGCATGCTTTGCTCCTCCAGTTGCTGTTGGCATTGGGCCGATCAAGTCTATTCCCCACATGGCAAATGGCCAAGGCGAGGTAATACTTTGCAGGAGCTCAGGTGGTTGTCGGATGTTATTGGCGATTTTCTGACATGCTTCACATCTCGCTGCCACCCTTTTGGAGTCGGCGAACAGGGTAGGCCAGTAAAAACCCTGTCTCAATGTTTTGTGGGCTAGGCTGGCACCCCCAGCATGGTTCCCACAATTTCCGCTGTGTATGCTTCTTAGGATACCTTCTGCTTCTTCAGGCCCGACACATCTCTGCAGTGCCCTCGAGTATCCTCTCTTGTATAGTTCTCCATTGAGTACCAAATATCTTGTTGCTCTGTATTTTAGCCGCTTTGCTTCCAGTGGGTCACTTGGAAGTATATCGTTGATGAGATACTCTTTAATTGGCGTGATCCAGCTGTCCCTCTCGCCAAAGATTGCCCCGACTTCCTTTGTTTTAACTATACTCGGCTGCGGCAGGCGGATCATGGAGATATTGTTGGGCCAAATGTTGATCGTGGCAGATGCCAGTTTGGCTAAGGCGTCGGCCTTTTCATTTTCTTCTCTGGGGACGTGAACAATTCTATACTCTTTGAATCTTTCTAACAGTTCCCTTGCTAATTCCAGGTAAGTGATCATGCTTTCTTCTCTCGCCTGGTATTCATCTAGTACCTGATTGACAACAACTTGAGAGTCGCTGAAAATTTCCACCTCGTCTGCACCTAAGATTGTGCTAATCTTTAAACCCGCTATAAGTGCCTCGTACTCAGCTTGATTGTTGGTGGCTTTGAAGTCAAAACGCAAGGCACATTCGACTGAGTCTCCTTCCGGTGTTGTCAGCACTATACCTGCCCCGCTGCCGTGCGTGTTTGATGAGCCATCAACGCGAAGTTGCCATTTGAATGTTTTCTTATTTTGCTCCACCATCATTCTCGCCACCTCTACGCTTGGTTCAGTGAACTCTGCTACGAAGTCTGCCACTGCCTGGGCTTTAATTGCTGTCCTTGGGAGGTATTCTACATCGAATTCACTTAATTCGATCGCCCACTTTGTTAACCGACCGGATACCTCTGGTTTCTGCAGGATTAACTTCAGTGGGCAGTTGGTGTATACCCTGATTCTATGAGCCTGGAAATATGGTCTTAGCTTCCTTGCTGCTGTTATTAGGGCGAGTGCCATTTTTTCTGCCGGCGAGTACCTTGTTTCGGCTGGTAACAGTGCCTTGCTGGTGTAGTATACTGGCTTTTGGATTCCATCTTCCTGTCGTACCAGCACGGAACTTGTGGCTGCTTCAGAAACGGATAAGTACATGTACAATGTCTCGGCTGTTTCTGGCTTTGATAGCAATGGTGCCTGTCCAAGGTAGTCTTTCAAGGCCTGGAAGGCTTTTTCGCAATCCTCATTCCATTCGATCCCTTTTCCCTTCTTTAAAGCTTTGAAAAATGGTAGGCATCGGTCTGTTGATTTGGCTATGAATCTGCTCAGCGATGCTAGGCACCCTGTGAGTTTTTGGACATCTTTCAGAGTCTTTGGCGAGACCATTCTTGCTAATGCTTGGATTTTTTCAGGGTTCACCTCTATTCCTCTTTGGTTCACCTGATATCCGAGAAACCTCCCAGATGGTACGCCGAATACACATTTTGCCGGATTTAACTTCATTCCATACTTGACCAGTACGTCGAACGTTTCCCTCAGGTCATTTGCATGTTTATCTGCGGTAACACTCTTTGTCAGCATATCATCAACATAAACCTCCATATTTCTCCCTATCTGTCTGGCGAACATCTTGTTGACCAAGCGCTGATAAGTTGCCCCGGCGTTCTTCAAACCGAATGGCATGACCCTGTAACAATACAACCCCTGATCTGTGGTGAATGCTGTTTTCTCTTCGTCAGGCCTGTGCATCTTTATTTGGTTGTACCCTGAATATGCATCCATGAAACTCAACGTCTCATGCCCGGCCGTTGCATCTACTAACTGGTCAATCCTTGGTAATGGGAAGCTGTCCTTGGGGCAAGCTTTGTTTAGGTCGGTGAAGTCGACGCACATCCTCCATTGATTGTTCTTCTTTTTCACTAAGACTACATTCGCCACCCATTCCGGGTACTTAACTTCTCTAATTGACCCTGCGGCGAGCAATTTTGACACTTCCTCTTTAATCGCTGCACTCCTTTCCGGGTTGAAGCTTCTCCTTTTCTGTACTACCGGTTTGCATTTCTCATTCACAGCTAAATTGTGGGAAATTGTGCTTCTATCAATCCCTGGCATGTCTTCGTGGCACCAAGCGAAAATCCCCCTATATTCTTTCAACAAGTTCGTCACATCTTGCTTAACCTGCTCAGCCAACCTCGCTCCAATTTTTACTGTTTTATCTGGTTCCGCTTCATCTAGAATAATCGACTCAGTTGGTTCTTCCTTTTCTCTGCTTGTTTTGTCTCTTGGATCTAGTTCGAAGTTTTCCGGATTATCCTCCTGCGTCTCTGTGTCTACTTCGAATATGTTCAAAGTTTCCATCCCTGTTTTATCTTTGAAGACTGACAAGTTGGCGCGGCGAGCCATCTCCTGCGACCCTTTCAATTCTCCGACGCCGAATTCTGTAGGGAACTTTATTTTCAGTGCATGGGTTGAGGTTACAGCTCGAGCTTTGTTAAGAAACGGTCGGCCAAGTAGTGCATTATACGGCCAATTATGGATGTCAACCACGACAAAGTCTAACAGGATTGTTCGCCGGCATGGTGCTGTTCCAAATCTTACCGGTAGTTTCACTGTTCCTAACGACCTAACCTCTGCGCCACCAAATCCTTTCAATGGTACATGGAACGGTTCAAGATCTTTCCGGTCCAGCCGCAACTCATCATACACTCTGGCACTTAAAATATCAGCCGAACTTCCGTTATCAATCATCACTCGAAGGACATCCCTATGGGCTATTCGAACTCCCACGACTATTGCATCATTAGGCTTTGCATCAATCCCGTCTGAGTCTTCTGCTGTAAACGTTATGGGATCATGCCCTTCTCTCCCCTTCTTGGGGTTTCTCTGCACAGAATTGACTTCCATGTTTCTGCCTTCATACATCACTTCTCGAACTTCCGACATCCTCTCTCGATTGCTCCTCCCAGTGTGAGGTCCGCCGAAAATAGTGTTTATGGCTGCGTTAGGACTGTTCCTCCTTGGACTCTTCCTATCTTGCCCGTTTCCTTGGCGGCTATCTTGGCGACCCCCGTGCTTGTCCCCTTTCAAGGCAAAGTCTTTCAGGTGCCCATCTCTGATCAGGCTTTCGATGTGATCGCGTAACTGGAAACACTTTGAAGTTTCATGTCCATGATCTTTATGGAATCGACAGTACTTGGTTGTATCTCTCCTTGCATTCGCTGACTGCTGTCGGGGGTATTTGGCGAGTCCCTTGTCTTCTACCACAGATAATATCTCCTCCTGGTCGCCATTTAAAGGGGTGTAATGGTTGTACCTTCCTCGAAACTTATTGGCCCGAGTGTTTCCCCTGCTCTCTCTTGAGTATCCTCTTTGGCCCTTCTCATCCTTCTGGCGATCACGTGATTGCATCTTTTTGTCGTCCTTATGGTCTGTTTTCAAGTTAGGCTTGTGCCCGTGCACATAGCTACCCCCTTGTGCTACTTCTTCCTCCTCTGCCAGTGCATAATCGCCAGCTATTTCCATCATCTCTTCGTAAGTTTTAGGTCTATCCCTTCGCAGGTCAAAAGACAATCGTCCGCTTTGTAACCCATTAGTGAAAGCGGCGATTACAGCTACATCACTGGCATCCTCAATTTGAGCTACTTCCTTCCCAAACCTGGCCAGGTACTTCTTGATTGATTCGTTATGTTCCTGTTTCAAGTTCGATAGATGGGCGAGTGACTTTCTTCTTTGGACACTTCCCATGAACTGCCTTATGAATGCCTTGCTGAGGTTTGAGAAGCTGCTTATGGTTCCGGGTGGAAGCCTTCCGAACCATCTAGAGGCGAGGTCGCCGAATGTTTACGGGAAGGTGAGACACAGCAACCCGTCATTGGATGAATACTGGGCCATGATATTGCGGAATCGGCGAACATGCTCTTTGGGATCCCTGTTCTCCTTGTACTGCTCAATAGTTGGCATTCTAAACCTGTCTGGAAATTGGGTGCGAGCAATAGCTTCGACGAATGGGCTATCTGACTCATCATCCGAGGATACATTACGTCCATACCTTCGTGCCATTGCTGAAACCTTTCTTGATAGCTCTTGTAAGGTGACATCTCGCTGACCGGTTGGTTCTCCTGCTGGGTCGAGCCTACTCTTGATTGTCATTCTACCATGATTGCCTCTCTCATCTGGGCTTCTTCGATCTTCAGTGCTCTCAGATCTTCTCCGCTTCGTTCTTTTAGATCGCAACTCCCTTCGCGGACGAGGACTCTTGTCCTCAGATGAGATGGACCGGTGTCTCCGCCGGTTTCGCTGGTATGTGTCGCTGGAATTGACCCTATGTGCTCGCACCTGATCTCGTTCCTCCCTGGACTCTTCATTCATCACAACCCTTTCCCTTCCTCTGTTTTCTCCCCTCGAAATCCTCAATGTGGTCTTGGGGGGTCTCCTCGGTGGATTGTCTTGCTTGATTGTCGGGAACTGTGATATGAACTTCTGACCGCAGCCTTCCGGGTGGATGGGTTCCAGGGGTGGTTAACTCGTAAGGAGATGAGACTCCTAACCCTATAGGAAGCGAAAGTCCTATTTTGCTGGCTTCGCTGATTAGGTTTACCAATGCGGCTTGGAAGTGCTGCAAAATCCCGGGATCAGCCGCCCTAGTTCCTGGCGTTGCTGCTGATTGCTCCCCGACTGTCACTGCCCTGTCTCCCGTTGGCGCAGCTGGTTCAATAACTAAATCTCCACTGGAGTTACCATCTCTGTCGCTGTCGTTGTTCATGCTGTCTGATTCGCAAGGGTCCCTCGAAGTTTTCTGTTCAAAAGACCCCTCCTTCTAGCGCCAATTGTTGACGGTGAAATTTGGATTGCCACGCACTCAACAATTAAATCAATTTAATATAAAGCAAGAAAATCAAGAACACATGCAAAAGACAAGTTTTACGTGGAAAACCCTTGAATGGGAAAAAACCACAGCGCCCCTGAGGGCAGAAAAATAATACTAGGTTTTAGTTGCTTCGTTACACTCTCTAATCTCTCACAATTGCTCTCTTTTCTCTCTCTCTATCTCTGAACCCCTTCCTCGTCGGATAGGTGATTCTATTTATACATGTTTATTTAGGGTTTCCCCTTGTTGATTTGCGTTAGGATCCTTTTCTGTCGCGGATTGGGTCTTCTTTCTTTTTTGCGATTCCTTGTTGCTTCTGTGTTTATACCGAGTCGGTTCGAGCCTAGTGCGCTGGTCCAGCGAGTACTTTTACTTTCTGGGTACTGTATATCTGGCGAGTACACTTCTATATTCGGCGAGTAGGTTTTTGGTTTTGGCGACCATGCCTTTGACTTCCCTCTGGTCTAAGCTATTTATTCATCCTGACTGGTCAAACCTCTACCTTTTACCCGGTCAATGAATGATGTGGCAACCTTTTGTTAGCTCCTTTGATGACGTGTCAGTTGGGCGAGTTTACACATACAACAGCTATGATGCCTCAACAAATGTTAAGTTGATCTAATTACTCAGAAACACAATTTTTGTAATTAGTGAAAATCAGCCTATAGGAATTCTTTTTTCAAGTATCAATGAGTTTTCAAGTATATCTCTTGAAACCAATGTTTGCAATGCATTGTCCTTCGGCATTTCGTGAACCGCATTGCATTCTATCGTATTATAAGAGTCTAATCACTTTGCATCCAGAACGTAATCTTAGCAGTTCAAGCCCACCAAATAAATATTGCCAGTTCTAAAGTTCACATGTGTCTTTCACATTGACGAATTTACTTTCGACCATGAGTTTCACACAATCGCCTTCACCCATGGTTTAGTATAGGTCTACTTAGTTAAGACTGACCGAAGTTTTATATACAAGGTCCGGACCTCGCTCACTAAACTTGTATTCAATGATATATCCTATTACATTAATTATATAAAGTTACACGATATTTGGTGTTCCATTACTGTATTGTCACTTATTTTTTTTCTTTTTTTTTTTAATCGTGGAGTAATAAGGATAATGAAATTTTAAAATAAAAGAGCATTACATATATTGTATTCAGTTTAATTAAATAATAGAAATTAACATTATATAATGCCATACTCATAACCCACCAGTTCATACTTTTAACACAAACAAACAACCTGCAACTCTCTCTGTTTCCACCCATAAACATGGCTGCTGAAGTCCTTGTCTCTCCTATTGTTGACCTTCTCTTAGGTAAGCTAAGCTCCCAGGCTTACCAACAATTTTCCTTCATTTATGGTGTCAAAAAAGACCTGAAAAAGCTCCAGAGAACCTTGAACACCATCAAAGCTGTTCTCTTAGACGCCGAGGAACAACAGCTTCACAATCGTCAAGTGGGTTTCTGGCTGGAAGAGCTCAAGGATGTCTGTTATGATGCAGAAAACGTGTTCGATGCATTTCAGGCTGAAGCTTTACGAAGGCAAGTATTAGCGGAGCGTGGAAGCATTCCCAAAAAGGTAGGCAATGCTCTCTCATGGCCTAAATCTCTTGCTTTTCGTTTTAATATAGGCTATAAGATTAAGGAGCTTAGAGAGAGGTTAGATGAAATTGCCTCTAACCAGACTAAGTTTGGTTTCACAAATAGAGTTGAAAATGCAATCAATGTTCGTCGTCAGAGGGAAACACACTCCTTCGTGGTTGCTTCAGAAATAATTGGTAGGGAAAAAGATAAGGAAGAGATCATAGAATTGCTGATGGATTCACCTGATGATAAAAATGTCTCTGTTATTCCTATTGTTGGAATTGCTGGTCTTGGAAAAACTGCACTTGCAAAATTGGTGTATAATGATAACATGATAGATGAATTTTTCGATTTGAAACTATGGATATGTGTCTCCGATGATTTTGTTGAGGAAAAAATAATGAGAGATATTATCAAATCTGGAGGTCGAAACCATAATGACATGAGTTTAGACCAATTGCAAAAAGAAATGCGAGATATTTTAGATGGTAAAAAATATTTACTTGTTATGGATGATGTTTGGAATGATGATGTCAACAAATGGAATGAATTCAAAAATTTATTGTTGGGTGGGACAAATGGAAGTAAAATCCTAGTAACTACCCGTAGCAATCAAGTTGCTCATGCTAGTGCTGGGTATGCTGGGTATCACTTGGAAGGTCTTCCCTATGACGGTTGTTTGTCTTTATTTATAAAGTGTGCATTCAAAGAAAAAGAAGAAGAAAAGTTTCCAAACCTCATAAAAATTGGGGGAAAGATTGTGAAAAAATGTGGAGGAGTTCCACTGGCAGTGAAAACATTAGGAAGCTTACTTTATTCATCAAATGATGAAGATCATTGGAAAGATGTAAAAGATAGTGAGCTTTGGAATTTAGAGCAAAAGGAAGATGGCATTTTACCTGCTTTAAAGCTAAGTTATGATCGATTGCCATCTTACTTAAAACAATGTTTTGTTTATTGTTCTACCTTTCCAAAAGATTTTGAATTTGGTAGCCTTATGGTGGTTGAATTTTGGATGGCACAAGGGCTTCTCCAATCTCTTAAAGAAAATGAAGAGTTGGAAAAGATTGGTATGCAATACTTGAAGGAATTATTGTCAAGATCTTTCTTCCAAGATTTTGAAGAAACGCATGGAACCAAGTTTTTTACTTTTAAAATTCATGATCTTATGCACGATCTTGCATTATCCATGGCTAAAAATGAGTGTGGGATAGTGGACTCCCATAACCATTCTATTTCTAAAAAAGCACAACATTTGTCATTTGTTGAAAATAATATGATTAAAGATGGTGTTCCAAGCTTCGTGTCTCACATATGTCGTTTGAGAACCATTTGTTTTCCATTTTCTAGTGTGAGACCTAACCAATCATTTGTTGAATCATGTATCTCGATGTTCCTATTCTTGCGGTATCTAGATTTAAGTGGTGGTAGTAATGTGTTAGTGCCAAAAAAGCTTGGCAATTTGAGGCATTTGAGATTTCTCAACTTAGCACATAACGGTAAAATCAAGAAACTACCAAACTCCATTTGCAAGTTGCAGAGTTTGCAAACTCTACTATTGGATGGATGTGAGGAACTACAAGAGTTGCCTCGAGACATAAGGTACCTAATTAGTCTCCGGTGCCTTATTTTAACCACAAAACAAAAGTTGCTGCCACATAATGGAATTGGGTGTTTGAATTCTCTTCGTTCTTTGTATATTAACTCATGTATCAATTTAGAGTATTTAGTTGAAGATATTGGTAATCTCAAAGCCCTCCGGTCATTGTTTATCAATAACTGCCCAAATCTAGTATCATTACCAAGTAGCATAAAATGTCTAAGCTCATTAGAGGAGTTGTATCTTGGGGATTGTGAAAAACTTAATCTTAATTGGGGAATGGGAATGGAAGAGGAAGACACTCATCAAGACCTCAACGGCACAAGGCCTCACCTTCGAGATCTTTATCTTGAAAAATTACTACAATTGGTGGAGTTGCCGCAATGGCTTCTTCGATGCTCTGCCAACACTTTACAGTGGTTGAGAATTAGAGAATGTCCCTATTTGTTGGCGCTGCCAGACTCACTACAAAATCTCAAATCACTTCAAGTTTGGGATTGTCCAAAAGTGGCATCTCTGCCGCAAGATATGCATGGCCTCACTACTCTGGAAACAATTGAAATTGAAGGATGTCCGACACTTAGCGAAAGGTGTGATCAAGGTAGCGGTGAAGATTGGCCCCAGATTGCTCATGTCCCCAACATCTATCTTGATGGCTATTTGATATCAAGTAATTATCAGGTATTTTTACACCAATTTCTTAACTTTTTTATTTTATTTATTTTATTTTTTTATTTTCGTTTAAGGAACTTTATTATTGTTATTAATATTTTGAAATCTCTCGCATCTTTCCAGGAAAGGCGTGCTCCATGGTATTTTCTTAGCAAATTAAATCAAACAAGTGATGGTAAGATCTGTTTTAATTTCTATCTCATTTGTACTATTAATCGCACTTGTTTATTATTTTTTTCTTTTCCTTCCTTGATTGTTTATTAATTTTCATTTCCTTGCTTGATAATTTTACTTGTTGAATTTGAAATACTTGTATTTTAGATATATTTATGCTCATCATATATATATATATACTTATTTATGCTTTATATATTTATGCTCATCATATATACTTGCATGTGGGCCACTGGATTTAAATACTTTGACTTGACTGTTTGCACTTGTCAGTCAAAGTATTTAAATCCAGTGACCCACATACAAGAAACTGATATAACTTTTATCAATTCGAACTAATAATAGAAAGACTAATATACAGAAATTCTATTATCAGTTCGAACTGATAATAGAAAGATTGAATACATATATGTATATATATTTGACATGCTTTTGTCACCGTTTCCATGTAAAATATTCTCAAGTTATAAAATTATAAATTATATGACAATTATCAAATTGCTTCTTTTTTTTCTTAATTCTAAATACTTTGCAATTTTTTCATTTTTGACTATATTGATTCTTATTTAACTGCTTTGCAAAGCTCGGCCCATAACTTTTATTAGACCCAAAGACTATGTCTTTGTTTGTCGATTGTCAGTAGAAACTCTTCAGATAGCTTGGCCCATAACATTTGTCGATTGTCAGTGGAAACTCATCTGCAGATAGCAGCCAACGGCGTCGTTCATGTCATCTGTCGCTAATACAATATAAGAAGAGAAAACAATTGATCAACAGAGAGAGTGAAAAAGAAGAAACATGGCAGTGAGCAGCTTGGAGTACTCTTCTCAGTTCGATCACACTCCCATTTACTGGTAATTCTTTTATTATTACATTTTAATTCAACTTTAACTTTATTGGTGAAGCATTTAAACATGTTATGCTTAGTAGTTGAGTTACAACTTACACTTATTTTATATTTTCTTGATTAACTTGAATTTTAATTTAATGCTCATTTGTTTACATTTTTTTGTATTTAAATGCTGCAGCATCTATCATGGATGTTCAACTGAATTGTGCAGTTGAGTGGGATTAAAACTGCATTTGTGCTTCGTCTCGTATTGTAAATATTTGTGTTTCATAATACCAATAGTAATAATGTCTCGTATATTCTTCATTCCCGCATCGAATATTTGTACTATTAAATACACTTGTTTATCATTTTTTTCTTTTCCTTCCTTGATTGTTTGTTAATTTTTATTTCCTTGCTTGATAATTTTACTTGTCTAATTTGAAATACTTGTATTTTAGATATATTTCTGCTCATCAAATATATATATTTTTTCCGTTTTTGTACTTCGTAATACATGTATGTGTATATATTTGACATGCTTTATCCATTGTTTCCATGTAAAATATTCTCATTTAATAAAATTATAAATTATATGTTTTCTTAAAAAAATTAGATTTTTTTAAATAACAGTGTACTGTTATTAATAAAATTAGATTGTATTTAAAAGGACAATTATCAAATTGATTTTTTTTTTCTTAATTCTAAATACTTTACGATTTTTTTCATTTTTGACTAAATTTATTCTTATTCATAACTATCAAATTGTCTCTCTTATTTAACTTTGCTTACTCAAGTCAACTTTAACCATTTCATACTTTAAATTTTAAAAAAATATGGGACATTAAATAACTTTGTTTTTTTTTTTTTTTTTTTGAAAAGAAAACGATAGATAGAAAAGGTTACACCGAACCAAGGCAATCGCCCAAAAACCAGACTCTCCACCACAAGCGGACAGTCACCAATCCAGACAGACTTACCCTCGTAATCAAGGGCTAACTTGGCCAACCTATGAGCCACTCTATTAGCAAGTCTAGGAACAAAATTGAAAGACACGAACTAAGAACTAACTAAATTTAAAATATCATGGATGATAATCCCCACATCTGAAGACGGAGCCACATTAGCCGAAATCAAATCCACCACCGAAAGCGCATCGGACTCCACCAAAGCTGGAACAAGACCTAGACCCACCGCAAAACGCATACCAGTCAAGATAGCTAAAGCTTCAGCAATTTGAGGAGGATAACAGGCTTCAAAACGATGACAACACGAAGCCAAAACAATCCCTTTCCAGTCTCGAATAACCACCCTAACACCAGTCACCGAACGAGCCTTATCCAAAGCAGCATCAGAATTAATTTTCACCAAACCAGCATCAGGCGACCTCCAAGAAACCACCTTCACAGAACCATCCTTCAGCTTTTGAACGCCACCACTATCACCTCGAACATCCGCCATAAAATTCACAGCCCACTCCATGATCCCCTCCACAGCCAGCATCTCATTAGAAAACAAAAACTGATTACGTCTGTACCACAATCTCCACCAAACGACACATATTAACTCAAAATCCACAACCTTGGACTCTTTGCACAGCCAACAAAAATCAAAGAACAAGTAGCAGTCCAGACCACGATCAAACTGACCAGCACCAAAATAAGACCGAATAACCTTCAGCGCAGAGCATTGCCATAAAGCATGTAAAGATGTCTCCTCCTGTTGATGACAGATCGGACACAAAGTATCAAGGGACATACCATGAGCAGCAAGATTGACACGCGTAGGAAACCAGTCATGACAAGCTTTCCACATGAAAACTTTGATTTTTTGAGGCAAACCAAGTTTCCAAAACCATTTCCACCAAGAAACGGAGCGACTCAAACCCGAACCACTTGGATCCAAAGCCACAGATTTAGCCAAACGATAACCACTCTTCACTGAGAAAGAGCCTGAGAGATCAAAATGCCATAAAACACTGTCCTTCACCGACGTCCTACCAGTAGGAATCCTCAAAATAGCCTCTGCATCCAGGTGGCCAAAATTCTGCCGCACCATAGCCATATTCCACGAACCATCCCCACACTTTAGGCTATCAACCGTAGCCCATTCCCCCAACACCGGACCCGAAATAATCTTAAAAGTAGTCTCACGCGGAATCCACCTGTCCTTATAGATAAAAACAGACCTCCCGTCACCAATCCTCCACCTATAACCTCTCTTAACCAACTCACCACCCCATACCAGACTCTTCCAAAGAAAAGAGCTATAACACCCTTTCCCAGCAGTGAGAAGAGAATTATCCTGATAATAACAAGCCTTGAGAACCCTAGCAACTAGAGAATCCAGAAACTGAAGAAGTCTCCAAAATTGTTTCGCCAACATAGCTTTATTGAAAGAGGCCAAATCCTTGAAACCCAAACCACCCTCCGCCTTAGGTTTGCATAACATTTCCCAAGAGCACCAATGAAGTTTCCGCTTTGAATAACCACCACCCCACCAAAAGCGAGCACACAAACGATGAAGCTCTTGAATCAGAGAAACAGGAAGCCTAAACAAATTCAGCACCTCCTTACCCCCACTCGAGAAAAAACGACTACTCCAACCTTGCAACTTCTTCCAAACCCTATCCTTAATATTCTCAAAACTAGCTCTTTTATTCCTCCCAATCACACACGGAAGACCCAAATACTTACTATGACACCCCACAACAGTCATCCCCAAAACAGTTGCCAGGACACACCTCTCAGCCTGAGAGACCTGCTTGCTAAAACAGACAGCGGATTTGGAAAAATTAATACATTGCCCAGAAGCCACCGAATATAACTCAAGCAGATTTCTAATATTAAGACATTCCTCCCTAGAAGCCCGAGTAAAGAGTAAACTATCACCAGCAAAGAAAAGGTGCGTAATTTTCGGACCCCACCTACTACAACCGAAAACCGAAGAAATGACCACGCCTTTCCGAGTCAAAAATCAAACTAGATAACCCCTCCGCACAGAGAAGAAATAAGTAAGGCGAGAGGGGATCCCCTTGTCGCAAACTGCGAGAGGGAATGATACGACCACAAATTTTCCCAGTCAAGATAAAGGAATAACTAACCGAAGAAATGTAGTCCATAATCAAAGCAATCCATTTCTCTGAAAAACCCAAACTCCTCAACATACCTTCAACAAAACACCATTCAAACCCTGTCGTAAGCTTTCGACATATCCAACTTTAGCGACATAAAACCCTTCTTCTTCCCATTAACCTTACAACGGAGAGCATGCATACACTCGAACCCCACCATCGCATTATCCGTAATAGATCTTCCAGGGACAAAAGCATTCTGAGTCTTAGAAATCACCTCCCCCCCCCCCCCCCCCCCCCCCCAAAAAAAAAAAAAAAAAAAAAAAAAAAAAAAAAAAACAAAAAACTTTCCGAAGACGATTCGCAAGAACTTTAGCCACACATTTATAGATAACGTTACACAAACTAATAGGTCTAACATCCGTCATACGCTCCACCTTGCGAATCTTCGGAATGAGTCAAATAACCGTCCTATTAATACTCTTAACCGAGACACCCTCATTTAGGCAACTAAGGCACACATGAGTAAAATCTTGCCCCACCACTTCCCAAAATTTTTGGAAAAAGGCTGCCGAAAAAACCGTCCTCCCCAAGCGCCTTAGAAGGATTCATCTGAAAAAGAGCAAAACGAACCTCGTCGGCTGTAAAAACCAAGTCCAAAGTCCTCGCCAATTCCGGACGCAAAGACACATGGACAGTATCTAAAACCTCTTGCATAATAGGAGTCGCATGCCTAGATGAAGTAAAAAGATTAGCAAAATAAGTCTGAATTATATTCTCCATATCAGCCTCACTAGTCCTCCATGTGCCGCCAGCCACATTGTCAAATAAACCCCCCAACCGATTCCGTTTCTTCCTCGAAGTAGCCTTAACATGGAAAAATGTTGTGTTTCGGTCCCCTTCCTTCAACCACGAAATCCTGGATCTCTGTCGCCAATACACCTCTTCAACATGAAGCAGCTGATCCAATTCCCTCTCAATAGTACGAAATTTCTGCCAGTCCACATTCTCACCCAGCCCATACACCACTGCCAACTCAGTCTTCTTCCGCTGAACATCAGCCTGCAGCATTTTCTTATTATCCAAATTCCATCTCTGAAGAGCCAACGCACAAGAAGACAGTCTACCCGTCAATTTGTCCATATTGTTGCCACACACATGCCCCGTCCAAGTAGTATTAACCAAACCCAAACAATCTTCTCTATCCGCCCAACACAATTCATAAAAGAATCGACGCTTACCAATACCTCTGGCCACCGGTTGCACCTCACAAGTCAGCATAATCGGACGATAATCCGAATTCCAAAAATCCAAATGGGTAATCGAATAAGAAGGAAATAAATTCTTCCACTCTACATTCCCCACACACCGGTCCAATCGTTCCCTCACCAAATCAGAATTTTTCCTTCTATTAGACCAAGTAAAAATATGCCCACTGAAACCCAAATCCTTCAAACCACAATCATCCAACACATCACGAAAGCTACGCATAAGCAACTCTTGACGAATAACTCCACCATCTTTCTCATCCAAGCATAAAATTTCGTTAAAATCCCCACCCACCAACCAAGGAAGGGAGGCAAGGCCCGCTAACCTCCGTAAAAGAGTCCAACCATGATATCTTTGAGACGTCACTGGATTACCATAAAAACCAGTAAGGCGCCAGGTAATATTATTATGCGAAGTGACCATCGTATCTATGTGAAACCTGGAATAGGATAGTAATGAAACTTCAACCACTGAATTCCAAAACAAACACAAACCCCCACTATTGCCATCCTTGTCAACAACCAACTTCGAATCAAAACCTAATTTAATCCTAATACCTTCCATAACCTTATGATCACAAATCGTTTCCATCAAAAACACAATCGAAGGGCGATGTTCCTGCACTAACGAATGCAGGACACGGAACGCTCGGCCCCCTCTAAACCCCGAGCGTTCCAAAACAAGGTTTTCATTACGTCCGACGAGCCTGGGAATCCTCCACCCGACTCACCGATATCTCAATTGACTCATTGTCAAAAGCACCAACATATTTCTGTTTCTTACCACTACTAATACCAGCCTCCAAAACTAACCCAGTAGATCGTTTCCTCCCCTCCACTGACTCTTCCCTCGAAACCAAATCACTCACCCCACCCTCTCTCGCCCATCTCTTCCACTTACCTTTCTTCTTCGTCACGTCAACCCCCTTCCCCTCTATTTCAAGACCTACACCAGTTCCAATAGATCGCTCTCCCGATTTAAAACGAAAATCAGATTCAATCATAACCTCCGACAGCCTCAAAGGCGGACATAGGCCCGTTTCCACCAATGGACACGCCTGACCAGATATATACTCTTGACCAGCGCCTATTGTCTCCCTATCCCTTTAAAAACCTGTCGGATTTTCCCCAGCAAGAAAAACCTGGGAGCCCGCCAACCCCACACTCTGTCCTACCACCTCTACAGGGACGCTAACCTGCTTCCCAACCATTGAGGTCGTAACCTCCACCCTGTCAACTGGAATCGAGCTATGACGCTGCATTCTCTCACCATCAGACTGAATCCAGCTACCATCCACAGGCATATCATCCCGTGACCCCTCTCTACCGTCCATGGTCCTCCTTACAACTCTCTGATTCAAAGTTCCACCTCTAGAAAAAGACTAACCTGCACCCATATTCTGTCCCGGCACACCTGTAGCCCTCATCCACGGACCATACGCAAACTCCATTCCAAAACCAGAGTTATTAGATTCCTTCCGAACCTGACAAGCCTGATAAGAGTGTCCGATGATACCACAATGAAAGCAATACTCAGGAAGCCTCTCATATCAGATCAGCAGCATAGACTCCACCCCTTGTTTTAATTCCAACCGCAGGAATCGCTTCAAAGGTTTGGATACATCAATAGCAACTCTAAGACGCACGTACTTCCCATAACATTCGCTTGTAACACCCACATCAATATAGACCAAATCCCCTAGACAACTACCAATAAATTCGCCCATCTCTTTCGTCATGCAAAGAAGAGGCGCATTAAAAATCTGTAACCAAAAAACAACCCTGTCAAAAGGAAGTCGTGCAATATCCCCTACCCCATCGAACTTCTCTAGAACAATAAGGCAGTTATCAAAACTCCAAGGACCACCAACCAAAACCCGAAATCTATCACCAAGATTTCGAAAAGAAAACAGAAACGTATTATCCTGAACCAATTCTATCTCAACCGCCGTCTGCCAAATCCTCGGGATAACAGCCCGAAAGGATTCCCTATTGACGTGTTTTGACGACAATATTTTCCCAACCAAACATAAATCCAACTTCTTCTCCGTAGCCTTCGTAACCATGCTCTGAACACTCCACACCTTCTCATCCTTACCATGGATAGACAGTTCAGCACACAATCTCGAAATATCATTAAGATTCATAGCGGAAAAAGGTTGAAAACGCCACAAAAAGAAAAGAAAAACAAGAAAAAAACAAGCCAAAACCCTAAAAAAACCGACTACTCCTAACACTAGGGTTTTAGAAAAAACCTAGGAGGAGAATCAAACTAATTCTAATAACTTTGTTTTGTTTAATCCCATATTTATTTATTTATTAATTTTAAATTTTAAATTTCAAAATATTCAACTGTAAATTATAAAAGGTTTCTTAAAAAAATAAAAATTATAATCTTAATTTTGATAGTTAAATTTGTAGTCTTTCTATTATCAGTTCGAACTGACAAAAGTTATATCAGTTCCTTGTATGTGGGCCACTGGATTTAAATACTTTGGCTGACAAGTGCATATAGTCAAGTTAAAGTATTTAATTACAGTGGCCCACATGTAAGGAACTGATATAACTTTTATCGGTTCGAACTGATAATAGAATTTTTGGTTAAATTTGGTCAACTTTTAAGTAGGGAAAGTAATTGTCAATTTTCGTTAAAAATTCTTATGGATGTAAAGTGACGAATATCAGTGGAGTTAGGTGCCAATTCGGTGTATTTAGAATCAAATGGGAAAAGAATTTCATAGAACAAGCTCGGCCCATAACTTTTATTGGACCCAAAGACCATGTCTTTGTTTGTCGATTGTCATCTGCAGATCGCAACCTGCAACGGCGTCGTTCATGTCATCTGTCGACTGTCGCTAATATAATACAAGGAGAAAACAAGACATGGCGAAAAAGGAAAAACATGGCAGAGAGCAGCTTGGACTACTCTTCTCAGTTCGATCACACTCCCTTTTACTGGTAATTCTTTTATTATTACTACATATTGAACTCTTTTTAATTTTAATTCAATTTCTGGGTTTATTGTTGGTGTATTAGGGTTTGGATTATTTAATGTACTCTGGATGGATTTCATATACTTTATTTGTTAGTTTGATTTTCAATATGTGGTCACTCCCTCATTATACTTAGTGGGTTTATGTTTTTTTTTTTTTTTACTTTGTTTTATCACATAAATCAGAGCTGGTTATTGTTCTTTCAACTTTTTGCTAATGGATTTGCTTTATTATTTATCTAGTGAGGAGAATGTTTACTTTCTTTGTAAGAAATTGTGTGCCAACGGAGTAGCAGATGCCGACGGAACTGATCTTTATGTGGTTTTCATTTCTAATGAGAAGAAACAGGCATGTATGTTGCTCATTTCCTTTGTTAATTTTATTAGTTTCCTTGTTTGCTCTGTTCTGGTGTAATTAATTAAGATTAGTGTTCAGCTCGGCATGATTTACTTTGACGGAGCTACTGATAACAGACCAAGAAATAAGTTCTGTTGATTTTATTCGTTTGATTTGTTATACACTATAATGCCACTCTCAACAGGACTTTCTGTGCTTGTGGAATTAAATAAGATTAGTGTTGAGTTCATCAGGATCTAGTTGTGGAGTTCATCAAGATTTTTAGAGTTGATTTAGTTTGCTGTAAGATTGAAAATTGCTTCTTATTTTTGTTGTTATTTTTGATAATGAATTCTAGATCCCACTATGCCACAATGGCATCAAAAGGCAAGCAAGAGAGCAGATGGTGTTATTCTCTGGGATTATCATGCTGTTTGCATTCAGGTGAAACTCGAAAGCTTAATCTATTTTGCTATTAATCATTTATGAATTGCTATAACTGGTTTACTTTATTAGTAACACCAGAATGATTGATGGGATCAAATTTCACTCAGTAATGGTTATTTCTTTTGTCTTATTAAAGTTTATAGAGAAAAAGGGGTGGCGACTCTCCATGTTTAGTGTGAGATCTTGATTCAAGTCTTCCATTTCCTTCTCCTTTAGCTTCTTATGTGTCTGAAACCATCCGACCATCTTTTCAGCTCTTTTCTGAATTTCAGAGGTATTTTTCTGGATGCTTTTTATTTTATTTTATGAGATTACATAATGTTGGTGATTTTAATGCGTTTATGCTAAGTGTGTTTATGTAAATCTAGATGGCATTAAAGCATGCATAGTTGTTTACTTAAAACAAGTTAAGAATATTTGCATCGGCTATTGAAGAGCTGACAGGGTCCATGTGCTTTTTCCTTTTATATATTCCTAATCCTTATGCTTTTTCCTCGAAAAGTTATTAGTCGTTGAAACTTGTAAGAATCCATGTGCCAATTCTATCGGCAACTTTTATACCTCAGAATAATCTCATTACCAATTATAGAAACTATTTGGGGTCTACTGACTACTGGGGTCCATGTTCTGCAACTACACATCAAAGAAAGTCTGCATAACTGATGTAGGACCAACACTAGAAATAAGAAATAGATAGAGAATTTAGAGATAGATAGACAAACAGAGAGAATTAGGGATTCGAGATAGACAGAATTAGGGATTGGAAACAAAAAGGGGGAGAAACATAGAAGAACAGGAGATTGGAAATCACACCAATAATTCAATTCAATTCATTAATCAAGTCTGATTACAATAGGCTCTGAAGGGGCCTATTTATAGCTAACAAAAGATAACAACTAAATCATGATAATGATAAATAAAACATGATAATGATAAATAAAACCTAAACTTTTAAACATAATATGATAACTACCACTTATAGATAAATAATAATATTTATCCAATTCCCCATCAATAACCTTGTTAACAGTGATCCAAAGAGGCAGCAGTGTGCTGTGTTTTACTCTACAACCATTCTCATGAAGCTGAAATTTTACTTTAGTGAACAGCTCCTTTTTTTTTTTTTTTTTTTTTTTTTTTTTTGCCGTTATCTGATTTTTGATATATCCTTACTTTATAAGAGAGACTCCGCTTTTATCATTTTGTTGTCTATTATCTCTCACCTAAGTAAGATAAGTCAGTGTTTCACTTGTTCAACATAAGTATACTTTAAAACCTAAGCATAAAATTGTATCATTCTTGTCTCAAAAAACTGCTCTTCTTGGCATTAGGTTTTTCCGAATCGTGCATGCTCCAATATTCCTCCGTTTTTTCGCCTCTGATAGGAAGACATATGAAAGATCCTGCTGGGAACTGGATTGCTGAGCCTCCATCATATGAACCCATAGTTGCTTAAGGTAAACACTATGATCTTGTGCAAATCTTGGCTGTGAATTTTAAAGCTACGATTTGTTCCAATCGTTGTCAGATTTGAATAGATGCAAACTTATAAGTTATCTAAAACCCATTTGTTATGCATATAGAATTTTTGTATATTAGGGGTACATAGAACATTGATTGATAATTTGATATTTATGGTAGCCACTTGTAAAATATCACTATTAATCAGAATATTGTAGTTGGACAGAAGCTTGATTTCGAACTCTGCCAAGACATAGAGAAGTAAGACACATATAAGGCTTAAGAAGTATCATCATCATCATCTCTCTACCTCAATCCATGTACATGTGTTTTAGTTTCCTCTTTTCCTTGAGTTTTGGCCTAGGGGAATGATCTCATTTAAATTATAGAATGTAGATCTAGGAGTGGAATCGCCCTTTCAAAGTCAGTCATAAAGGGGAGAGCTTGAAAATCATCTTTTGATTGTGAGTGTGTTTGTGTCTCAATGATCTGTGCCCTAGAGAGAAAGAAAGAGGGGCTACTTTTGAGTTATCTTAGTTAATTTATTGTCAGAGACCTCTTTTTGTATTAGGGGTTTTAGTGAGATAGCTATCAAATTCATGATATACTATATACATAAGATGTATATGGATTAACTTGAAGAAAAATAAAGTTTTTCATAATATCCCGTAAGTAAATTAACAAACTTGTAGGTTCTGGTATAATTAACCACTTCTGAAGTACAGATACATATATACAAATTTGCAATATCTCTCTCACTCTCTCTATCACTCTGCTGGCCACCACCTACCCTACACCACCCATATATAGAAGCACTGTATTTTTTTCAACTGTTAATGTTGGCTGTGCTCTGCATTAGTTATGTCTAATTTTTACTATGAGATGCCATGACTGTATGTTTTCATTTAGATTTTATATAGTTTGTTTCCTGTGTCCACTTGTGCATATAAGAATGTGCACAACTTAAATGAGTACATCGAAATCCATGCTGAAGACATCTCAACAAATGTTGGAGCTGAGCTGATTAATGGTGTTTCTAATAAGAAACTTGGTGTTGTAATGAAAGAATATCAGCCGGATGAATTCTTTTCCCAAATCTCTCAATGAATTCTGAAGTATATCTTCTGGAACAAAGATTTGCAATGCATCACTGTTCATCAAACTTATGCCCTTCGTTATCTATGCTTTATTTTAGAAATCGAGTTTTTGTTACATACCCAAATGTAAAAACTATATTTTTTGACCATTTGTAATTTGTTGTTTTGAGTCACCTTTTTCATAGCATAAAATTCACATGAGATATGATACAGAATCGTATTTGTGTTCTGATGAATATGGTATTGTAAACAAAATGTCGTTTGTGTTCCGTCCTAAAATTTGTTACTCACTTCGCTGGGATGTGAAATGAGCTATCCATTATATTGTGTTTGTTATTTTTGAGCAGTGACTTATGGAATTGAAAAGATGAGTATAGACAGACCTATTTATTTGAACAAATTAGCAAATTAGCTAAAGCCAACCCAAGTGGACAATATCTTGGGGATTTATAAAAATCCATAATACAGTCTAAAGTAAATTTAGGACCTCTCCAAAATATTAAAATACTATTTGTTGATGACAGCCCAGGATTAGCTCTGTTTGACAACTCAATAAAAAAACACATTCCCCAAGATGTACTATATCCTTGTTTGTCATGTCACTCGAAATAAATGGATAGATTTTCTATAAATAATACAATGCAACCAGCAAGCATTGGCTGTAATAAAAGTAGAAAGTCTATCTTTAGGCAAGCAATATGCGGCAGCAATTACTTGGTTGGCTGCAAGTGAGGTCCATCTTTCTGAAATTGTCTTGACCAAGCAAAACATTATAGCTGCCGACAAGTATTACAAGGACCTCAAAAACAAGCATAGGCAATTCAAGTTTCATCTTTGCTCTCTGAAAGCAGGCAGTCTTGTATTTGCTTCCTGCAAGCAAAACCATTGAACGAAGTTAATGCTCACTATCTATCATAGAAATATATAAAGTTTTAAGGAATAAATGCATAGCATACAAGCCTAGAAAAGAGGTATAGTTTCTACGCTGCATTGCTGGCAAAGCTAGCCCTTCTCAACACGGACAACTGGAGTTTCGAAAACAAAGAAAGACAAAATACTATCTCCAGAGAAAGAAGAATAAAGATGGTTTTTATGTATATTAGTTGGCAGGTGGAAGATTGTGTAACACAAACTTGCGTTTGCATGCCAGCTGTGACAAGCCATTTTCAGGGATTAGAAGTCCTAAAATCACCACATACTGTAGGTGTAGTACTGGTTATAAATGTTAATTCTCACCTTAGCAAGCTGCGATTGCCATTGCTACAATTCTTTGCTCTGGCTAGCAGTGGTTGTGGTAGAAGTGTAGAACAGATAAGAAGTGCTCCATTGATGATGGATCCTTAGGAAATATCTGAAATCGGCAACTTGAACAAGCAGCAGCATCAAGAATATCATAATTTTGGCAACTGCTCAAACTCAACAAATCTGATTTGCTGAGTGGGCTAAAGCATAAAGGACAGAATGACTCTGAGGAAATTGATTCACTAGGTTTGAGATTAAATCTCTTCTGGCGCCTTCGGGTTGCTAAAGGAACATTGGAATCATTCAATTCTGGAATCCTATTGAAGTGAAACGGAGTTAGCTTTCCAGCTGTTCGTACAATTGTGCACTCTCGAGAAGGATTTTCTTCCTGAAAAATAAAGTTCCGTTAGAGACTTGCTAATCAAAGTTCCTTATGGATATTAAATTAATGCAACTAAACAGCTGGCTGCATCCATAAGTTTGAACAAGCGACAAATCTCTACAAGGAATAAAAGTGATACCCAAGCAAAACTGGTAAGTACATCAAGTTAATTTATATAAACTAAAAGCAACCATTTGAACTTCTCAGGAGAAATAAGGAAAACCTACTTCCACAGAAACCTTAAAGCAAATCACACACCTCTCCTTTGGTCCTAAGGCAACATTGGATACAAATAGGGGGATAACCCTCTGACTACTTATGAACCCTACTATCCCCCTATGAAGAATACAATTATAATACTCTTCAAGTAAAGTGCATAGTGAACTATACCATTCTTCACTTTTTTTTTACATCTTTTGTGAGAAGTGTGAACTCTACTATCATTAAGAGTTATTTTCCAAGCACCACCAAAGCCACAAAAAATTCGAATTTATGGGCATGACCATAAAAAAGAAAAGAAAAGAAAAGGTCCAATACCTACAATAGTTTCACAAATGATGATACCAAGCCATTGATACCAGAACAAGGACCGTTTGAAAACTCCAGAGTCTTTAGACTGCCCTGCCAATAGAAGATCAGACCTATCATTCAGTAATAATCTTGATGATTCTATTCATATCAATCATAAAGGTGTTTTTTAGAAAAAGTAAATATAAAATCAAAGCATGAACAAGTTATTATAATAGCATATGTAATTTAGATTTGATAAAAGAAGATTTTATCAAAAAATGTAAAGCATATATACGTAGATAAATTAAAACCGGTGAAATTTAGATACCCATCAAGGTGGCAAAGCATGTTGAGCTCTGGAGCGAGACAGTCACGAAGTGGAAGTACTACTGGAATCTCCCACCGAGCATCAACATATTGTATATCAGCCGGTAAAGAATAGCCTTGACCCTGTAAAAGCAATTTGACATTATACTTGAAGGGTTGTCAATTCAAAATATGATTCCGGAGAAAATACAACATAAAATAATAATTTGAATTGAGATATTAAGCAATTCCCAGTAGAAAACCAAAAATGCATTTGACACTTGAATGTTACACCTCATCAGATTGTTCATGCCTCCCATTTGGGCCAAATAGAATTGTATTTCTAACGTTCACAAACTGCATGCTAGACTGCTAGTGTTTGCCTATTTTTCCTTTTCATACTAATAAATCCTCTGAAGTTTCATTATTCAGCTGACTATAAATCCTCGGACCCTACAACTTAGTAGTCGCAGTCACGAAACTTGTAAGATATTCAAGACAAATGACCCCAAGAAGAATTGAAACCCGATGACCTTTCAAATGGAGGGGTCTTTTACTACTCAGCCCACCCCTTAATGTTAACTTCATTGCTAGTTATAATCAGCTCAGAATATACTTTGCCAGAGTTTATGAACGACTTTTCATAGAACACCCCTGTAAAGTAATTGTATTAAAGTTATAGCAGTCCTCTAAATCAGCTGCATTGTGGGAATGTTGTAATAACACAAATATTAGCTCTTAGAATAACTTCAAAGATAAACAGTACAGAACATCATGGTATAATTAGAATGGAGAGTCACGATTTGAAGATAGTAGATACTATACATCGAGCATAAATTTCAACTATTATCCGGTCTGCCCCACATTTTACCAGGTCAAGCTGCCTATCCTATAGATTCCACTAACAAAACATGTGAATATCTAGCAGAGAAAATAAATCATAAACTTTCATAACCTATCAAGCGACAACTATCCATAGACAAACCTTTACAGTGGCTGTAATAACATGGCAAGCAATCCTAGACGTGCATAGTCCCAGTACCAATCTGTTGTATCCATTTTCAGAAGCAACCTGCAAAAGAAGATATTGTGAGCGAATACATCTTGAAACATTATATCTAGAGGTCTGCATGGACAACATCCTCAAATGCAGCAGCACATCACCTCTCACAACGGAATCAGTAACAGAATCTAGTATCCTTTAAGACATTGTATAAGTCAATAAATCTAGAAAATTATATCTAGAGCCAAACCTTTTGCAGAGCCAACATCCTTAGATGCAGCAGAAGATCTTCTTTCCCAGTGGCATCGCTAACAGAATCTTCCAACGTTTTTAATCTCTCCTTCCCATCTAATGAATCCAAAGAGAAGACACTTTCAATTGGAACAACATGCAACTGTTTCGCAGGTGGAGCTAGATTTGATGCGATGGATCTAATGTCTTCGATTGCTTTGTCAATTTCACAATGATAAGCACTTTCATCAATGAAAGTAACTCCAACACCAAATACTGGTAAAGATCTATCTTTACTAGCATCAAAATTCTTCTGAGCACGCTGCTGCATCTCATGTACAAACTGAAGAACCACCCTGAAAATAAAATCATATTTACTTAGAAAATCAATTTGATAAAATCAAGCGCATGTCACTTCAATCATATACAAGTTTTGCATTTTCTCAAATTTAGCCATACTAAGCAAAATTTCAAAATTTTCGCAACTAATAAAAATTTCTTCAGGCCTACTCAGAAAAGTAGAAAACAAGAAAATAGCTTTACCTGGAAGAGGAGCCACCGGAGAAAGCAACAAGAAGGTTATCAGAAGCAGTAATCATGGCGTTTGAAGTGACAGCAAGCTTGAACTTTCCGTACAGATTGCTCCTGAAGCATTCCCTGCAAAATCTTCCATCATCACTGGTTCGTTGACCTTACACTTCAAGCACAGACTCTGCTGATTGGAATCACTTGATTTTGGTGAAATTGGCTCCTCTTCGCGTTTGTCTTTTTGTTGCTTGTTACTTATGCAATGATTAAGTGGTCTATTTTGTAAATTGATTTATCTTTACAGTAAAAGGCTGGTTTTTGTAGGTGAAGGGGCATTTTTACGAAGAAAAAAACAAACGAGAATGGGGTTACCAAATGCCTCTGAGGACTTGTCATCAGAGATGGAGGTGGATGCTTTCAGACGCCTCTTCCCTCTTCGG
The DNA here is from genome assembly GCA_030490815.1 of Acer saccharum. Lineage (NCBI taxonomy): Eukaryota > Viridiplantae > Streptophyta > Magnoliopsida > Sapindales > Sapindaceae > Acer > Acer saccharum. The sequence continues at coordinate 54,697,417 of CM059866.1, forward strand.
TATTTTGAACATCATCTCACAGAATATATCTTAGATATACACCCTGATGCGAGGCCACTTAGAAAAGCTAGAGATACAACTATAGCCCTTGGTTGGTGAAGGATTTTGCAAGTACATGCTTACAAATTTGGCTTTTTCTTGACTTATTTTCCTACTTAAACTGAACCCTTTATTTATGTAGGTGCTGTTGCATCTGCTGATGGATCAGCTCTAGCAAAGATTGGTTCCACTGTAAGTGTTCCTATTGCTGTGTCCCCCTCCCCCCTCCGTGTGTGTGTGTGTGTGGAAAGATGAGTTATGTGTATCATATATGTGAACAATGAGTGGTTGCATTCAACTCGTAAACTATGTTTGTTTCTTGTTCAGACCATGCTAGCTGCGATCAAAATGGAAGTCATGACGCCTTCCTTAGAGTCTCCAGATGAAATGGAACATTATTTTTCTGTCACATGAAATTCCTAATGTTGTGATTGTCTTTTCAGAGTTGCAATGATGCACATTTATCATTTCTTGTAACCATTAAGCTTTTAAGCCTAAATATTACATGTAGTCAAGCCTGTCAACAAAACCTTAATTTCAGTTCCTCAAGTCAGTACTACCAATTATATTATCTGTTCAACCCCATCTGTTCCATATGTTGAATTGAATTGAACTCAAACGACGTCGTTTCGGGTTAAAATATACAATATAAATTGCTATTTGGGTTGGCGGATCGAAACCCAAACCCGAATATATTCTCGGGTTGAGTTCGGATTTCCTTAAAACCCACGGGTCAAAACCAAAATCCAATTAGTGTAATATTCCCCTTCATGAATTCTTTCCATTCAATTTAGAGCTAGATTAAAGCTAAGCATGATTTTTACTAAACTCTATTCCTCATAAATATTTAATCAAGCAACTTGTATCGAAGGTGCCATTCAATCAACACAAATCAAAGATTAAGAAATTGAATAAACTTAGATAGATAATCTCAAAATAGGCTATATATATATATATATATATAGGGTGAACTCCATAACTAGCCAAAAAATTATGGGGTTTATTGTTTTTGTCCATGATTATTGTTTTTATTGTTTTTGTCAACAAATGCACATTTTGGACAAGATTGCCCTTCTTTACAATTTTTTTTTCCTCTCTCATATTCTCACGCCTCCTTCTTATTTCTCTCCTTCTTCTCTCTTTCACGGCTTCTCTCTCTCTCATGGGTTCATCATCATCTTCTTCTTCTTCTTCTCTTTCTCTTTCTCTTTCTCCTTTTTTTTTTTTTCAGATTTTAAAAAAAAAATTCAGGTTTTTTTTTAAAGGAAAATTTTCAGATTTGGGAAATTTCTGAAAATTTTCCAGATTTTTGAAAAAAAATTCAGTTTTTTTTTTTTTTGAAAAATTTTCAGATTTAAAAAAAGGTTTGTATTTGAGTGTTAGTTGTTGATTTGTGATTGTATTTAAGTTTGGGTTGGGGTTGTTTTTATGAATGGTGGGAGTTGTGTTTAGGTTTGGGTTTTGTTGAAAAAAAATTAGATTTTTCGGATTTGATCTTTTTCAAACAAACTTTTCAGATTTTATTTTGTTTAAACACACCAGGCCACGAATTAAACACACCAAGCAAACGAATTAAACACACCAGACAAAATGAATTAAACACACCGGACTAATTAAACACACTAGGCAAAATGAATTAAACACACCGGACTAATTAAACACACCAGACCACCAATTAAACACACCAGACAAAAACAATTAAACACACCAAGGCAAAAACAATTAAACACACCGGGGTAAAACGAATTAAACACACCAGGCCATCAATTAAACACACCAGTTTGCACCGGTGTGTTTAATTGGTTTGGCCTGGTGTGTTTAATTGGTTTGCACTTGTGTGTTTAATTGGTTTGACCTGATGTGTTTAATTGGTTTGCACTTGTGCGTTTAATTGGTTTGGCTTGGTGTGTTTAATTTGTTTGGTCTGATGTGTTTAATATGTTTGGCCTGGTGTGTTTAATTGATGGCATGGTGTGTTTAATTAGTCCGGTGTGTTTAATTGGTTTGCACTGGTGTGTTTAATTGATTTTTTTTGTTGATGGTCTGGTGTGTTTAATTAGTTCGGTGTTTAATTCATTTTGTCTGGTATGTTTAATTAGTCCGGTGTGTTTAATGATAATGTTGGTATGTTTAATTGGACTCCCCTGTGTGTTTAATTAGTTTACAACTGGTGTGGTGTGTTTAATTGGGTTGACCAATTAAACACACCAGTAACACAATTAAACACACCGATCTAGGAAAAAAATTAAAATCACAACCACAACCAATACTCAAACTTACAATACTCAAATCCTAACTTAAATACAACCACAAATCTGAATTTTTTTAAGCACAACAACAACAACAACAACAACAACAACTCAAATCCAAACCTTTTTTAAATTTGGAAATTTTTCAACAAATAAAAAAACTGAATTTTTTTTAAAAAAATCTGGAAAAAATTTCAGATCTGAATTTTTTTTTTATAAAAAAACCTGCTTTTTTTTTAAAAAAAAAATCCCTAAAATCAACCATAAGCACAAGCACAACCACTACCACTACTCAAACTCAAATCCAAACCTTATTTATTTAAATCTTGAAATTTTTCAACAAAAAAAAAAAACTGATTTTTTAAAAAAAAATCTGGAAAAAACGTGAGGAGAGAAAGAGAGAAGAAGGAGAGAAAGAAGGAGGAGGAGGAAGATCGGACGTCCGATCGTCGGTCGGTCGTCCGGCCTAAAGAGGAGGAGAAATATTTTCTTTTTTTTTTTTTCAAAAATCTGGAAAAAACATGAACGTGATATAGAAAGTGAAGAGAGGAGAGAAAGAGAAGAAGAAGATTGTGGAGAGAAGAGGAGAGGAGGCGTGAGATAGTGTGAGAGAAAGAGAAGAGAGGAGAGAAAGATGAAGAAGAAGAACTGGTGGGAGAGAAAAGAGAGAGAGAAAGAAAGAAATAAAGAAATGGTTCAGCCAACAAATGAGAAAGAAAACGAGTGAGAAGAGATAATGAAAAAAAATGAGGGGCAATTATGGGCTCACAGCCCATTTAATGACAAAAACAATAAAAATCATAATGCTGGACAAAAACAATACATCCCCTTAATTTTTGATTAAAAACCCCTATTTCCTCTATATATATATATATATATATATATATGTCAACACCAAACATTTATACACAGCTCACATCAGTCCTATAGTTTGGGATTTAGTTACACATGACTACAAAATCAAAGAGAAAAGAAGATGTAGAGAAGAAACTAATGTGATGTCCAAGAGAATCTCCTTTTCTTCTAGCTTGCTCCAGATCCACCTTGACAAACTCGTATTTCTCTAGATTGGTCAAACAGAGTTAAAAGCTGCCAATGGGAATTAGGTTTGACAAACTCGTATTTCTCTAGATTGGTCAAACAGGGTTTTCCCCGATTCAATGGAGCAGAGGATCGTATGAGTTGATTGTGTCAGGTTGAACAATTTTTCAGTTCCATAATATTTTGAAGGAGGAGAATGTAACATTGGCCTCCAAATTCCAACAAAGTCTTGGTCGACCTTAACCGAAAATTATTTATTTTATTTTTTATTTGAATCAATTTTAAAATGTGTTAAAGAGGAGAGAAGAAGACATGATTTGATTGTACATTTCAGTCTCCGTAATATCTTCTGTTTTAGTGAGTACCGAGTCTCATAGTATATTTAGCTAAAACCTGAATGCCAAGTTTCAATAAGTGAGCATTTTCACTACATTTATGCTCCGTTTGGTAGGGAGGAAAAGGGAGAGGAAAGAAAGGGGTGGAGGGAAAAGGGAGAAGAAAATGAAAAAATGTGTGTTTGGTATGGAGAGAAAAATGGAGGGAAAGGAAAAATGGAAGGAAAAAATGGTGTGTGGGGCCCACCATTTTGTTTCCTTCCAAAAGTGAGAGGAAAAGGGAAGGAAAGAAAGGGGAAAAAAGAGAAAATGGGACCCACCATTTTTTAAGTAATTCAAATTACCATTTTATCCAAAAAAAATTTAATATATTAAATATTATATAAGGGTAAAATAGTAAAATTGATAAAATGATCTTTTCTTTCCTTCCTGTTTACCAAACAACACGAGGGAAAATCATTTTCCTTTCCTTCCCTCATGTTTTCTATCCCTTCAAATCTTTCCATCCTTCCTATTTTCTTTCCTTTCTACCAAACAGAGCATTAGCGATATCATGCAATTAGTATTTTGACAGTTGAAATAAACAATTTTTTTTTTTCTCTTCTTTTGCAGTTTGTATATGTTGGCATTCAGACTTCTCATAATTGTCTTGTTTTTATTTGAAATAAAATTTTTGAACTCCATCAAACAGGTCAAAAGCTCATTTTGAATAATACATTACCTTGTTCTTGCTTGCAGTTTCAAGTAAAGTTAGAGAATAACGTTGCAGTTTGCACCATTCATCACTCCACTCCATCTTTTGATATTCTTTTCTTTTTTTTCGACAAAAGTAAAGAATTGTGCAGTAAACATATTCTTGGATTCAGCTTCTTGATTACTTGCTAATAAAATATACTTTTCTTTTGGTTGATTGATGGAGTTTGATGCAAGGCAAGAGAGATCCACATCCACTATATATTAATGCCATACTCACAACCCATCACCCCATGCTTTCAATCCCATATTAACACAAACACAACAACAACAACGACAACCTGCAGCAAAAGTCTTTGCTTCTATACAAAAACATGGCTACTGATATCCTGGTCTCCCCTATTGTTGACCTTCTCTTAGGTAAGCTAGGGCCCCTTGCTTACCAACAAGTTTGCTTGATGTATGGTGTCGAAAAGGACCTGCAAAAGCTCCAGACAACCTTAACCACCATAAAAAATGGTCTCTTAGACGCCGAGGAACAACAGCTTCACAACCGTCAAGTGGGTGCCTGGCTGGAAGAGCTCAAGGATGTCTGTTATGATGCAGAGGACGTGTTCGATGAATTTCAGGCTGAAGCTTTGCGAAGGCAAGTATTAGCGGAGCATGGAAGCATTCCCACAAAGGTATGCAATGCTCTCTCATGGCCTAAATCTCTTGCTTTTCGTTTCAATATAGGCCATAAGATTAAGGAGATTAGAGAGAGGTTAGATGAAATTGCCTCTAACCAGACTAAGTTTGGTTTCACGAATAGAGTTGAAAATAGAATCAATGTTCGTCGTCAGAGGGAAACACACTCCTTTGTAGTTGCTTCTGAAATAATTGGTAGGGGAAAAGATAAGGAAGAGGTCATAAAACTGTTGATGCATTCACCTGATGATAAAAATGTCTCTGTTATTCCTATTGTTGGAATTGCTGGTCTTGGAAAAACTGCACTTGCAAAATTGGTGTATAATGATAACATGATAGATGAATATTTCGATTTGAAATTGTGGATATGTGTCTCGAATGATTTTGTTGAGAAAAAAATAATGATAGATATTATCAAATCTGCAACTGATCAAACACATAATGACATGAGTTTAGATCAATTGCAAAAAAAATTGCGAGATGTTTTAACTGGTAAAAAATATTTACTTGTTATGGATGATGTTTGGAATGATGATGTCAACAAATGGAATGAATTTAAAAATTTATTGTTGGGTGGGGCAAATGGAAGTAAAATACTGGTTACTACTCGTAGCAGTCGAGTTGCCTCAATTATGGGCACATTGAAAGGTGCTCATGCTAGTGTTGGGTATCACTTAGAAGGTCTTCCCTATGAGGATTGTTTGTCTTTGTTTATAAAGTGTGCGTTCAAAGAAAAAGAAGAAGAAAAATTTCCAAACCTCGTAAAAATTGGGGGACAGATTGTGAAAAAATGTGGAGGAGTTCCATTAGCGGTGAAAACGTTAGGAAGCTTACTTTATTCATCAAATGATGAATATCATTGGAAAGATGTGAAAGATAATGAGCTTTGGAATTTAGAGCAAAAGGAAGATGGCATTTTACCTGCTTTAAAGTTAAGTTATGATCGATTGCCATCTTACTTAAAACAATGTTTTGTTTATTGTTCCACTTTTCCAAAGGATTTTGTATTTAAAAACTTTTCGGTGGTTCAATTTTGGATGGCACAAGGGCTTCTCCAATCTCATAAAGAAAATGAAGAGTTGGAAAAGATTGGTATGCAATACTTGAAGGAATTATTGTCAAGATCTTTCTTCCAAGATTTTGAAGAAACAATAGGAGACTTTGTTTTTTCTTTTAAAATGCATGATCTTATGCATGATCTTGCATTATCAATGGCTAAAAATGAGTGTGGTATAGTGGACTCCCCTAACCAATTTATTTCTAAAAAAGCACGACATATGTCATTTGTTGAAAATAATATGATTAAAGCTGGTGTTCCAAGCTCCATGTCTAACATATGTCGTTTGAGAACCATTTGTTTGCCATTTTCTAATGTGAATCCTATGCAATCATTTGTTGAATCGTGCATTTCAATGTTCCCATTCTTGCGGTATCTAGATTTAGGTTATGGGAGTTTTGTGTCAGTGCCTAAAAAGCTTGGCAATTTGAGGCATTTGAGATATCTCAACCTAGGATATAATGGTAAAATCAAGAAACTACCAAACTCCATCTGCAAGTTGCAGAGTTTGCAAACTTTAATATTGGAAGGATGTGCGGAACTACAAGAGTTGCCTCGAGACATAAGATACCTAATTAGTCTCAGGTACCTTTCGTTAACCACAAATCAAAAGTTTCTTCCACATAATGGAATTGAGCATTTGAATTCTCTTCGTTCTTTGTATATTTACTCATGCATCAATTTAGAGTATTTAATTGAAGATATCGGTAACCTCAAAGCCCTCCGGATACTGAGTATTTGTAACTGCCCAAATCTTGTATCATTACCAAGTAGCATGAAATGTCTAAGCTCATTAGAGGGGTTGTTTCTTGTGGATTGTGAAAAACTCAATCTTGATTGGGGAAGGGGAATGGAAGAGGAAGATACTCATCAAGACCTCAATGGCACAAGGCCTCACCTTCGAGCGCTTTATCTTGAAAAATTACCAAAATTGGTGGAGTTGCCGCAATGGCTTCTTCGATGCTCTGCCAACACTTTACAGTGGTTGGGCATTGAAGAATGTCCCAATTTGTTGGCACTGCCAGACTCACTACAAAATCTCAAATCACTTCGAAGTTTTCTCATTCAGGATTGTCCAAACGTGTCATCTCTGCCGCAAGATATGCATGGCCTCACTACTCTGGAAAGAATTGAAATTGGAGGATGTCCGACACTTAGCGAAAGGTGTGAACAAGGTAGCGGTGAAGATTGGCCCCAGATTGCTCATGTCCCCAACATCTGGCTTGATGGAGATTTGATTATCAAGTAATTATCAGGTATTTGTTCCAACTTACTCCCTGTTTCTTAACTTTATTATTAATATTGTTATTAATATTTTGAAATCTCTCCCATCTTTCCAGGAAAGGCATGCCTCATGGTATTTTCTTAGCAAATTAAAACAAACAAGTGATGGTAAGATCTGTTTTAATTGCTATCTTATATTTTTTTCAATCTCACAAATTAACTGTATAAACAACTAAAATGTGTATATAATTTTTTATAAGCTTTAAAATCATCGTAATTATATGTGTTGCATTTAAACATGTTATGCTTGAGTAGTTGAGTTGCGACTTACAATTATTTTGTATTTTCTTGATTAATTTGAATTTTAATTTAAAGCTCATTTGTTTTCATTTTTATGTATTTAAATATTGCAGCAGCTATCATGGTCGTTCTACAGAATTGTACGTTTGAGTTGGATTAAGACTGCTCTTGTGTTTCGTCTTACATTGTAAATATTTGTGTTTCATAATACCAATAGTAATAATGTCCCAAATATTATTCTTTCCTGCATCGAATATTTGTATTTATAAATATTTGTACTAATAGCTGCACTTGTTTATTATTTTTTCTTTTCCTTCCTTGATTGTTTATTAATTTTCATTTCCTTGCTTGATAAATTTACTTGTCGAATTTGAAATACTTGTATTGTAGATATATTTCTGCTCATCAAATTTTTTTTCCTTCTTTTTTTGTACTTCCTAATACATATATGTGTATATATTTGACATGCTTTATTCATTGTTTTCATGTAAAATATTCTCATTTTATAAAATTATAAATTATATGTTTTAAATTTTTTTTTTTTTAAATAACAGTGTGGTGTTATTAATAAAAGATTGTATTTAGAAGGAAAATTATCAAATTGATTTTTTTTTTTTTTCTAAATTCTAAATACCTTGCGATTTTTTTCATTTTTGTCTAAATTGATTCTTTTTCATAAGTATCAAATTGTTCTCTCTTATTTAACTTCGCTTAGTTAAGTCAAGTTTAACAATTCCATACTTTAAATTAAAAATAAATATTCAACTGTAAATCATAAAAAGTTTCTTAAAAAAAATAAAAAATTATAAAATGTTTAAAGAAGAAATTAGCCTTAATTTTGATAATCAAATTTGGTCAATTATTAAGTTAACTAAGTTTAACTACGGTCTACGGTAAGTGAAGTGATAGTCAATTTTGTTAAAATTAATGTAAAAGGCCAAATCTTAGCGGAATTAGGTGCAATTTGGTTTATTTAGTATCAAATTGGACAAGAATTTCATACAGACCAGGCACCAGCTCGGCCCATAACTTTTATTGGACCCAAAGACCATGTCTTTATTTGTCAGTGCAACCTGAAACGGTGTCGTTTAAGTCATCTGGTTCTAATATATAAGGCGAGAAAACAATTGATCAACAGAGAGAGTGAACAAAAAGAAGAGACATGGCAGTGAGCAGCTTGGAGTACTCTTCTCAGTTCGATCACACTCCCTTTTACTGGTAATTCTTTTATTATTACATTTTTAACTCTGTTTGTTTTGTTATTCAATTTCGGGTTTATTGTTGGTGTATTAGGTTTTACATTATTTAATGTACTCTGGATTGATTTCATATCCTTTATTTGTTAGTTTGATTTTCAATATGTGGTCACTACCTCATTAGATTTAAGGGGTTGATAGTTTTTTTTTCTTTGTTTTATCACATAAATCAGAGCTGGTTATTGTTCTTTCAACTTTGTGCTAATGGATTTGCTTTATTATTTATCTAGTGAGGAGAATGTTTACTTTCTTTGTAAGAAATTGTGTGCCAACGGAGTAGCAGATGCCGACGGATCTGATCTTTATGTGGTTTTCATTTCTAATGAGAAGAAACAGGCATGTACGTTGTTCATTTTATTAGTTTCCTTGTTTGCTCTGTTCTGGTGTAATTAATTAAGATTAGTGTTCAGCTTGGCATGATTTACTTTTGCGGAGCTACTGATAACAGAAGAACAAATAAGTTTTGTTGATTTTATTTCGTTTGATTTGTTATAGACTATAATGCCACTCTGAGCAGGACTTCTCTGTGCTTGTGGAATTAAATGAGACTAGTGTTGAGTTCATCAGGATCTAGTTGTGGCAATTCTTAGAGACGTATTAAGTTTGGTTGAGTTGATTAGTTTGCTGTAAGATTGATAATTGCTTTTTTTTTTTTTTGTGTGTGTGTGGTTATTTTTGATAATGAATTCTAGATCCCACTGTGGCATCAAAAGGCAAGCAAGAGAGCAGATGGTGTTATTCTATGGGATTATCATGTTGTTTGCATTCAGGTGAAAGCTTAATCTACTTTGCTATTGATCCGTTATGGACAGATATAATTGTTTTACTTTATTAGTAACTCCAGAATTACTGAAGAGATTGGATTTCACTTAGTAATGGTTATTGCTTTTTTCTCATTAAAATTTATAGAGAAAAAGGGGTGGTGACTCTCCTTGTTTAGTGTGGGATCTCGATTCAAGTCTTCCATTTCCTTCTCCTTTAGCTTCTTATGTGTCTGAAACCATCCGACCATCTTTTCAGCTCTTTTCAGAATATCAGAGGTATTTTTCTGGATACTTTTTTTTATTTTTTTATGAGATTACATAATGTTGGTGAATTTAATGCATTTACGCAATTGTGTTTATGTAAATCTAGATGGCAATATAACTGCAATTAAGCATGCAATCATTGTTTCGTTATAACAAGTTAAGAATATTTGCATAACCCATTGAAGACCTGACATGGTCTTTGGTTTCTTGTTCTCTGGAATGGATGAGAGATAAGAAATAGTAATATAGTCCCTATCCTAGTGTTTTTTCCTCGAAAAGTTAAATATCGTTGAAACTTTTAAGAATCCATGTGCCAATTCTATCAGCAACTTTTGTACTCGAGAATAATCTCATTACCAATTAATTACAATTGATGTAGTAAAAATTACTTTCAATTTAATTTAAGTTCGTTTACTGGGATTGGTGATTCAAATGGTTGAAAACTACTGAGTCTAGGAAAAAATTAAAACTATTCTAAGTGCATGAAAAGTAAATTGCATAATGCTTGGGTTTGAAAAGGTTATTTGGTTTCTTGAAAATGCTTAAAAATGCAAACTTGTAAACTAAAAATGTAAACTTAAGACTAAAGATGCAAACTTGAGAAATAAAAATGCAATCTTGTGACTAAAAACTAAGCTAAACACAGCAAGCAACACACAACGTATGGATATATGGGAGAAAGCACTAGGGAATTGATGCAACCTTCTTAGACTACTCTATGTTCTTGTTTAGTCTCATTAAGCACTTCAATCCAATTTTAGAGCTTGTTTTAAGATAAATCTATTAAGTCCAAGGTCTTTCCTACCACTCACACATGACCATGTAGTAAGCTATGGGAAAGCATAAAACTCTAAGCCAAGTTGGTCTAGCAAGGCCATGCATAAACCAACCCTTCCAACTACTAAGCTTGTGAGAGAATTAGATGGGATGGCCACCCACACCTAACCTCAACACCTTAGATAAACTAACTCTCAAACCCATGTCTCTTGCGATCACAATAAAACATGAATAGAGAAATTAGAACAATTAATGCAATAATTGAAACTAAAATCGAATTGAATTAGAGAATAGACTAAGTAATTACATAGAGTAGTCCAATATGGTTACATCAATCCCCTTGCTAATGAGTTAGTTACACATCAATGGAAAAGAAAAGGAGAAAACAAAGGAATAGAGAAAACCCATGTGTCTTGAGATCTTCCTCTTGAGAAACCTTGCCTCCTTGTTTGCAAAACTTCCAAAGATGGATGGAAATGGTTGTTGAGAAGGAGCTATGTGAAGGAATGATGAAAATGGTGTGTAAAGGCAGCAGCTTTGTCTAATTTCGTGAGGTTGATCATCATCGATCTAGAACCAAGAAAGAGAGGTTTATATATGGGTTCCAAAATAGGTTAGGAACTCTTCTAGAAGACTGACTGACGGACTGCCGCGGTCGCTGATCGCCGCAGTCCACGAAGACGGCAGTTCAACCGCAGAAATCTCTGCCGCTGGAACGCCGCGGTTGGACAAAACGGCACTTCAACCGCGGCAATGGTTTGGCTTGGTTGACGCGGTTAGCGGCACAGCAGCGGCACTCTTGGAAGATCTCTGTGGCGTGATCGCCGCGGTTTGCCAAGACGGCACTTCAACCGCAGCAGTCCTTGTGGATCTCTGCTGCACGAGTGACGCGGTTGGAGAAAACCTCACTCCAACCGCGGCAATAACTTATAAAGCCTCCAATTTCCCAGAATTTGCACTTTATGCCTCAAATCTTCTCTCTTTTACTCAAAATACCCTTGCTTACAATAATAACCTGCAAAAACCTCAATCAAGCCATTAGATACTCGATTTCGCCCGAGAATCGAGCGAAAGCAACGGAAAGGGGGCCAAAATCTAGTATTGAAATGGCTTGATCAACAATTATAGAAACTATTTCAGATCTACTAGGGTCCATGTTCAGCAATTACACATCAAAGAAAGTCTGCATAACCATGATAATCCAAAGAGGCAGCAGTGTGTTGTGTGTTACTCTACAAACCATTCTTATAAAGCTGAAATATTACTTTCGTGAATATCAATTTGTTTTTTCCATCATCTGATTTGATATATCTTTAAATTATGAGAGAGACTCTGCTTTTATCATTCTGTTGTCAATTATCCCTCACAGGTGAGTCATATAAATCAGTATTTCCCTTTTTCAACATAAATATACTTAAAACTTAAGCATAAAATTGTATTAGATAAATCAGTGTTTCACTTGTCTCAAAAAACTGCTCTTCTTGGAATTAGGTTTTTCCGTATTGTGCATGCTCCGATATTCCTCTGTTTTTTCGCATCTGATAGAAGACATATGAAAGATCCTACTGGGAACTGGATTGCTGAACCTCCTTTATATGAACCCATAGTTGCCGAAGGTAAACACTATGATCTTGTGCAAATCTTGGCTGTAAATTTTAAAGCTATGATCTGCTCCAATCGTTGTCATATTTGAATAGATATAAACTAAAAAGTTATCTAATACCCATTTGATCTGCATATAGCATTTTTGTATATTAGGGGCGCATAGAGCATTGGTTGATAATTTGATGCTTATGGTAGCCACTTGTAAAATATCACTACTAATCAAAATATTGTAGTTGGACAGAAGCTTGATTTTGAACTCTCCCAACCAAGACACGGAGAAGTAAGACACATATAAGGCTTAAGAAGTATCATGATCTTTATCTCTATCTCTCTATCTCAATCAATGTACATGTGTTTTAGATTCCTCTTTTCCTTGAGTTTTGGTCTAGGGGAATGATCCCATTTAAATTGTAGATCTAGGACCGGAATTAGAGATCAAAACATCAGTCAGATATTTGCTCTTTCAAAGTCAGTCATAAAGGGAAGAACTTGAAAGTCATCTTTTGCATGTGAGTGTGTTTGTGTCTCAATGATCTGTGTACTAGAGAGTGAGAGGGGCTACTTTTGAGTTAATAATTATGTTAGTTAAATTTGCTGTCAGAGACCTTTTTCTGTTTTAGGGGTTTCAGTGAGATAGCTATCAAATTCATGATATACATAAACCGGATATGGATTAACTTGAAGAAGAATAAAATTTGGCATAATATCCATGTAGGTTAATCACAGATGAGGAACAAAATTGTGGGTTCTTGTATAATTAATCACTTTAGTAATACAAATAAATATAGAAAAATTTGCAATAGCCAGTAGTTTCTCTATCTCAGTCTCTCACTCTAATCTCTATCCCTTTGCTGGCTTCCACCTATCCACACCACCCATATACAGAAGCACTATTTTTTTCAACTATCAATGTTTGGCTGGACTTTTTATCAAGCATTAATTAAGTGAGATTTTTACTATAAGATGCCATGACTGTAAATTTCATTTAGATTTTATATAGTTGGTTTCCTATGTCCACTTGTGCAGATAAGACTGTGCACAACTTAAATGAGTTCATCGAAATCTGTGCTGAAGACATCTCAACAAATGTTGGAGCTGAGCTGATTAATGATGTTTCTAATAAGAAACTTGGTGTTGTAATGAACGAAAATCAGTTGGAGGAATTCTTTTCCCAAGTCTCTCAATGAATTCTGAAGTACAACAATTCAAACTTTTGCAATGCTTTGTCTGGCTGCACCAGGCAGCCATTGTTCATTAAATTTATGCCCTTCTTTGTCTATTCTTTATTTAGAAATGAGTTTTTGTTACATTCCCATATGTAAACACAATATTTTTTGCCGGTTCATAATTGTTGTTGAGTCACCTATTTCATAGCATAAATTTCACACATGAGAAATAATACATGATCATATTTATGCTCCGATAAATATGGTGTTGTCAATCATATGTTGTTTGTGTTCCGTCATAAAATTTGTTAATGAGAAATGATACATGATCATATTTATGCTCTGATAAATATGGTGTTGTCAATCACATCGTTTGTATTCTGTCATAAAATTTGTTAACCATTTTTTTGGATGTGAAATGAGCTACCCATTATATTTTGTTTGTTATTTTTGAGTCACGACTTTTGGAATTGAGAAGATCTTGGAAATTTATAAATATCCATAATACAGCCTATCGTAAATTTGAGACTTCTACAAAATATTAAAGCAAAAGAGAAAATAAAAACAATAGCCATCAAGTACTATTTGTAATTTAGCACTCGAAATAAATGGACAGGCTTCCTATAAATAATACAAGGCAATAAGCAAGCACTGGCTGTAAAAAGAGTAGAACGTCATTTGTAGGCAAGCAATCTGCAGTAGCAATTACTTGGTTCTCGATGTGAGACGTTGGCAGCAAGTGTTTGAAATTGTCTTGACCAAGCAAAACATTATAGTGCCCGAAAACCATAACAAGAACCTCAAAAACACGCATAGGCAATTCAAGTTTCATCTTCACTCTCTGAAAGCAGACAGTCTTGTATTTGCTTCCTGCGAGCAGAAACATTGAATAAGATTAATGCTGACTATCGATTATAGAAATATATAAAGCTTTAAAGAATAATTGCATAGAATACAAGCCTAGAAAAGAGGTATAGTTTCTAAGCTGCATTGCTGGCAAAGCTACCCCTTCTCAACACTGACAACTGGAGTTTTGAAAACAAAGAAAGACAAAATACTATCTCCAGATAAAGACGAATAAAGACGGTTTTTATGTATATTAGTTGGCAGGTGGAAGATTGTGTAACACAAACTTGCGTTTGCATGCCAGCTGTGACAAGCCATTTTCAGGGATTAGAAGTCCTAAAATAAGCATATACTGTCGGTGTAGTACTGGTTATAAATGTTAATTCTTACCTTAGCGAGCTGTGATTCTTTGCTCTGGCTAGCAGTGGCTGGGGTAGAACAGATAAGAAGTGTTCCATTAACGATGGATCCTTAGGAATTATCTGAAATCGGCAACTTGAACAACAGGCAGCATCAAGAATATCATAATTTTGGCAACTGCTCAAACTCAACAAATCTGATTTGCTGAGTGGGCTAAAGCATAAAGGACAGAATGACTCTGACGAAATTGATTCACTAGGTTTGAGATTAAATCTCTTCTGGCGCCTTCGGGTTGCCAAAGGAACATTGGAATCATTAAATTCCGGAATCCTATTGAAGTGAAACGGAGTTAGCTTTCCAGCTGTTCGTACAATTGTGCACTCTCGAGAAGGATTTTCTTCCTGAAAAATAAAGTTCCGTTAGAGACTTGCTAATCAAAGCTCCTTATGGATATTAAATTAATGCAACTGAACAGCTGGCTGCATCCATAAGTTTGAACAAGCGACAAATCTCTACAAGGAATAAAAGTGATCCCCAAGCAAGACTGGTAAGTACATCAAGTTAATTTATATAAACTAAAACCAGCCATTTGAACTTCTCAGGAGAAATAAGGAAAACCTACTTCCACAGAAACCTTAAAGCAAATCACACACCTCTCCTTTGGTCCTAAGGCAACATTGGATACAAATAGGGGGATAACCCTCTGACTACTTATGAACCCTACTATCCCCTTATGAAGAATACAATTATAATACTCTTCAAGTAAAGTGCATAGTGAACTATACCATTCTTCACTTTTTTTTACATCTTTTGTGAGAAGTGTGAACTCTACTATCATTAAGAGTTATTTTCCAAGTACCACCAAAGCCACAAAAAATTCGAATTTATGGGCATGACCATAAAAAAGAAAAGAAAAGAAAAGGTCCAATACCTGCAATAGTTTCACAAATGATGATACCAAGCCATTGATACCAGAACAAGGACCGTTTGAAAACTCCACAGTCAATAGAAGATCAGACCTATCATTCAGTAATAATCTTGATGATTCTATTCATATCAATCATAAAGGTGTTTTTCAGAAAAAGTAAATATAAAATCAAAGCATGAAAAAGTTATTATAATAGCAAATGTAATTTAGATTTGATAAAAGAAGATTTTATCAAAAAAATGTAAAGTATATATATGTAGATAAATTAAAACCGGTGAAATTTAGATACCCATCAAGGTGGCAAAGCATGTTGAGCTCTAGAGCGAGACAGTCACGAAGAGGAAGTACTACTGGAATCTCCCACCGAGCATCAACATATTGTACATCAGCTGGTAAAGAATAGCCTTGACCCTATAAAAGCAATTTGACATTATACTTGAAGGGTTGTCAATTCAAAATATGATTCCGGAGAAAATACAACATAAAATAATAATTTGAATTGAGAAATTAAGCAATTCCCAGTAGAAAACCAAAAATGCATTTGACACTTGAATGTTACACCTCATCAGATTGTTCATGCCTCCCATTTGGGCCAAATAGAATTGTATTTCCAACATTCACAAACTGCATGCTAGACTGCTAGTGTTTGCCTATTTTTCCTTTTCATACTAATAAATCCTCTGAACTTTCATTATTCAGCTGACTATAAATCCTCAGACCCTACAACTTAGTAGTCATGGTCACGAAACCTGTAAGATATTCAAGACAAATGACCCCAAGAAGAATTGAAACCCTATGACCTTTCAGTTGGAGGGGTCTTTTACGTCTTTTACTACTCAGCCCACCCCTTAATATTAACTTCATTGCTAGTTATAATCAGCTCAGAATATACTTTGCCAGAGTTTATGAACATAGAACACCCCTGTAAAGTAATTGTATTAAAGTTATGGGAATGTTGTAATAACACAAATATTAGCTCTTAGAATAACTTCAAAGATAAACAGTACAGAACATCATGGTATAATTAGAATGGAGAGTCACGATTTGAAGATAGTAGATACTATACATCGAGCATAAATTTCAACTATTATCCGGTCTGCCCCACATTTTACCAGGTCAAGCTGCCTATCCTATAGATTCCACTAACAAAACATGTGAATATCTAGCAGAGAAAATAAATCATAAACTTTCATAACCTATCAAGCGACAACTATCCATAGACAAACCTTTACAGTGGCTGTAATAACATGGCAAGCAATCCTAGACGTGCATAGTCCCAGTACCAATCTGTTGTATCCATTTTCAGAAGCAACCTGCAAAAGAAGATATTGTGAGCGAATACATCTTGAAACATTATATCTAGAGGTCTGCATGGACAACATCCTCAAATGCAGCAGCACATCACCTCTCACCACAGAATCAGTAACAGAATCTAGTATCCTTTAAGACATTGTATAAGTCAATAAATCTAGAACATTATATCTACAGCCAAACCTTTTGCAGAGCCAACATCCTTAGATGCAGCAGAAGATCTTCTTTCCCAGTGGCATCGCTAACAGAATCTTCCAACGTTTTTAATCTCTCCTTCCCATCTAATGAATCCAAAGAGAAGACACTTTCAAATAGAACAACATGTAACTGTTTCGCAGGTGGAGCTAGATTTGATACGATGGATTTAATGTCTTCGATTGCTTTGTCAATTTCACAAGAAGGAACTGAATGATAAGCACTTTCATCAATGAAAGTAACTCCAACACCAAATACTTGTAAAGATCTATCTTTACTAGCATCAAAATTCTTCTGAGCACGCTGCTGCATCTCATGTACAAACTGAAGAACCACCCTGAAAATAAAATCATATTTACTTAGAAAATCAATTTGATAAAATCAAGCGCATGTCACTTCAATCATATACAAGTTTTGCATTTTCTCAAATTTAGCCAAACTAAGCAAAATTTCAAAATTTTCACGACTAATAAAAATTTCTTCAGGCCTACTCAGAAAAGTAGAAAACAAGAAAATAGCTTTACCTGGAAGAGGAGCCACTGGAGAAAGCAACAAGAAGGTTATCAGAAGGAGTAATCATGGCGTTTGAAGTGACAGCAAGCTTGAACTTTCCGTACAGATTCCTCCTGAAGCATTCCCTGCAAAATCTTCCATCATCACTGGTTCCAGACACTGGTTCGTTGACCTTACACTTCACGCACAGACTCTGCGGATTGGAATCACTTGATTTTGATGAAATTGGCTCCTCTTCGCGTTTGTCTTTTTGTTGCTTGTTACTTATGCAATGATTAA
Source organism: Acer saccharum (assembly GCA_030490815.1). Lineage (NCBI taxonomy): Eukaryota > Viridiplantae > Streptophyta > Magnoliopsida > Sapindales > Sapindaceae > Acer > Acer saccharum. The sequence continues at coordinate 54,715,306 of CM059866.1, forward strand.
GTGGTCTATTTTGTTAATTGATTTATCTTTACAGTAAAAGGCTGGTTTTTGTAGGTGAAGGGGCATTTTTATGAAGAAAAAAACAAACGAGAATGGGATTACCAAATGCCTCTGAGGACTTGTCATCAGAGATGGAGGTGGATGCTTTCAGACACCTCTTCCCTCTTCGGTATTTTGAACGTCATCTCACTGAATATATCTATACGCCCTGATGCCAGGCCACTTAGAAAAGCTAGAGATACAACTAGAGCCCTTGGTTGGTGAAGGATTTTGCATGTACATGCTTACAAATTTGGCTTTTTCTTGACTTATTTTCCTACTTAAACTGAACCCTTTATTTATGTAGGTGCTGTTGCATCTGCTGATGGATCAGCTCTAGCAAAGATTGGTTCCACTGTAAATGTTCCTATTGCTGTGTCCCCCTCTCCCATCCTTGTGTGTGTGTGTGTGTGGAAAGATGAGTTATGTGTATCATATATGGCCTTATATGTGAACAATGAGTGGTTGCATTCAACTCGTAAACTATGTTTGTTTCTTGTTCAGACCATGTTGGCTGCGATCAAAATGGAAGTCATGAACTGCATATTATTTTTTATTTTTTTATTTTTTTATTTTGGTAATATTTGTATCTCTCTTTACTTCATGATTTACTAAAAAAAGATGCCATAATGAGCTTCTTTTTATTTTCAGCTATAGATTTCCACATGCCTCCAATTTGTTCACTGATTGTTAGGCCTGGCAGGCCAGCTGAGGCAGCGCCAGTTTTGTCAAAGCAGTTATCTCGTAAACTTTGTTATCCAGTTAGTTATTGCTACTGAAATTTTGATTCTGAAGTCTCTTTAGCTGGAGTTAGACTCTCTTGTGCTAAAGAAATTGCCTGGTTTGAGTTAATATTATCCTCTTATGTAAAATTCTAGAAAAGTATATATTTTTTTCAATTGCAAATTTGTAATGTCCAGTTCCTTACATGTCTATGTACTTGATTGCTATTTGCTTCTCTGTTGTGGCTTTCCCAATTCTTTTTTCAAATTACTTTTGAATTTAAATATGTCCCATTTTAACATTATTTTTCTGTCACATGAAATTCCAAATGTTGTGATTGTCTTTTCAGAGTTGCAATGATGCACATTTATCATTTCTTGTAACCATTAAGCTTTTAAGCCTAAATTTTACATGGAGTCAAGCCTGAAAACAAAACCTTATTTCAGCTCCTCAAGTCAATACTACCAATTATATTATCTGTTCAACCCCATCTGTTCCATATGTTGAATTGAATTGAACTCAAACGATGTCGTTTCGGGTTAAAAAATACAATAAAAATTGCTATTCGGGTTGGCGGATCAAAAGCCAAGCCCGAATAAATTCACGGGTCGAGTTCGGATTTCCTCAAAACCCATAGGTCAAAACCAAAATCCAATTAGTGTAATATTCCCCTTCATGAATTCTTTCCATTCAATTTAGAGCTAGATTAAAGCTAAGCATGATTTTTACTGATGTAGAACAAGTGGTGGATGCGTACATGTTGAAGAGGGAACATCCTAAATTCAAGGGCAATCGAATTCCAGTAGTTCGGGCGTCGAAGTCGGAATGATGCGAAACTTGCACAGTTAATGCATTTCGGCGAGACCGTCAATAGTCAACAGCTTTGCTGTTGAGGCATACCTTTTTTTAGTCGAATTCCGTCGTTTAGGCCCCGAAATTGTCTTTTTTGTTATTTTAAGAAAGTTTCGTTTTAGCCATAACTTTTGATTTCCAAGTCCGAATCGACTTCCGTCAATTCTGACTTGCTTAGGATTCCTAGCAGTTTTAATTTCCGCAATTATTTCAATTTTGCTATTTTGGTAATTTTTAGTAATTAGTCCCGTTTTCTTGTCCAACAAGGATTAGGGTTAGGTTTTCGCTTTAAATATGCTTGTAAGCCTTTTGGCTGAAGTTAATCAGTTATTCAATAAAAAATTTCGAATTTTCTTGAGAGTTTCTCTCGTTTTCTGGTGGATTCCAGAGCTATTTACAGAATATTGACGTTGGTCATATTCTTTATTGTTTTCCGCTGCGTCAATTGGTATCAGAGCACGGATTTGCCGATCTCGATAACAACTAACGGAGCAGGAGACGGAAACCCTATTGGCGGTAACCATGGGGTAGAGGCCTTGTGGGTAGCGGTGGAGGAGACACGGCAACAGGTGGCACAGATTCATGACATGCTTGCTGAGGCTAACCTCAACGCTAACAACAGGCCACCAGTTAACAGGACACGTGCCGAAGGATTTGCCCGAGGCCAACCTGCTGACAGGAGACGTAATCCAACACCTCGTAATCAACCTGATAGCGAGGATGATTCAGATGAAGAAGATGATGTGGGATACGGTGTAGCCCAGCCAGCAAGACGATCGAGGGAGCAAGATGATTACCGGTTGAAGGCAGAACTTCCAAGTTTCAATGGAAATCTGCGAATGGAAGACCTTCTTGATTGGGTTACAGAAGTGGAGCGGTTCTTTGAGATGATGGAGATACCGGAAGAAAAGATGGTGAGGTTCGTGGCGTTCAGATTGAAAGGAGGGGTTGCGGTATAGTGGGATCAATTGCAAAAGAACCGACAGCGACAAGGAAAAGCACTTGTGAGAACATGGCGTACAATGAAGCAGCTTATGATGGGTAGATTCCTACCCCTGGATTATGAACAATATTTATTCCAGTCGCTTCAGGAATGTTCGCAGGGTTCCAAATCAGTGTTTGATTACACAGCAGAATTCTCTAGGCTTTTAGAGCTAAATAATCTGAATGAAACAGAGGGACAACGTGTAACCAGATATATGAATGGGTTAAAATCGTCGCTACGAGATAAGATTGGGTTACAAGTAGTTTGGACAGTGGATGAAGCTCATAACCTAGCATTAAAGGCCGAGTTGTTGGAACGAAGGGGTGGAACTTCGGGATTTCGGAGAAGCAATCCAGATTCATCGTTTGCTAACAGGGATAAGGGTGTTCAATCATCAGGTCCGTCCAACCAGTCCAAGGAAGGAAGCAGCAGCAATGGCAACCAAGCAACAGTTCCGACCAATAGGAGTGTACCCAGAAATCCGAATCTGAATTCGAATCCCAATCCTTATGCTAGACCTGCACCTGGGGTTTGTTATAGATGTAGGAAACCTGGTCACGTTTCTAATGCCTGTCCTGATCGCCCTAAGCCAGTTAATTGGGTGGAAGGGGAAGAAGAAGATCCAGAGGCTGCTGAAGATGTTAAAGGAGAAGGTGACTTGTATGATGGGGCAGAATTCGTAGAAGAAGATGGAGAACGGGTCAATTGTGTAGTGCAACGTGTACTGTATGCTCCAAGGCAGGAAGATTCTGGTCAGCGAAATAATATATTCCGATCTTGCTGTACAATTAGTCAGAAAGTGTGCGATTTGATCGTGGATTGTGGGAGTTGTGAAAACTTCATTGCAAGGAGACTGGTAGAACACCTGAAATTACCAACCGAGAAGCATCTGAATCCGTATATCGGCTGGATCAAGAAGGGACCCACTGTAAAGGTAATTGAGATTTGTCGTGTTCCTATTTCCATTGGTAAGATATATAAGGATAAGGTAGTTTGTGATGTGATTGATATGGATGCTAGCCACATGTTGTTGGGTCGGCCGTGGCAATATGATGTTGATATTACATCGTGATAACACTTACCTGTTTACATGGGGGTCATACAAAGTTGCTATGGTTCCTTCCAAGAGAAAAACAGTGGCCAACAAACCTTCTGAAGTGGAGAAGCAGTCCTTTTTGACTGTAACCGGATCTAACATCGAGTTTATGGCGGAAATTAAGGGTGCACCAGAGGTTTATGCGTTAATGGTTAAAGCTCTCGTGGTAGAAGAAGAAGAGGCACCGGTAGCAGTTTCTAAAAAGATAAAACCATTAATAGAACAATTCAGGGACATCACTTCAGAGGATTTACCAAACAACTTACCCCCCCTAAGAGACGTTCAGCACCATATAGACCTTATACCTGGGGCGAGTTTGCCGAACCTGCTGCATTACCGGATGAGTCCGAAGGAGAATGAGATTCTGAGGGAGAAAATTGAAGAGTTGTTGCAGAAGGGTTTTATTCGTGAGAGCATGAGTCCGTGTGCGGTTTCTGCATTGTTGACACCAAAGAAAGATGGAAGTTGGCGTATGTGTGTAGACAGCCGAGCCATCAACAAAATAACAGTCAAGTATCGATTCCCAATTCCCTGCTTAGATGACATGTTGGATCAGCTTGAGGGTTCAAAGCTATTTTCGAAAATTGATCTTCGCAGTGGGTATCATCAGATTCGGGTCAGACCTGAAGATGAATGGAAAACAGCATTCAAGAGCAAGGATGGGTTGTATGAGTGGCTGGTCATGCCGTTCGGATTGTCAAACACACCCAGTACTTTTATACGAGTAATGAATCAGGTATTGAGGCCTTTTGTGGGAAAGTTCGTTGTTGTTTATTTTGACGATATTCTTATCTATAGTAGGACTGAGGAGGAGCATGTAGAGCAATTACGGGAAGTGTTGTCAGTTTTACAAGAGAACCAGTTGTTTCTTAACCTGAAAAAGTGCAGTTTTATGACAAATAGTTTTCTGTTCCTAGGTTACGTGGTAAGTTCGAAAGGGATTCATGTAGATGAAGTGAAGGTCCGAGCAATTCGAGAATGGTCAGCGCCGAAAACTGTGAGTGAAGTGCGGAGTTTCCATGGATTAGCCACCTTCTACCGCCAATTTATTCGGAATTTTAGCACTGTCATGGCGCCAATAGCAGAATGTATGAAAAAGGGCAAAGTTCAGTGGGGAGAAGAGGCAGAAACGAGCTTTGCATTGATCAAGGAGAAATTATGCACCGCACCAGTATTGGCCCTGCCGAGTTTTGAGAAAGTTTTTGAAGTTGAGTGTGATGCAAGTGGCGTAGGGATTGGAGCTATGTTATCCCAAGAAAAGCTACCAGTAGCCTTCTTTAGTGAGAAATTGAGTGAAGCCCGCCAGAAGTGGAGTACTTATGATCAAGAGTTTTATGCAGTGGTCCGAGCCTTGAAGGATTGGGAGCATTACCTAGTACAGAGGGAGTTCGTTTTGTACACTGACCATCAAGCCCTGAAGTTTATCAACAGCCAGAAGCACTTGGACAACATGCATGTCAGGTGGGCCACTTTCTTTCAAAAATTCCCTTTTGCTATTCGACACAAGTCAGGTGTTTTGAACTGAGTTGCTGATGCGTTGAGCCGTCGTGCCAACCTGCTGGTGACATTGACTCATGAGATTATAGGGTTTGAATGTCTAAAGGAGTTGTATGAGGAGGATGAAGACTTCAAAGAAATCTGGGCCAAGTGTATTGAGAAACAACCTGTCAGTGATTTCCATGAAAGTGATGGGTATTTGTTTCGTGGTGACCGTTTGTGTATCCCTAGGATGTCTCTACGGGAGAAATTAATTTGTGACCTACATGGAGGAGGATTGAGTGGACACTTGGGTCGAGACAAGACGGTGGCTAGCTTGGAGGAGCGGTATTTCTGGCCACAACTGAAAAGAGATGTGGGGAATTTTGTGCAAAGGTGTTATATCTGTCAGGTGTCCAAAGGTCAGTCACAAAATACTGGTCTTTATACGCCTTTACTTATTCCTAACAATATTTGGGAAGATTTATCTATGGATTTTATGTTGGGACTACCTCGTACCCAGCGAACAGGTTTTCAAAAATGGCTCACTTCATCCCTTGCCGGAAGACATCAGATGCTTCGCACATAGCCCGGCTATTTTTTAGAGAAGTGGTCCGACTTCATGGAGTGCTGCAGTCAATTACCTCTGATCGTGACACGAAGTTCCTTAGCCATTTTTGGGTGACCTTGTGGAAGATGTTTAAGACCTCGCTGAACCTTAGTACTACTGCACACCCATAAACTGATGGGCATACAGAGGTGACGAACAGGACCTTGGGAAATCTGGTTCGTAGCATTTGTGGAGACAAGTCGAAACAGTGGGATCATGCATTGCCACAAGCTGAGTTCACCTACAATAGTGTTGTCCATAGTGCCACAGGGAAAACTCCCTTCGCTATGATATATATGTTGCTACCAAGACATACTGTGGACTTAGTTCGTTTACTTAAGGGTCTGGGATTTAGTGTTGCTGCAGAAAATATGGCTACACAGGCCCAAGTTGTGCATGAAGAGGTGCGACAGAAGCTGGAAGAGACAAATGCAAAGTATAAAGCAGCTGCAGACAAGCACAAGCATCACAAGGTGTTTGAGGAGGGAGATTCAGTGATGGTTTTCTTGCGCAAAGAGAGGTTCCCAGTAGGAACTTACAACAAATTGAAGCCCAAGAAATATGGTCCGTATCAGATTTTAAAGAAGATAAATGATAATGCCTATGTGATCGACCTACCTGAGACCATGGGAATTTCCAAGACCTTCAATGTTGTAGATCTGTTCCAGTACCATGCAAAAGAGTCCCTTTATCCTGAACCAAACTCGAGGTCGAGTTCTTTCCAAGTGGAGGGGACTGATGTAAAACAAGTGGCGGATGCATACATGTTGAAGAGGGAACATCCTAAATTCAAGGGCAATCGAATTCCAGTAGTTCGGGCGTCGAAGTCGGAATGATGCGAAACTTGCACAGTTAATGCGTTTCGGCGAGACCGTCAATAGTCAACAGCTTTGCTGTTGAGGCATACCTTTTTTTAGCCGAATTCCGTCGTTTAGGCCCCGAAATTGTCGTTTTTGCTATTTTAAGAAAGTTTCGTTTTAGCCATAACTTTTGATTTCCAAGTCCGAATCGACTTCCGTCAATTCCGACTTGCTTAGGATTCCTAGCAGTTTTAATTTCCGCAATTATTTCAATTTTGCTATGTTTGGTAATTTTTAGTAATTAGTCCCGTTTTCTTGTCCAACAAGGATTAGGGTTAGGTTTTCGCTTTAAATATGCTTGTAAGCCTTTTGGCTGAAGTTAATCAGTTATTCAATAAAATTTTTTGAATTTTCTTGAGAGTTTCTCTCGTTTTCTGGTGGATTCCAGAGCTATTTACAGAATATTGACGTTGGTCGTATTCTTTATTGTTTTCCGCTGCGTCATTTACTAAACTCTATTCCTCATATTTATTTAATCAAGCAACTTGTATCATTGAAGGTGCCATTCAATCAACACAAATCAAAGATTAAGAAATTGAATGAAACAAAACTTAGATAGATAATCCCAAAATAGGCTATATATATGTGTCAACACCAAACATTTATAATACACAGCTCACATCAGTCCTATAGTTTGGGATTTAGTTACACATGACTACAAAATCAAAGAGAAAAGAAGATGTAGAGAAGAAACTCATGTGATGTCCAAGAGAATCTCCTTTTCTTCTAGCTTGCTCCAGATCCACCTTGACAAACTCGTATTTCTCTAGATTGGTCAAATAGGATTTTCCTGGTTCAATGGTGCAAAGCATCCTACGAGTTGGTTGTGTTAGGTTGAACAATTTTTCAGTTCCATAATACTTTAAAGGAGGAGAATGTAACATTGGCCTCCAAATTCCAACCAAGTCTTCATCGGCCTTAACCAAAAAGTATTTATTTTATTTTTTATTAAATTAATTTTAAAATGTGTTAGAGGAGAGAAGAAGACATGATTTGATTGTAATTTTCAATTTTTAAATAGAGTGATGCTATTTACAATTTAAAAAAAAAATAAAAAAAATTCTACACACTATTTTAATTACTTTTGTTAATGACAATTTTAACCTTGACCGACAAACCTATTATCATGTTGGATTGGTGACTATTATCGTTACTGACAAGCCTAGTATCAAGGTATATTAATTGTCTCCATAATATCTTCTGTTTCAACCGCTACATTTAGCGATATCATGCAATTAGTATGGAATTTTCGCCTTTTTTAAACTTAGAAACAGGGTGTGAGAAGGAAAAATTGAAACTGTATCCAAGCTAAACGCAAACCCAAAAGAAAACTGTTGTTCAAAACAAAATGAAGCATTTTTAGATTAGGAAAGTTAAATTTAGAACAAAATGAAGTTTCCTTAGAATTGTTTTAAATTTAAGTTCTTATTTCTTAAGATGGAGGGTTTTTAGATCAAGAGTGTTAAAAAATAAAAGTGGATTGTAAAGAGAAAATTCTTTTTAAATATCTTTACGACACATGCAAGAAGACCATATTATCCAACTAAAGTCCTCAATTAGTCGGACCGTTAGTCAATGCAATCCGAAAACTAACGGATTAATTGTTGGAGAATACGATTTCAAGTAAAGTTAGAGAATAATGTTGCAGTTTGCACCATTCATCACTCCACTCCATCTTTTGATATTCTCTCCTTTTTTTTCTTCGAAACCTTGTATGCTGTGATGAGAAGAAGAGGCGGAGTTTATCAGATAATGGTGATTATTTAGACCCATTTTTATTTTATTTTATTTATTTATGGGATTTTCACCTTTTTTACACTTAGAAACAGGGTGTGAGAAGGAAAAATTGAACTGTACTCAAGCTAAACCCATACCCAAAAAAAACTGTTTGTTCTATTTAACCGTTGTCTTCTTATATGAGTTCAAAACAAAATGAAACATTTTTAAAATATGAGTGTCAAAAGATAAAAAGTTAATTTTAGAACAAAATGAACTTTTCCTTGAATTTTTTTAAATTTAAGTTCTTAAGATCAGTGTTGCAAAAGTCGCCGCCTAGGCCCGCCTAGTCGCCGCCTAGTCGGTAGTCGGAGCCCCACCGCGGCGATTTCAGGGCAGTCGGCGAGATTAGGCGGGAGGAAGGAAGTCGCCGTCTAGTCGGAGGAAGTCGGCAAGTCGGATCCAGTCGGTCAAACCGATTTTGACCGACTTGTGATTTTGGTGACAAAAACGTCGCCGTTCTGACCTTTGGCTTTGGTAAGTTAGGTTTCATTTCAATGTTTCACTTTCATTTTAAAAAAAAAAATTGAAAATAGGAGAGAAGTGAAGTGAGAAACTGAGAAGTGAGGAAGCAAATCGCAAAACAGCTCGTCGCTGTCGCCGTCGCAGTCGACCTCCAGCTCATCGTCTCCAGCTCGTCGTCGATACTTATTTGGGTCTTCTCTCTTCTTCGCCTCTAACGAAGCCGCCGTCATCCGTCGCCTGCATCGCCATCGTCGCCTTCATCGCCACTGTCATCGTCAAAGTCGTCGAACCTGATCTCTCTCAAACACAAATCTGATTTCGTTTTACTGTGTTAATGTGTTTAAGTTTACAGATTTAATATATATTATTATATTGTTGAGTGTGTGTTGAGTGTTGACTAGTAAGGCATGCATTGTTGACTTGTACATCACTATCCACTTGCACATTGTGATTGTACTATATTGACTTTAGTTTCTTGGAATTTGAATTACTTGATTGGAATTTCATTTAATTTGTTGGATTTTGTTTAAGTTTTTTTTACTTTGGTTGGAACTTGAAAATTGATTTACTTTAGTTGGAATTTGATTTAGTTTGTTGGATTTTATTAAGTTGTTTATGGAATTTTGATTATCAATAGTCAATATTGAGTTTTTTAGAATTTGATTTTTAATTTTAGGTTCAAAATATGAAAATATATGAAATATTATGATTTTTTTGAATTATAGGAAAAAAACATACTAAAAAAAAAATTCCGGCCGGCTACCAGCTTTCCGTTGACCAGCCAATGGTCGACTTCCGGCCATCTGTCTAGTCCCCGACTAGTCCCCGATTAATCCCCCTAGGCGCTAGGCGGTGGGTCGCCTCCCGACTGGCGCCTAGAGACTTTTACAACACTGCTTAAGATTAAGTGTTTTTAGAAAAAGAGTGTTAAAATATAAAGGTGGATAGTAAAGAACAGATTTGTTTTAAATATCCTTACGACACATGCAGAAAGACCATATTACCAATCTAAAATCCTCAATTAGTCAGACGATTAGTCAATTCAATCCGAAAACTAACGGATTAATTGTTGGAAAATGCGATTTCTAGTAAAGTTAGAGAATAACGTTGCACCATTCATCACTCCACTCCATCTTTTGATATTCTTATCTTTTTTCGAGAAAAGCAAAGAATTGTGCAGTACTGAACATATTCTTGAATTCAGGTTGTTGATTACTTGCTAATAAAATATACTTTTCTTGGTTGATTGATTGAATTTGATTCAAGGCAAGAGAGAGATCCATTATATAATGCCATACTCATGACCACGTACAAAACCCCATGCTTTCAATCCCATTTTAATTATCACAAACACAACAACCTGCAGCAACTCTCTCTTTGCATACACACAAAAACATGGCTGCTGAAGCCCTTGTCTCTCCTATTGTTGACCTTCTCTTAGGTAAGCTAGGTTCCTTTGCTTACCAACAAGTTTCCTTGATTTCTGGTCTCAAAATTGACCTGCAAAAGCTCCAAAGAACCTTGACCACCATCAAAGCTGTTCTCTTAGATGCAGAGGAACAACAGCTTCACAACCGTCAAGTGGGTGTCTGGCTCGAGGAGCTCAAGGATGTATGTTATGATGCAGAGGACGTGTTCGATGAATTTCAAGCCGAAGCTTTGCGAAGGCAAGTATTAGCAGAGCGAGGAAGCATTCCCAAAAAGGTATGCAATGCTCTCTCATGGCCTAAATCTCTTGCTTTTCGTTTTAATATAGGCCATAAGATTAAGGACATTAGAGAGAGGTTAGATGAAATTGCCTCTAACCAGACTAAGTTTGGTTTCACGAATAGAGTTGAAAATAGAATCAACTTTATTCCTCGTCACAGGGAAACACATTCCTTTGTAGTTGCTTCTGAAATAATTGGTAGGGAAAAAGATAAGGAAGAGGTAATAAAATTGTTGATGGATGCACCTGATGATAAAAATGTCTCTGTTATTCCTATTGTTGGAATTGCTGGTCTTGGAAAGACTGCACTTGCAAAATTGGTGTATAATGATAAGAGGATAGATGAATATTTCGATTTGAAATTATGGGTATGTGTCTCGAATGATTTTCTTGAGGAAAAAATAATGAGAGATATTATCAAATCTGAAGGTCAAAACCATAATGACATGAGTTTAGACCGGTTGCAAAAAGAAATGCGAGATATTTTAGATGGTAAAAAATATTTACTTGTTATGGATGATGTTTGGAATGAAGATGTCCAAAAATGGAATGAATTCAAAAATTTATTGTTGGGTGGGACAAATGGAAGTAAAATCCTAGTAACTACTCGTATTAATCGAGTTGCCTCGGTTATGGGCACATTGAAAGGTGCTTATGCTAGTACTGGGTATCACTTAGAAGGTCTTCCCTACGAGGGTTGTTTGTCTTTATTTATAAAGTGTGCGTTCAAAGAACAAGAAGAAGTAAAGTTTCCAAACCTTGTAAAAATTGGGGGAGAGATTGTGAGAAAGTGTGGAGGAGTTCCACTAGCGGTGAAAACATTAGGAAGCTTACTCTATTCATCAAATGATGAAGATCTTTGGAAAGATGTGAGAGATAATGAGCTTTGGAATTTGAAGCAAAAGGAAGATGGTATTTTACCTGCTTTAAAGCTAAGTTATGATCAATTACCGTCTTACTTAAAACAATGTTTTGTTTATTGTTCCATTTTTCCTAAAGATTTTGAATTTAAGAGTGTTTTGGTAGTTCATCTTTGGATGGCACAAGGGCTTCCCCAATCTTGTAAGGAAAATGATGAGTTGGAAAAGATTGGAATGCGATACTTGAAGGAATTATGTTCAAGATCTTTCTTCCAAGATTTTGGAGAAAGTGAAACAGGAAGAGGAGACTTTTTTACTTTTAAAATGCATGATCTTATGCATGATCTTGCATTATCAATAGCTAAAAATGATTGTGCAATAGTGGACTCCCGTACCCATTCTATTTCTAAAAAGGTATGACATTTGTCATTTGTTGAAAATGATATGATTAGAGATGGTGTTCCAAGATTCTTGTCTAACACAAATCGCTTGAGAACCATCAGTTTTCCACTTGAAAGTGTGATTCGTACCCAATCATTTGTTGAATCAAGCATCTCGATGTTCCCATTCTTACGGGCTCTAGATTTAAGTTTTTGTAATATTGTGTTAGTGCCAAAAAAGCTTGGTAATTTGAGGCATTTGAGATTACTCGACCTATCAGGTAATGATAAAATCGAGAAACTACCAAACTCCATCTGCAAGTTGCAGAGTTTGCAAACTCTAGCATTCGGAAGTTGTAAGGAATTACAAGAGTTGCCTCGAGACATAAGGTACCTAATTAGTCTTAGGTGCCTTGTGTTAACCACAAAACAAAAGTTTCTGCCACATAATGGAATTGAGTGTTTGAATTCTCTTCATACATTGGCTATTGAGTCATGCATCAATTTAGAGCATTTAGTTAAAGATATCGGTAATCTCAAAGCCCTCCGGACATTGAGTATTGGTAACTGCCCAAATCTAGTATCATTACCAAGCAGTATAAAATATCTAAGCTCATTGGAGAATTTATATCTTTCGGATTGTGAAAAACTTAATCTTGATTGGGGAATGGGAACGGAAGAGGAAGAGGAAGACACTCATCAAGACCTCAACGGCACAAGGCCTCACCTTGGACAGCTTGGTCTTTCAGAATTACCAAAATTGGTGGAGTTGCCGCAATGGCTTCTTCGATGCTCTGCCAACACTTTACAGCGGTTGGGAATTAGGGAATGTCACAATTTGTTGGCACTGCCAGACTCACTACAAAATCTCAAATCACTTCTAGTTCGGGATTGTCCACAAGTGTCATCTCTGCCGCAAGATATGCATGGCCTCACTACTCTGGAAAAAATTGAAATTTGGGGATGTCCGACACTTAGCGAAAGGTGTCAACAAGGTAACGGTGAAGATTGGCCCCAGATTGCTCATGTCCCCAACATTTGGCTTGATGGAGATTTGATTATCAAGTAATTATCAGGTATTTGTTCCAACTTACTCCTTGTTTCTGAACATTTATTTATTTATTTTCGTTTTAAGGAACTTTATTACTGTTATTAATATTTTGAAATCTTTCCAGGAAAGGCTTGTCCCAAACAAGTGATGGTAAGATCTGTTTTAATTTCTATCTCATATTTACATATTTATTTAGCATTTAAATATAACTTACTCTTATTTTGTATTTTCTTGATTAACTTGAATTTTAATTTAAAGCTCATTTGTTTTTATTTTTATGTATTTAAATATTGCAGCAGCTATTATGGACGTTCAACCAAATTGTGCTGTTGAGTTGGATTAAGATTGCTCGTGTTTCACCTTGCATTGTAAATATTTGTCTCGTAATACCCATAGTATTAATGTCTCATATATTCTTCCTTCCTTCATCGAATATTTGTATTTATACTAGTAACCGCACTTGTTTATTATTTTTTCTTTGCCTTCCTTGGTTGTTTATTAATTTTTATACTAGTATTATTTTTTTTCTTTTCCTTCCTTGGTTGTTTATTTGTATTTATACTAGTAACCGCGCTTGATAATTTTACTTGTCGAATTTGAAATATTTGTATTTTAGATATATTTCTGCTCATTAAGTATATATATATATATATATATTTAATTAAAATTATTTATGGACGTAAAAGGGCAAATCTCAATGGATTTAGGTCCAATTTGGTCAATTTAGAATCAAATTGAACAAGAATTTCATACAAGATGCCCGGCCCATAACTATTATTGGACCCAGAGACCATTGTTTGTCAGTGCAACCTGAAACGGTGTCGTTCAAGTCATCCGGTGCTAATATATAAGGCGAGAAAACGAATTGATCAACGGAGAGAGTGAACAAAAAGAAGAAACATGGCAGTGAGCAGCTTGGAGTACTCTTCTCAGTTCGATCACACTCCCTTTTACTGGTAATTCTTTTATTATTACATTTTTAACTCTGTTTGTTATGTTATTCAATTTCGGATTTATTGTTGGTTTATTAGGGTTTACATTATTTAATGTAGTCTGGATTGATTTAATATGTTAGTTTGATTTTCAATATGTTGTCACTCCCTCATTAGATTTAGTGGGTTGATGTTTTTTCTTTGTTTTTTCACATAAATCAGAGCTGGTTCTTTCAACTTTGTGCTGATTCATTTGCTTTTTTATTTATCTAGTGAGGAGAATGTTTACTTTCTTTGTAAGAAATTGTGTGCCAACGGAGTAGCAGATGGCGATGGATCTGATCTTTATGTGGTTTTCATTTCTAATGAGAAGAAACAGGCATGTATGTTACTCATTTCCTTTGTCAATTTTATTACTTTCCTTGTTTGCTCTGTTCTGGTGTAATTAATTAAGATTAGTGTTCAGCTCGGCATGATTTACTTTTACGGAGCTACTGATAACAGATAAAGAAATAATTTTTGTTGATTTTATTTCGTTTGATTTGTTATGGACTATACTGCCACTCTCAAGTCTCAACAGGACTTCTCTGTGTTTGTGGAATTAAGTAAATGAATCTGATCATGGACGGTTTTGGGTCTTCTTAGCCCTCTTCATCGAAATCCTTTCTGCCAAAGGAGATCAGACTCCCAACCTAGGAGTCCAATTCTCACCTTTGACGGTGATCATTGAATAGTGTTGAGTTCATCAAGATCTAGTTGTGGAATTCTCAGAGACTTGTATTAAGTTTCGTTGAGTCGATTTAGTTTGCTGTAAGATTGAAAATTGCTTCTTATTTTTGTTGTTATTTTTGATAATTAATTCTAGATCCCACTGTGGCATCAAAAGGCAAGCAAGAGAGCAGATGGTGTTATTCTGTGGGGTTATCATGCTGTTTGCATTCAGGTGAAACTCGAAAGTTTAATCTAGTTTGCTATTAATCATCTATGGTCTGAAGGTTTACTTTATTAGTAACACCAGAATGACTTATGGGGTTGAATTTCACTCAATAATGGTTGTTTCTTTTGTCACATTAAAATTTATTGAGAAAAAGGGGTGGTGACTCTCCTTGTTTAGTGTGGGATCTCGATTCAAGTCTTCCATTTCCTTCTCCTCTAGCTTCTTATGTGTCGGAAACCATCTGACCATCTTTTCAGCTCTTTTCTGAATATCAGAGGTATTTTTTCAGATGCTTGTTTTCTATTTTATGAGATTACATAATGTTGGTGATTTTAATGCATTTATGCTAATTGTGTTTATGTAAATCTATATGGAAATAAAGCATGCATTGTTGTTTACTTAAAACAAGTTAAAGGTCTTAAGAAACAGAGTTTTGAAATTAGAGAGATAGTGACGACGATGCTTGTGATGTATGTAAGTAGGTGTTTGATAAAATGCCTTAAAGAGTTTATTAAGCAGAACATAAAAGACTATGAAATGCCATTAATGGCTTTTAGAGCTCATGAGCTTTTTCTAGTGAATTCTCCAGATAATACCAAGTTACAATTGTACAAGAGAGACAATCTATTTATACAACCATCAATCAGATAACTAACTCTAACAGACTGCTGATAATCAGGGTCATAATTAACATATGCTGCCAGCTTTTCCAAACTAACTTGATGCTGCCACACCAGCATTTCCTAACTGGTTTCCTAATTGACTTTGACCAAGGCAGCTATTGGAATTCTTTCCAGTGTGTGCTTGTCTTCTGCTGATTCTATGCACACGCATTGCAAACCCAGAGTAGTAATCGGCTGGTTCTGCAACAGAGTAAGTAGAGTGAAGTTGAGAAGATTTAGAACCTTGATCCAGTCCAATATCTTTAACAAAAGGAATCCAGTGCATCAGCTATTGAAGAGCTGACAGGGTCCATGTGCTTTTTCCTTTTATCTTTTCCCAATCCTTATGTTTTTTCCTCGAAAAGTTACCTGTTGTTGAAACTTGTAAGAATCCACGTGCCAATTCTATTAGCAACTTTAATACCTGAGAATAATCTCATTACCGATTATAGAAACTATTTGGGGTCTACTGGGCTCCATGTTCTGCAACTCCTCATCAAAGAAAGTCTGCATAACCTTGTTAACACTGATCCTAAGAGGCAGCAGTGTGCTGTGTGAGTATGTGTTACCCTGCAGCCATTCTCATGAAGCTGAAATTTTACTTTCGTGAACAGTTATTTTTTTTATTTGCCATTATCTGATTTTTTATATATGTTTACATTATGAGAAACTCTCCGCTTTTATCATTATATTGTCTATTATCTCTCACCTAAGTCAAATAAATCGGGGTGTTTCACTTGTTCAACATAAGTATACTTTAAAACCTAAGCATAAAATTGTATCATTCTTGTCTCAAAAATCTGCTCTTCTTGGCATTAGGGTTTTCTGAATCGTTCATGCGCCAATATTCCTCCGTTTTTTCGCATCTGATAGAAGACATATGAAAGATCCTGCTGGGAACTGGATTGCTGAGCCTCCCTCATATGAACCCATAGTTGCTGAAGGTAAACACTATGATCTTGGGCAAATCTTGGCTGTAAATTTTAAAGCTATGATCTGTTCCAATCGTTGTTAGATTTGAATAGATATAAACTAAAAAGTAATCTAAAACCCATTAGATCTCCATATATCATTTTTGTAAATTAGGGATACATAGAGCATTGATTGATAATTTGATGTTTATGGTAGCCACTTATAAAATATCACTACTAATCAGAATATTGTAGTTGGACAGAAGCTTGAATTGGTATCTGTTTAAATTGTAGATCTAGGACTGGAATCAGATATCAGAACGTCAATCAGATATTGCTCTTTCATAGTCAGTCACAAAGGGGAGAACTTGAAAGTCATCTTTGTGTTCCAGAGAGATAGAGGGGCTACTTTTGAGTTAATAATTATGTTAGTTAAATTTGTTGACTGTGACCATAGGTATCAAATTCATGATACACATAAACTGGATATGGATTAATTTGAAGAAGAGTAAA
This sequence comes from Acer saccharum, assembly GCA_030490815.1. Taxonomy (NCBI): domain Eukaryota; kingdom Viridiplantae; phylum Streptophyta; class Magnoliopsida; order Sapindales; family Sapindaceae; genus Acer; species Acer saccharum. The sequence goes on from CM059866.1 coordinate 54,732,142, forward strand.
GTTTGGCAAATATCCTTGTAGGTTAATCACAGACGAGGAACAAAATTGTGGGTTCTTGTATAATTAATCACCACAGTAATACAAATAAATATAGAAAAATTTGCAATAACCAATATTTTCTCTATCTCACTCTTTCTCTCTAATCTCTATCCCCATTCCGACTTCCACCAATCCACACCACCCATATACAGAAGCACTATTTTTTTCAACTATCAATGTTTGGCTAGACTTTTTATCAAGCATTAATTAAGTGAGATTTTTACTATGAGATGCTATGACTGTAAATTTCATTTAGATTTTATATAGTTAGTTTCCTATGTCCACTTGTGCAGATAAGACTCTACACAACTTAAATGAGTACATTGAAATCCGTGCCGGAGGCATCTCAACAAATGTTGGAGCTGAGCTGATTAATGATGTTTCTAATAAGAAACTTGGTGTTGTAATAAACGAAAATCAGCTGGAGGAATTCTTTTCCCTAGTCTCTCGATGAATTCTGAAGTATATCTCCTTAGAACATTTGCAATGTATTGTCTGGCAGCACCAGGCAGCTATTGTTCGTTAAACTTTTGCCCTTGTTTATCTATGCTTTATTTTTGAAATCGAGTTTTTGTTACATACCCAAATGTAAACAATAGCATAAATTTCACACATGGGATATGATACATAATCTTATTTATACTCCAATGAATATGGTGTTGTAAACCGTGAGATATGATATATAATCATCTTTATGCTCCGAAGAATATGGTATTGTAAACCACATGTTGTATGTGTTCTGTCATATAATTTGTTAACTACCAATTATATTTTGTTTGTTATTTTTGAGTCACGACTTTTGGAATTGAGAAGTTGAGTGTAGATAGACCTATTTATTTGAATAAATTAGCTAAAGCCAACCTAAGTGGACATATCTAGAGGATTTATAAATATCTGTAATATAGTCTATCGTAAATTTGAGACCATAAAAAACATTAGCCATCAAGTACTATTTGGGGATTAGCTCTGGTTGACAATCAATTAAAAATACATTCAACAAGATTTATATCCTCAGTTGTCGTTTGGCACTCTAAATAAATGGCTAAATAAATGGGTAGGCAAGCAGTCTGCGGCAGCAATTACTTGGTTGTCGATGTGAGACTTGGTAGCTAAGGAGGGCCATCTTTCTGAAATTGTCTTGACTAAGCAAAACATTATGCCTGACAACTGTAACAAGAACCTCAAAAACAAGCATAGGCAATTCAAGTTTCATCTTCACTATCCGAAAGAAGGCAGTCTTGTATTTGCTTCCTGCGAGCAGAAACATTGAATAGAATTAATGCTCACTATCGATCATAGAAATATATAAAGCCTTAAGGTATAAATGCATAGCATACAAGCCTAGAAAAGAGGTATATTTTCTAAGCTGCATTGCTGGCAAGGCTACCCCTTCTCAACACGGACAACTGGAGTTTCGAAAACAAAGAAAAACAAAATACTATCCCAGATAAAGACGAATAAAGACGGTTTTTATGTATATTAGTTGGCAGGTGGAAGATTGTGTAAAACAAACTTGCGTTTGCATGCCAGCTGTGACAAGCCATTTTCAGGGGTTAGAAGTCCTAAAATCACCACATACTGTAGGTGTAGTACTGGTTATAAATGTTAATTCTCACCCTAGCGAGCTGTGATTGCCATTGCTGCAATTCTTTGCTCTGGCTAGCAGTGGCTGGGGTAGAACAGACAAGAAGTGTTCCATTGATGATGGATCCTTTGGAAATATCTGAAATCGGCAACTTGAACAGCATGCAGCATCAAGAATATCATAATTTTGGCAACTGCTCAAACTCAACGAATCTGATTTGCTGAGTGGGCTAAAGCATAAAGGACAAAATGACTCTGACGAAATTGATTCACTAGGTTTGAGATTAAATCTCTTTTGGCACCTCCGGGTTGCCAAAGGAACATTGGAATCATTCAATTCTGGAATCCTCTTGAAGTGAAACGGAGTTAGCTTTCCAGCTGTTCGTACAATTGTGCACTCTCGAGAAGGATTTTCTTCCTAAAAAATAAAGTTCCATTAGAGACTTGCTAATCAAAGTTCCTTACGGTTATTAAATCAATGCAACAAAACAGCTGGCTGCATCCATAAGTTTGAACAAGCTACAAATCTCTACAAGGAATAAAAGTGATACCCAAGCAAAACTGGTAAGTACATCAAGTTAATTTATATGAACTAAAACCAACCAATTGAACTTCTCAGGAGAAATAAGGAAACCTACTTCCACAGAAACCTTAGAGCAAATCATACACCTCTCCTTTGGTCCTAAGGCAATATTGGATACAAATACTCCAATATTGGACAACCCTCTGACTATTTATGAACCCTCCTATCACTAATACTCTTCAAGCAAAGTGCATAGTGAACTCTACTATCATTAGGAGTTATTTTATAAGTACCAACAAAGCCACAAAAAATTCGAATTTATGGGCATGATCATAAAAAAGAAAAGAAAAGAAAAGGTCCAATACCTGCAATAGTTTCACAAATGATGATACCAAGCCATTGATACCAGAACAAGGACCATTTGAAAACTCCAGAGTCTTTAGATTGCCCTGCCAATAGAAGATCAAACCTATCATTCGGTAATAATCTAGATGATTCTATTCAAATCAATCATAAAGGTGTTTTTTAGGAAAAGTAAGTATAAAATCAAAGCATGAAAAAGTTATTATAATAGCATACGTAATTTAGATTTGATAAAAGAAGATATTATCAAAAAAATGTAAAGCATAGAAGGCATATATATGTAGATAAATTAATACTGGTGAAATTTGGATACCCATCAAGGTGGCAAAGCATGTTGAGCTCTGGAGCGAGACAGTCACGAAGTGGAAGTACTACTGGAATCTCCCACCGAGCATCAACATATTGTACATCAGCTGGTAAAGAATAGCCTTGACCCTGTAAAAGCAATTTGACATTATACTTGATGGTTCGTCAATTGCAAATATGATTCCACAGAAAACACAACATAAAAGAATAATCTCAAATGAGATATTAAGCAATTCCCAGTTAAAAACCAAAAATGCATTTGACACTTGAATGTTACACCTCATCAGATTGTTCATGCCTCCCACTTGGCCCAAATAGAATTGTATTTCCAACGTTCACAAACTGCATGCTAGTGTTTGCCTATTTTTCCATTTTATACTAATAAATCCTCTGACCATTCATTTTTCAGCTGACTATAAATCCTCGAACCCTACAACTTAGTAGCCACTGTCATGAAACTTGTAAGATATCCAAGACAAATGGCCCCAAGAGGAATTGAAACCCTATGACCTTTCAGTTGGAGGGTTACTACTCAGTCCACCCCTTAATGTTAACTTCATTGCTAGTTATAATCAGCTCAGAATATACTTTGCCAGAGTTTTGAACTACTTTTCATAGAACACCCCCATAAAGTAATTGTATTAAAGTTATAACAGTCCTCTAAATCAACTGCACTGTGGGAATGTTGTAATAACACATATATTAGCTCTTAGAATAACTTCAAAGATAAACAGTACAGAACATCATGGTGTGTAATTAATTAGAATGGAGAGTCACGATTTGAAGATATTATACATCGAGCATAAATTTCAACTATTATCCGGTCTGCCCCACTTTTTACCAGGTCAAGCTGCCTATCCTATAGATTCCGCTAACAAAACATGTGAATATCTAGCAGAGAAAATAAATTATAGACTTTCATAACTAATCAAGATACAACTATCCATAGACAGACCTTTACAGTGGATGTAATAACATGGCAAGCAATCCTAGACGTGCATGCCTAGTACCAATCTGTTGTATCCATTTTCAGATGCAACCTGCAAAAGAAGATATTGCGAGTGATTACATCTTGAAACATTATATCTAGAGCCAGACCTTCTGCAGGGTCAACATCCTCAAATGCAGCAGCAGATCTTCTCTCACTGGTATCCTTTAAGATATTGTATATTTGTTTAAGTGAATAAATCATGAACATTATATCTAGAGCCAAACCTTTTGCAGAGCCAACATCCTTAGATACAGCAGAAGATCTTCTTTCCCAGTGGCATCACTAACAGAATCTACCAACGTTTTTAATCTCTCCCTCCCATCTAATGAATCCAAAGAGAAGACACTTTCAATTGGAACAACATGTAACTGTTTCGCAGGCGGAGCTAGATTTGATATGATGGATCTAATCTCTTCAATTGCTTTGTCGATTTCACAAGAAGGAACTGACTGATGATAAGCACTTTCATCAATGAAAGTGACTCCAACACCAAATACTGGTAAAGATCTATCTTTACTAGCATCAAATTCTCCTGAGCACGCTACTGCATCTCATGTACAAACTGAAGAACCACCCTGAAAACAAAATCATATTTACTTAGAAAATCAATTTGATAAAATCAAGCGCATGTCACTTCAGTCATATACAAGTTTTGCATTTTCTCAAATTTAGCCAAACTAAGCAAAATTTCAAAATTTTCGCAACTAATAAAAATTTCTTCCTACTCAGAAAAGTAGAAAACAAGAAAATAGCTTTACCTGGAAGAGGAGCCACTGGAGAAAGCAACAAGAAGGTTATCAGAAGCAGTAATCATGGCGTTTGAAGTGACAGCAAGCTTGAACTTTCTGTACAGATTGCTCCTGAAGCATTCCCTGCTAAATCTTCCATCATCACTGGTTCCAGACACTGGTTCGTTGACCTTACACTTCACGCACAGACTCTGCTGATTGGAATCACTTGATTTTGATGAAATTGGCTCCTCTTCGCGTTTGTCTTTTTGTTGCTTGTTACTTATGCAATGACTAAGTGGTCTATTTTGTAAATTGATTTATCTTTACAGTAAAAGGCTGGTTTTTGTAGGTGAAGGGGCATTTTTACGAAGAAAAAAACAAACGAGAATGGGGTTACCAAATGCCTCTGAGGACTTGTCATCAGAGATGGAGGTGGATGCTTTCAGACGCCTCTTCCCTCTTCGGTATTTTGAACATCATCTCACAGAATATATCTATACGCCCTGATGCGAGGCCACTTAGAAAAGCTAGAGATACAACTATAGCCCTTGGTTGGTGAAGGATTTTGCAAGTACATGCTTACAAATTTGGCTTTTTCTTGACTTATTTTCCTACTTAAACTGAACCCTTTATTTATGTAGGTGCTGTTGCATCTGCTGATGGATCAGCTCTAGCAAAGATTGGTTCCACTGTAAGTGTTCCTATTGCTGTGTCCCCCTCCCCCCTCCGTGTGTGTGGAAAGATGAGTTATGTGTATCATATATGTGAACAATGAGTGGTTGCATTCAACTCGTAAACTATGTTTGTTTCTTGTTCAGACCATGCTGGCTGCGATCAAAATGGAAGTCATGACGCCTTCCTTAGAGTCTCCAGATGAAATGGAACATTATTTTTCTGTCACATGAAATTCCTAATGTTGTGATTGTCTTTTCAGAGTTGCAATGATGCACATTCATCATTTCTTGTAACCATTAAGCTTTTAAGCACTAAATTTTACATGTAGTCAAGCTTGTCAACAAAACCTTAATTTCAGTTCCTCAAGTCAGTACTACCAATTATATTATCTGTTCAACCCCATCTGTTACATATGTTGAATTGAATTGAACTCAAACAACATCGTTTCGGGTTAAAAAATACAATATAAATTGCTATTCGGGTTGGCGGATCGAAACCCAAACCCGAATATATTCTCGGGTTGAGTTCGGATTTCCTTAAAACCCACGGGTCAAAACCAAAATCCAATTAGTGTAATATTCCCCTTCATGAATTCTTTCCATTCAATTTAGAGCTAGATTAAAGCTAAGCATGATTTTTACTAAACTCTATTCCTCATAAATATTTAATCAAGCAACTTGTATCGAAGGTGCCATTCAATCAACACAAATCAAAGATTAAGAAATTGAATAAACTTAGATAGATAATCTCAAAATAGGCTATATATATATATATATATATATATGTCAACACCAAACATTTATACACAGCTCACATCAGTCCTATAGTTTGGGATTTAGTTACACATGACTACAAAATCAAAGAGAAAAGAAGATGTAGAGAAGAAACTCATGTGATGTCCAAGAGAATCTCCTTTTCTTCTAGCTTGCTCCAGATCCACCTTGACAAACTCGTATTTCTCTAGATTGGTCAAACAGGGTTTCCCCGATTCAATGGAGCAGAGGATCGTATGAGTTGATTGTGTCAGGTTGAACAATTTTTCAGTTCCATAATATTTTGAAGGAGGAGAATGTAACATTGGCCTCCAAATTCCAACAAAGTCTTGGTCGACCTTAACTGAAAATTATTTATTTTATTTTTTATTTGAATCAATTTTAAAATGCGTTAAGAGGAGAGAAGAAGACATGATTTGATTGTACATTTCAGTTTTTAAATAGAGTGATGCTATTTACAATAAAAAAAAAAATAAAAATTACACACTTTTTTAATTACTTTGTTAATTTTAACCATGACTGACAATCCTAGTATCGTGTTGGATTGGTGACTATTATCGTTACTATTATCGTTACTTTTGTCTCCGTAATATCTTCTGTTTTAGCGAGTACCGAGTCTCATAGTATATTTAGCTAAAACCTGAAAGCCAAGTTTCAATAAGTGAGCATTTTCACTACATTTAGCGATATCATGCAATTAGTATTTTGACAGTTGAAATAAACAATTTTTTTTTTCTCTTCTTTTGCAGTTTGTATATGTTGGCATTCAGACTTATCATAATTGTCTTGTTTTATTTGAAATAAAATTTTTGAACTCCATCAAACAGGTCAAAAGCTCATTTTGAATAATACATTACCTTGTTCTTGCTTGCAGTTTCAAGTAAAGTTAGAGAATAACGTTGCAGTTTGCACCATTCATCACTCCACTCCATCTTTTGATATTCTTTTCTTTTTTTTCGACAAAAGTAAAGAATTGTGCAGTAAACATATTCTTGGATTCAGCTTCTTGATTACTTGCTAATAAAATATACTTTTCTTTTGGTTGATTGATTGAGTTTGATGCAAGGCAAGAGAGATCCACATCCACTATATATTAATGCCATACTCACAACCCATCACCCCATGCTTTCAATCCCATATTAACACAAACACAACAACAACAACAACCTGCAGCAACTGTCTTTGCTTCTATACAAAAACATGGCTACTGATATCCTTGTCTCCCCTATTGTTGACCTTCTCTTAGGTAAGCTAGGGCCCCTTGCTTACCAACAAGTTTGCTTGATGTATGGTGTCGAAAAGGACCTGCAAAAGCTCCAGACAACCTTAACCACCATAAAAAATGGTCTCTTAGACGCCGAGGAACAACAGCTTCACAACCGTCAAGTGGGTGATTGGCTGGAAGAGCTCAAGGATGTCTGTTATGATGCAGAGGACGTGTTCGATGAATTTCAGGCTGAAGCTTTGCGAAAGCAAGTATTAGCGGAGCATGGAAGCATTCCCACAAAGGTATGCAATGCTCTCTCATGGCCTAAATCTCTTGCTTTTCGTTTCAATATAGGCCATAAGATTAAGGAGATTAGAGAGAGGTTAGATGAAATTGCCTCTAACCAGACTAAGTTTGGTTTCACGAATAGAGTTGAAAATAGAATCAATGTTCGTCGTCAGAGGGAAACACACTCCTTTGTAGTTGCTTCTGAAATAATTGGTAGGGAAAAAGATAAGGAAGAGGTCATAAAACTGTTGATGCATTCACCTGATGATAAAAATGTCTCTGTTATTCCTATTGTTGGAATTGCTGGTCTTGGAAAAACTGCACTTGCAAAATTGGTGTATAATGATAACATGATAGATGAATATTTCGATTTGAAATTGTGGATATGTGTCTCGAATGATTTTGTTGAGAAAAAAATAATGATAGATATTATCAAATCTGCAACTGATCAAACACATAATAACATGAGTTTAGATCAATTGCAAAAAAAATTGCGAGATGTTTTAACTGGTAAAAAATATTTACTTGTTATGGATGACGTTTGGAATGATGATGTCAACAAATGGAATGAAATCAAAAATTTATTGTTGGGTGGGGCAAATGGAAGTAAAATCCTAGTTACTACTCGTAGCAGTCAAGTTGCCTCAATTATGGGGACAATGAAAGGTGCTTGTGCTAGAACTGGATATCAAATAAAAGGTCTTCCCTACGAGGGTTGTTGGTCTTTATTTATAAAGTGTGCATTCAAAGAACAAGAAGAAGAAAAGTTTCCAAACCTCGTAAAAATTGGGAGAGAGATTGTGGAAAAATGTGGAGGAGTTCCACTAGCGGTGAAAACGTTAGGAAGCTTACTTTTTTCATCAAATGATGAAGATCATTGGAAAAATGTGAAAGATAGTGAGCTTTGGAATTTAGAGCAAAAGGAAGATGACATTTTACCTGCTTTAAAGTTAAGTTATGATCAATTGCCATCTTACTTAAAACAATGTTTTGTTTATTGTTCTACTTTTCCAAAGGATTTTGAATTTAATAACAGTATTGTGGTTCGATTTTGGATGGCACAAGGGCTTCTCCAATCTCATAAAGAAAATGAAGAGTTGGAAAAGATTGGTATGCGATACTTGAAGGAATTATTGTCAAGATCTTTCTTCCAAGATTTTGAAGAAACAATAGGAGACTCTGCTTTTTCTTTTAAAATGCATGATCTTATGCATGATCTTGCATTATCAATGGCTAAAAATGAGTGTGGTATAGTTGTTAACAATTGAAAACACAACAGAATACTTTAAGGAGAGCAAAAATAGACGTATATTTGGAAGGAATTTTACTGCATAAATATCAAAGGTGAAATAGCCTTTTTATAGGCAATACAATCAACAAACTTGACTACTTATCAGAGACAACGTGGACCACTAACATAAACTAACTGACCCACTAACAACAAAAACAAAACCCACTAGCTGCATAACTAAAGCCTAGAGACCAGTTAAAATACTAGACACGTAAAACAAACTTCCTAATCACTAGGACATCAAAATAAGATTTCCAACAATCCCTCCCTTAAACTGATGTTTGCAAACATCCAGTTTAATTACAATTTTCACACAGAACCCTCCCTCAAACTAGATCCTTCAAAGTACAAACTCCAAGCAACTTTCTTAACTTTAAAAATGAGTCCAATTTGAGGGGTTTGGTAAAAATATCAGCAACTTGATCCTCACTCCTGCAATAAACAAGATCAATTAATTCATCCTTTGTGAGATCCCTCAGGAAATGATATATCACATCTATGTGCTTGCATCTTCCATGTAGAACAGGATTCTTCGAGAGTTGAATTGCTGAACTATTGTCACAAAAAATCAGAGTAGAACCTTGTTGCTTAAACTGAAGTTCTTCAAGAATTTTTCTTAGCCATAGAGCTTGACAAGCACAAGATGTTGCAGCTACAAATTCAGCTTCAGTAGTTGATAAAGTAACAAGTGGCTGCTTCTTCGAAGACCATGAAATCGCTGTAGAACCAATCATAAAGACATATCCAGAAGTGCTTCTTCTATCATTCAAATCTCCAGCATAATCACTGTCTGTAAATCCAAACAATTCTGATTTTTCTCCCTTTTTATAGAAGAGCCCAAAATCAACTGTACCTTGCAAGTACCTAAGGATTCTCTTTGCAGCAAGAAGATGAATCTCTTTTGGTTGCTCCATATACTTGCTAATGAGACTCACCGAATACATCAAATCTGGTCGTGTTGCTGTCAAATACATCAGACTTCCAACGATTTGCTTGTAAAGCGTAGCATCAACCCTTTCTCCTACTGGATCCTTTACAAGCTTCAAACCCTTTTCAACTGGAGTAGTGGTAGAGTTGCAGTTCTTCATTTGAAACCTGTCTAAAATTTCTTGGGCATATTTCTTTTGAGAAACAAAAATTCCAGCAATAGATTGTACAACCTCCAAGCCCAAAAAATAATGCATTTTCCCAAGATCAGACATGTCAAATTCAAGCATCATGTTCTCCTTAAATCTTTCAACCATAATGCTATCATTTCCCGTATAAATCAAATCATCTACATATAAGCATACAATAAGCATTTTCCCCCCATCTTTACTTTTTGTATACAATGTATGCTCATATGGACATTTTTGAAAACCCTCCTTCTGAAAGTAGGCATCTATACGACTGTACCAAGCTCTAGGTGCTTGTTTTAGTCCATACAGAGCCTTTTTCAATTTATAAACTTTATGCTCACAACCAAATTTCACATAACCAGGAGGTTGATCTATAAATACCTGCTCTTGCAACTCTCCATGTAAGAATGCCGACTTCACATCCAGTTGGTATATAGGCCATGAGTTTTGTGCAGCCAATGCAACCACCAATCTGATTGTATCATGCCTTGCAACAGGAGCAAAAACCTCTTTGTAATCCACACCAAACTCTTGTCTGTAGCCTTTAGCAACTAGACGCGCCTTGTACTTGTCAACTTCACCATTCTCCTTCAACTTTGTCTTGTAAACCCACTTAACACCGATCGTCTTCTGCCCTTTTGGAAGGTCCGTCAATTCCCAAGTGTTGTTTCTTTCAATAGCTGCTATTTCTTCATCCATAGCCCTTTGCCACTTTACTTCTTTTATAGCAGCTTCAAAACTTGTTGGATCACAATCTGAAAATAGAGCAAAGTGTATAAGTGGGTCCTCCGAATTATTGACTCCAGTTACCTCAAAGTCTGTCATCCATGCAGGCCTTCTTTTAACACGTTGAGGACGTGAAACTGCTGTTGTATCAACCTGCTCATTAGCTTCTATTGCTGCTGGTGGAACTTGATTTTGAGGAATTTCAAGAACAGGACCTGCTGGAACAAGATGATGTAAAGGCTGCTGCATTATTTCTCCACCATCACCATCAAAAGTTGTTGGAATACGTTGTTCAACTGTGTTGATATTCCACGACCATGTTCTTTCTTCATCGAATACGACATCACGACTAATAACAATTTTCTTGGTGATAGGATTATACAATTTGTAAGCCTTTGATTGATCACTAACACCAAGAAAAATGCATTTTTCACCTTTGTCATCCAGCTTTTTCCTCTTCTCATCTGCAATATGAGCATATGCTATGCACCCAAAAACCCGAAAATAATCAACTGACGGTTTACGCCCACTCCAAGCTTCCTCAGGAGTTCTATTTTGAACAGCAAAAGTAGGACTTCTGTTCAAAATATGAACACTCCAACTAACTGCTTCTGGCCAAAAACTTTTGGGAAGATTGCTCCACTTCAGAAGACTTCGCACCATATTTAGAATTGTGCGATTTTTTCTTTCGCACACACCGTTCTGTTGAGGTGTATAAGCTGCAGTAAGCTGCCTTTTGATTCCATATTTGTCACAAAAATTATGAAATTCTTGCGAGTTGTATTCTCCGCCACGATCAGTGCGCAACACTTTTATTGGGCTGTCAGCTTCTTTTTCAACTATTGCTTTAAAGCTTCTAAATGCTGTGAAAGCTTCAGATTTTTCCTGCAAAAAATAGATCCAAGTTTTCCGACTAAAATCATCAATGAATGAGATGATATACCGTTTGCCTCCATTAGATGTTGGATTTATTGGACCACACAAATCGGAATGCACAAGCTCCAGCACCTTCTTTGCCCTCCAAGATTTCCCCTTTTGAAAACTATGACGATGTTGTTTGCTAACAACACATTCTTCACATATCTCTGAAGAAGGCTCAAATTGTGGAAGACCTGCTACCATATTTTTCTGCTGCAAGGTCTTCAATCCACCAAAATTGAGGTGTCCATATCGAAAATGCCACAACCATGCTATATCTTCAAATTTTGCAGCAAAGCACGAATGAGTAGTGTGCTGAAGATGCAATGGAAACATCCGATTAGTTGTCATTTCGACTTGAGCAATTAGACCCAATTTTTCATCTTGAATTCGACAAACTCCATTCTTGATAGAGATCTCATATCCCTTTTCTTGAAGCTGACCAACACTGAGTAGATTGGTTTTTAAATCTGGAACAAAAAAGACATTAGAGATAGAGTGAGTTGAATTTCCCTTGGTTTGGAGTGTTACCCTTCCTCTTCCCATGACAGATACTGTAGATTCATCTCCAAACTTTACAGTGTTTCGAAAGGATTCATCCAAATCAGAGAAAGCATTCTTATCTCCACACATATGGTTACTGCAACCAGTATCCAAATACCATAAATCCTGGTGAGTTTTTTCTTTGGTATGACACACCATGAGAAGAGAGACTTCTTCTTCCTCTTTTTCTGCAAAATTAGACCTTTCACCATGCTCACCACGATTTTTATTTAAATTCACACGGCATTCCGAGCGATAATGACCATACTTGTGACAGCGAAAACATTCAACATTTGTTTTGTCTGCAAACCTTGGCTTATAACCGGTTGAATTCTGACCGTCACGACCTTTCCATTTTCCTTGATAATCAGCACCTTTATTCTCTCCCAGCCGCTGGTGTGCATTCTTGCCTCTCCAGCTACCTTTTCCACGTCCAGCTCCTTTTGGAATGATTGCTTGTAATGCCTGCTCCTCTTTATCCTGCTGGTTGATTTTTTGTTCATGAACCAGCAAAGAACTTTGTAATTCATCAATTGACAGAGTGTCAATGTCTTTTGATTCCTCAATCGAACAAACGATATAATTGAATTTTGCCTTCATTGATCGAAGAATCTTTTCAACTATGGTGACATCCTCCAACTTCTCCCCATGTATTCGCATCTTGTTTGCGATGGCCATCGTTCTTGAGAAGTACTCTGAAACCGACTCTCCTAACTTCATTCGTAAAGTCTCAAATTCACCACGAAGAGCTTGGAGTTGCACTCGCTTCGCCCTTGTTGTTCCCTGGTACTTCGTCTTCATGGAATCCCAAATCTGCTTGGAAGTATCTTTGCAAAGAATTGTTTCCAAGATTGAACGATCGATGGCTTGAAAAAGATAATTTTTTGCCTTTAGATCCTTCAGCTGCAATCCTTCTCGTTCGGTTCTCTGGGCATCCGTCAACACGACACCTTCAGCAAGTTCTGCTACTCCAGAATCAACGACCTGCCAATATTCTTTAGACTTCAAAAAATTCTCCATCAGCATACTCCAATGATCATAATGGCCATCAAAACGTGGAATTGAAGGTTGCACAAAATTCTGTGTGTTCTCTGTAGCCATCACTAATGACTGCTGCAATGAAAGTGAAAAGAAGATAACCAAGAAAGCTGCTGCAACTACACTCTTTCTCTCACTTTTCTCAACCTGGCTCTGATACCACTGTTAACAATTGAAAACACAACAGAATACTTTAAGGAGAGCAAAAATAGACGTATATTTGGAAGGAATTTTACTGCATAAATATCAAAGGTGAAATAGCCTTTTTATAGGCAATACAATCAACAAACTTGACTACTTATCAGAGACAACGTGGACCACTAACATAAACTAACTGACCCACTAACAACAAAAACAAAACCCACTAGCTGCATAACTAAAGCCTAAAGACCAGTTAAAATACTAGACACGTAAAACAAACTTCCTAATCACTAGGACATCAAAATAAGATTTCCAACAATAGTGGACTCCCCTAACCAATTTATTTCTAAAAAAGCACGACATATGTCATTTGTTGAAAATAATATGATTAAAGCTGGTGTTCCAAGCTCCATGTCTAACATATGTCGATTGAGAACCATTTGTTTTCCATTTTCTGATGTGAATCCTATGCAATCATTTGTTGAATCGTGCATTTCAATGTTCCCATTCTTGCGGTATCTAGATTTAGGTTATGGTAGTTTTGTGTCGGTGCCTAAAAAGCTTGGCAATTTGAGGCATTTGAGATATCTCAACCTAGGATATAATGGTAAAATCAAGAAACTACCAAACTCCATCTGCAAGTTGCAGAGTCTGCAAACACTAATGTTTGGAGCATGTGCGGAACTACAAGAGTTGCCTCGAGACATAAGGTACCTAACTAGTCTCAGGTGCCTTGTGTTAACCACAAAACAAAAGTTTCTGCCACATAATGGAATTGAGCGTTTGAATTCTCTCCGTTCTTTGTATTTTTACTCATGCATCAATTTAGAATATTTAGTTGAAGATATCGGTAATCTCAAAGCCCTCCGAGAATTGATTATCTATAACTGTCCAAATCTAGTATCATTACCAAGTAGCATAAAATGGCTAAGCTCATTAGAGGAGTTGTATCTTGGGGATTGTGCAAAACTTAATCTTGATTGGGGAATGGGAATGGAAGAGGAAGACACTCGTCAAGACCTCAACGGCACAAGGCCTCACCTTCGACTGCTTGTTCTGTCAAAATTACCAAAATTGGTGGAGTTGCCGCAATGGCTTCTTCGATGCTCTGCCAACACTTTACAGTGGTTGAGAATTAGAGAATGTCCCTATTTGTTGGCGCTGCCAGACTCACTACAAAATCTCAAATCACTTCAAGTTAGGGATTGTCCAAAAGTGTCATCTCTGCCGCAAGATATGCAATGCCTCACTACTCTGGAAAAAATTGAAATCAGAGGATGTCCGACACTTAGCGAAAGGTGTGAACAAGGTAGCGGTGAAGATTGGCCCCAGATTGCTCATGTCCCCAACATCTGGCTTGATGGAGATTTGATTATCAAGTAATTATCAGGTATTTGTTCCAACTTACTCCCTGTTTCTTAACTTTATTAGTAATATTGTTATTAATATTTTGAAATCTCTCCCATCTTTCCAGGAAAGGTATTTTCTAAGCAAATTAAAACAAACAAGTGATGGTAAGATCTGTTTTAATTTCTATCTTATATTTACGTATTAATTCAACTTAAACTTTATTTTTTTCAATCTCACAAATTAACTGTATAAACAACTAAAATGTGTATATATATAATTTTTTATAAGCTTTAAAATCATCGTAATTATATGTGTTGCATTTAAACATGTTATGCTTGAGTAGTTGAGTTGCGACTTACAATTATTTTGTATTTTCTTGATTAATTTTAATTTTAATTTAAAGCTCATTTGTTTTCATTTTTATGTATTTTTTTAAATATTGCAGCAGCTATCATGGTCGTTCTACAGAATTGTACGTTTGAGTTGGATTAAGACTGCTCTTGTGTTTCGTCTTACATTGTAAATATTTGTGTTTCATAATACCAATAGTAATAATGTCTCGAATATTATTCTTTTCTGCATCGAATATTTGTATTTATAAATATCTGTACTAATAGCTGCACTTATTTATTATTTTTTCTTTTCCTTCCTTGATTGTTTATTAATTTTCATTTCCTTGCTTGATAATTTTACTTGTCGAATTTGAAATACTTGTATTGTAGATATATTTCTGCTCATCAAATTTTTTTTTTCTTCTTTTTTTGTACTTCCTAATACATATATGTGTATATATTTGACATGCTTTATTCACTGTTTTCATGTAAAATATTCTCATTTTATAAAATTATAAATTATATGTTTTTTTTTTAATTTTTTTTTTTAAATAACAGTGTGGTGCTATTAATAAAAGATTGTATTTAGAAGGAAAATTATCATATTGATTTTTTTTTTTTTTTCTAAATTCTAAATACCTTGCGATTTTTTCATTTCGGCCCATAACTTTTGTGGTACTATGTCTTTGTTTGTCGATTGTCAGTAGAAACTCTTCAGATAGCTTGGCCCATAACATTTGTCGATTGTCAGTGGAAACTCATCTGCAGATAGCAGCCAACGGCGTCGTTCATGTCATCTGTCGCTAATACAATATAAGAAGAGAAAACGATTGATCAACAGAGAGAGTGAAAAAGAAGAAACATGGCAGTGAGCAGCTTGGAGTACTCTTCTCAGTTCGATCACACTCCCTTTTACTGGTAATTCTTTTATTATTACATTTTTAACTCTGTTTGTTTTGTAATTCAATTTCGGGTTTATTGTTGGTGTATTAGGGTTTAGATTATTTAATGAACTCTGGATTGATTTCATATTCTTTATTTGTTTGTTTGATTTTCAATATGTGGTCACTCCCTCGTTAGATTTAATGGGTTGATGTTTTTTTTTCTTTGTTTGATCACATAAATCAGAGCTGGTTATTGTTCTTTCAACTTTGTGCTAATGGATTTGCTTTATTATTTATCCAGTGAGGAGAATGTTTACTTTCTTTGTAAGAAATTGTGTGCCAACGGAGTAGCAGATGCCGACGGATCTGATCTTTATGTGGTTTTCATTTCTAATGAGAAGAAACAGGCATGTACGTTGTTCATTTCCTCTGTCAATTTTATTAGTTTCCTTGTTTGCTCTGTTCTGGTGTAATTAATTAAGATTAGAGTTCAGCTGGGCATGATTTACTTTTGCGGAGCTACTGATAACAGAAGAACAAATAAGTTTTGTTGATTTTATTTCGTTTGATTTGTTATAGACTATAATGCCACTCTGAGCAGGACTTCTCTGTGCTTTTGGAATTAAATAAGACTAGTGTTGAGTTCATCAAGATCTAGTTGTGGAAATTCTTAGAGACGTATTAAGTTTGGTTGAGTTGATAAGTTTGCTGTAAGATTGATAATTGCTTCTTTTTTTTTTTTTTTTTGTTATTTTTGATAATGAATTCTAGATCCCACTGTGGCATCAAAAGGCAAGCAAGAGAGCAGATGGTGTTATTCTCTGGGATTATCATGTTGTTTGCATTCAGGTGAAAGCTTAATCAACTTTGCTATTGATCCGTTATGGACAGATATAATTGGTTTACTTTATTAGTAACTCCAAAATGACTGAAGAGATTGGATTTCACTTAGTAATGGTTATTGCTTTTTTCTCATTAAAATTTATAGAGAAAAAGGGGTGGTGACTCTCGTTGTTTAGTGTGGGATCTCGATTCAAGTCTTCCATTTCCTTCTCCTTTAGCTTCTTATGTGTCTGAAACCATCAGACCATCTTTTCAGCTCTTTTCAGAATATCAGAGGTATTTTTCTGGGCACTTTTTTTATTTTTTTATTTTTTTATTTTATTTATTTATGAGATTACATAATGTTGGTGAATTTAATGCATTTACGCAATTGTGTTTATGTAAATCTAGATGGCAATATAATTGCAATAAAGCATGCATCATTGTTTCGTTATAACAAGTTAAGAATATTTGCATAACCCATTGAAGAACTGACATGGTCTTTGGTTTCTTGTTCTCTGGAATGGATGAGAGATAAGAAATAGCAATATAGTCCCTATCCTAGTGTTTTTTCCTCGAAAAGTTAAATATCGTTGAAACTTGTAAGAATCCATATGCCAATTCTATTAGCAACTTTTATACCCGAGAATAATCTCATTACCAATTATAGCAATTATAGAAACTATTTGAGATCTACTGGGGTCCATGTTCAGCAATTACACATCAAAGAAAGTCTGCATAACCTTGATAATCCGAAGAGGCAGCAGTGTGTTGTGTGTTACTCTACAAACAATTCTTATAAAGCTGAAATATTACTTTCGTAACTATCAATTTTTTTTTCCATCATCTGATTTGATATATCTTTAAATTATGAGAGAGACCCTGCTTTTATCATTCTATTGTCAATTATCTCTCACAGGTGAGTCAGATAAATCAGTATTTCACTTTTTCAACATAAATATACTTAAAACTTAAGCATAAAATTGTATTAGATAAATCAGTGTTTCACTTGTCTCAAAAAACTGCTCTTCTTGGAAATAGGTTTTTCCGTATCGTGCATGCTCCGATATTCCTCTGTTTTTTCGCATCTGATAGAAGACATATGAAAGATCCTACTGGGAACTGGATTGCTGAACCTCCTTCATATGAACCCATAGTTGCCGAAGGTAAACACTATGATCCTGTGCAAATCTTGTCTGTAAATTTTAAAGCTATAATCTGCTCCACTCGTTGTCATATTTGAATAGATATAAACTAAAAAGTTATCTAAAACCCATTTGATTTGCATATAGCATTTTTGTATATTAGGGGCACATAGAGCATTGGTTGATAATTTGATGTTTATGGTAGCCACTTGTAAAATATCACTACTAATCAGAATATTGTAGTTGGACATAAGCTTGATTTTGAACTCTCCCAACCAAGACACGGTGAAGTAAGACACATATAAGGCTTAAGAAGTATCATGATCTTTATCTCTATCTCAATCAATGTACATGTGTTTTAGTTTCCTCTTTTCCTTGAGTTTTGGTCTAGGGGAATGATTCCATTTAAATTGTAGATCTAGGACTGGAATAAGAGATCATAACATCATTCAGATACTGCTCTTTCAAAGTCAGTCATAAAGGGAAAAACTTGAAAGTCATCTTTTGCATGTGAGTGTGTTTGTGTCTCAATGGTATGTGTACTAGAGAGTGAGAGAGGCTACTTTTGAGTTGATAATTATGTTAGTTAAATTTGTTGTCGGAGACCTTTTTCTGTTTTAGGGGTTTCAGTGAGATAGGTATCAAATTCATGATATACGTAAACTGGATATGGATTAACTTGAAGAAGAGTAAAATTTGGCATAATATCCATGTAGGTTAATCACAGATGAGGAACAAAATTGTGGGTTCTTGTATAATTAATCACCTTAGTAATACAAATAAATATAGAAAAATTTGCAATAACCAATATTTTCTCTATCTCACTCTCTCTCTCTAATCTCTATCCCTCTGCTGGCTTCCACCTATCCACACCACCCATATACAGAAGCACTATTTTTTTCAACTATCAATGTTTGGCAGGACTTTATATCAAGCATTAATTAAGTGAGATTTTTACTATGAGATGCCATGATTATAAATTTCATTTAGATTTTATATAGTTGGTTCCTATGTCCACTTGTGCAGATAAAACTGTGCACAACTTAAATGAGTTCATTGAAATCCGTGCTGAAGACATCTCAACAAATGTTGGAGCTGAGCTGATTAATGATGTTTCTAATAAGAAACTTGGTGTTGTAATGAACGAAAATCAGTTGGAGGAATTCTTTTCCCAAGTCTCTCAATGAATTCTGAAGTACAACAACTCAAACATTTGCAATGCTTTGTCTGGCTGCACCAGGCAGCTATTGTTCATTAAATTTATGCCCTTCTTCATCTATGCTTTATTTTAGAAATGAGTTTTTGTTACATACCCAAATGTAAACACAATATTTTTTGCCAGTTCGTAATTGTTGTTGAGTCACCTATTTCATAGCATAAATTTCACACATGAGAAATGATACATGATCATATTTATGCTCCGATAAATATGGTGTTGTCAATCATATGTCGTTTGTGTTCCGTCATAAAATTTGTTAATGAGAAATGATACATGATCATATTTATGCTCCGATAAATATGGTGTTGTCAATCACATCTTTTGTATTCTGTTATAAAATTTGTTAACCACTTTTTTGGATGTGAAATGAGCTACCTATTATATTTTGTTTGTTATTTTTGAGTCCCGACTATTGGAATTGAGAAGATCTTAGAGATTTATAAATATCCATAATACAGACTATACAGACTATCATAAATTTGAGACGTCTACAAAATATTAAAGCAAAAGAGAATAAAAACAATAGCCATCAAGTACTATTTGTAATTTGGCA
Source organism: Acer saccharum (assembly GCA_030490815.1). Taxonomy (NCBI): domain Eukaryota; kingdom Viridiplantae; phylum Streptophyta; class Magnoliopsida; order Sapindales; family Sapindaceae; genus Acer; species Acer saccharum. The sequence goes on from CM059866.1 coordinate 54,751,702, forward strand.
CTAGAAATAAATGGACAGGCGGCTTCCTATAAATAATACAAGGCAATAAGCAAGCACTGGCTGTAAGAAGAGTGACGTCATTTGTAGGCAAGCAAGCAGCAACAATTACTTGGTTGTCGATGTAAGACGTTGGCAGTGAGGACCATCTTTCTGAAATTGTCTTGACCAAGCAAAACATTATAATGCTTGAAAACCATAACAAGAACCTCAAAAACAAGCATAGGCAATTCAAGTTTCATCTTCACTCTCCGAAAGCAGGCAGTCTTGTATTTGCTTCCTGCAAGCAGAAACATTGAACAGGATTAATACTCACTATCGATCATAGAAATATATAAAGCTTTAAGGAATAAATGCATAGCATACAAGCCTAGAAAAGAGGTATAGTTTCTAAGCTGCATTGCTGGCAAAGCTACCCCTTCTCAACACGGACAACTGGAGTTTCAAAGACAAAGAAAGACAAAATACTATCTCCAGAGAAAGAAGAATAAAGACGGTTTTTATGTATATTAGTTGGCAGGTGGAAGATTGTGTAACACAAACTTGCGTTTGTATGCCAGCTGTGACAAGCCATTTTCAGGGGTTAGAAGTCCTAAAATTACCACATACTGTAGGTGTAGTACTGGTTATAAATGTTAATTCTCACCTTAGCGAGCTGTGATTGCCATTGCTGCAATTCTTTGCTCTGGCTAGCAGTGGCTGGGGTAGAACAGATAAGAAGTGTTCCATTGATGATGGATCCTTAGGGAATATCTGAAATCGGCAACTTGAACAGCATGCAGCATCAAGAATATCATAATTCTGGCAACTGCTCAAACTCAACAAATCTGATTTGCTGAGTGGGCTAAAGCATAAAGGACAAAATGACTCTGACGAAATTGATTCACTAGGATTGAGATTAAATCTCTTCTGGCGCCTTCGGGTTGCCAAAGGAACATTGGAATCATTCAATTCCGGAATCCTATTGAAGTGAAATGGAGTTAGCTTTCCAGCTGTTCGTACAATTGTGCACTCTCGAGAAGGATTTTCTTCCTGAAAAATAAAGTTCGGTTAGAGACTTGCTAATCAAAGTTCCTTACGTATATTAAATTAATGCAACAAAACAGCTGGCTGCATCCATAAGTTTGAACAAGCTACAAATCTCTACAAGGAATAAAAGTGATCCCCAAGCAAAACTGGTAAGTACATCAAGTTAATTTATATGAACTAAAACCAACCATTTGAACTTCTCAGGAGAAGTGAGGAAAACCTACTTCCACAGAAACCTTAAAGCAAATCACACACCTCTCCTTTGGTCCTAAGGCAATATTGGATACAAATACTCCAATATTGGACAACCCTCTGACTATTTATGAACCCTCCTATCCCCTTATGAAGAATACAATTATAATACTCTTCAAGCAAAGCGCATAGTGAAACTCTACTATCATTAGGAGTTATTTTATAAGTACAAACAAAGCCACAAATAATTCGAATTTATGGGCATGATCATAAAAAAGAAAAGAAAAGAAAAGGTCCAATACCTGCAATAGTTTCACAAATGATGATACCAAGCCATTGATACCAGAACAAGGACCATTTGAAAACTCAACGGTCTTTAGACTGCCCTGCCAATAGAAGATCAGACCTATCATTCAGTAATAATCTAGATGCTTCTATTCAAATCAATCATAAAGGTGTTTTTTAGAAAAAGTAAATATAAAATCAAAGCATGAAAAAGTGATTATAATAGCATACATAATTTAGATTTGGTAAAAGAAGATATTATCAAAAAAATGTAAAGCATAGAAGGCATATATATTTGGATACCCATCAAGGTGGCAAAGCATGTTAAGCTCTAGAGCGAGACAGTCACGAAGAGGAAGTACTACTGGAATCTCCCACCGAGCATCAACATATTGTACATCAGCTGGTAAAGAATAGCCTTGACCCTGTAAAAGCAATTTGACATTATACTTGATGGCTCGTCAATTGCAAATATGATTCCACAGAAAATACAACACAAAATAATAATTTCAAATGAGATATTAAGCAATTCCCAGTTGAAAACCAAAAATGCATTTGACACTTGAATGTTACACCTTATCAGATTGTTCATGCCTCCCACTTGGCCCAAATAGAATTGTATTTCCAATGTTCACAAACTGCATGCTAGTGTTTGCCTATTTTTCCTTTTCATACTAATAAATCCTCTGACCATTCATTATTTAGCTGACTATAAATCCTCGAACCCTACAACTTAGTAGCCACTGTCATGAAACTTGTAAGATATCCAAGACAAATGGCCCCAAGAGGAATTGAAACCCTATGACCTTTCGGTTGGAGGGATCTTTTACTACTCAGCCCACCTCTTAATGTTAACTTCATTGCTATTTATAATCAGCTCAGAATATACTTTGCCAGAGTTTATGAACTACTTTTCATAGAACACCCCCATAAAGTAATTGTATTAAAGTTATAGCAGTCCTCTAAATCAGCTGCACTGTGGGAATGTTGTAATAACACAAATATTAGCTCTTAGAATAACTTCAAAGATAAACAGTACAGAACATCATGGTGTGTAATTAATTAGAATGGAGAGTCACGATTTGAAGATATTATACATCGAGCATAAATTTCAACTATTATCCGGTCTGCCCCACATTTTACCAGGTCAAGCTGCCTACCCTATACATTCCGCTAACAAAACATGTGAATATCTAGCAGAGAAAATAAATTATAAACTTTCATAACCAATCAAGAGACAACTATCCATAGACAGACCTTTACAGTGGCTGTAATAACATGGCAAGCAATCCTAGATGTGCATAGTCCTAGTACCAATCTGTTGTATCCATTTTCAGATGCAACCTGAAAAAGAAGATATTGCGAGTGAATACATCTTGAAACATTATATCTAGAGCCAGACCTTCTGCAGGGTCAACATCCTCAAATGCAGCAGCAGATCTTCTCTCACTGGTATCCTTTAAGATATTGTATATTTGTATAAGTGAATAAATCATGAACATTATATCCAGAGCCAAACCTTTTGCAGAGCCAACATCCTTAGATACAGCAGAAGATCTTCTTTCCCAGTGGCATCACTAACAGAATCTACCAACGTTTTTAATCTCTCCCTCCCATCTAATGAATCCAAAGAGAAGACACTTTCAATTGGAACAACATGTAACTGTTTCGCAGGCGGAGCTAGATTTGATATGATGGATCTAATCTCTTCGATTGCTTTGTCGATTTCACAAGAAGGAATTGACTGATGATAAGCACTTTCATCAATGAAAGTGACTCCAACACCAAATACTGGTAAAGATCTATCTTTACTAGCATCAAAATTCTTCTGAGCACGCTGCTGCATCTCATGTACAAACTGAAGAACCACCCTGAAAATAAAATCATATTTACTTAGAAAATCAATTTGATAAAATCAAGCGCATGCCACTTCAATCATATACAAGTTTTACATTTTCTCAAATTTAGCCAAACTAAGCAAAATTTCAAAATTTTCGCAACTAATAAAAATTTCTTCAGGCCTACTCAGAAAAGTAGAAAACTAGAAAATAGCTTTACCTGGAAGAGGAGCCACCGGAGAAAGCGACAAGAAGGTTGTCAGAAGGAGTAATCATGGCGTTTGAAGTGACAGAAAGCTTGAATTTTCCGTACAGATTGCTCCTGAAGCATTCCCTGCAAAATCTTCCATCATCACTGGTTCCAGACACTGGTTCGTTGACCTTACACTTCACGCACACACTCTGCTGATTGGAATCACTTGATTTTGATGAAATTGGCTCCTCTTCGCGTTTGTAACAGCCGGAGTTGGACTGACAAGTCGAGGAATTGCATGCCATCGCTTCGATTTCGATGTTTCTGTGTCTTCCTCTCCAGTTTTCTAACCTAGGGTTTTAGCTCCTGATGTCAGCCAATAATATTATGGCACGTCAGCATACAAAATACCTATAATATCCTTTTCTTTTTGTGAAAAGACATTTATATACCTAACTCTTATTTGTGTTTTTTTTTTCCCTGTATAAAAGTCGAACCCGTTTTGGTTTTCCAACCCAGCCTTCCAGGTTTTTAGCTTCTTCCGACTATCAAATATTCATTTAAATTTTACAACCAACAAATTTAAGCAACTCGGATTGCAGCAGTGAACTCTACAACTCGTTGAGCAAGAGTTCAGGTAAGCTTTATTTTATTTTCAACTTCTCTTTTGTCTTTTGATGGTCTTATTTAGGTTTTGTTCTACAATGCTGTTGTTTTCTGTTGCTCTTGAGTATTTTCTGTATTGGTCTCGGATTATTTTCTTCTACTCTATGCTAAATGTTCGATTAAATGTTTGTTAGAAGAAACTAGATGTTGAACCAGGAGGTTCTTTTGTTGTTTTGTTTATGTGGGTTAAGGTTTGCTTTTACTTAGCACTTAGCATTCTCTTACATACCTTTTGATCATTGTTGTCTTCGTATTTTCGGTTTGTAGTTGCTTTTGGGATTTTCTGAGCTGTTATGTTTGTTGAAACTTGAAAGCTGGTCAAATACGAGCGGAGTATTGAATGTTTGATCACATATAGGCTTATATAGTTGCTTAATTAGAAGAAGTTGTAACTCTACTCTCTTATTATATTTGTCTTTTTGTTGCTTGTTACTTATGCAATGATTAAGTGGTCTGTTTTGTTAATTGATTTATCTTTACAGTAAAAGGCTGGTTTTTGTAGGTGAACGGGCATTTTTACGAAGAAAAAAACAAAAGAGAATGGGGTTACCAAATGCCTCTGAGGACTTGTCATCAGAGATGGAGGTGGATGCTTTCAGACGCCTCTTTCCTCTTCGCTATTTTGAACGTCATCTCACAGAATCTATACGCCCTGATGCCAGGCCACTTAGAAAAGCTAGAGATACAACTATAGCCCTTGGTTGGTGAAGGATTTTGCAAGTACATGCTTACAAATTTGGCTTATTCTTGACTTATTTTCCTACTTAAACTGAACCCTTTATTTATGTAGGTGCTGTTGCATCTGCTGATGGATCAGCTCTAGCAAAGATTGGTTCCACTGTAAGTGTTCCTATTGCTGTGTCCCCCTCCCCCCTTCTTGTGTGTGTGTGTGGAAAGATGAGTTGTGTATATCATATATGGCTTTATATGTGAACAATGAGTGGTTCCTATTTTGCATTCAACTTGTAAACTATGTTTGTTTCTTGTTCAGACCATGTTGGCTGCGATCAAAATGGAAGTCATGACGCCTTCCTTAGAGTCTCCAGATGAGGGCTGCATAGGTTGAGTGTCATGAACTGCATATTATTTTTTCTTTAATATTTTTTTGGTAATATTTGTACCTCTCTTTACTTCATGATGTACTAAAAAAAGATGCCATAATGAGCTTTTTTTTTTTTTTTTTTTTTTTTTTTACAGCTATAGATTTCCACATGCCTCCAATTTGTTCACCAATTGTTAGGCCTGGCAGGCCAGCTGAGGCAGCGCCAGTTTTGTCAAAGCAGTTATCTGATACTATTACAAGGCATGTAAACTTTGTTCTCCAGTTAGTTATTGCTACTGAAATTTGGATTCTGAAGTCTCTTTAGCTGGAGTTAAGACTCTCTTGTTCTAAAGATATTGTCTGGATTGAGTTAATATTATCCTCTTTTGTAAAATTCTAGAAAAGTATATATTTTTTTTCAGATGCAAATTTGGATATGACTATTGTAATGTTCAGTCCCTTACATGTCTATGTACTCAATTGCTATTTGCTTCTCTGTTGTGGCTTTCCCAATTTATTTATTTTTCAAATTATTTTGAATTTAAATATGTCCCATTTTAACATTATTTTTCTGTCAACATGAAATTCCTAATGTTGTGATTGTCATTTCAGAGCTGCAATGATGCAAATTTATCATTTCTTGTAACCATTAAGCCTAACTTTTACATGGAGTCAAATCTGTCAACTAAACCTTATTTCAGCTCCTCGAGTTAGTACTACCAATACTATTATCTGACTATCTGTTCAACCCCATCTGTTCCATATGTTGAATTGAATTGAACTGTATGCATTAGGTTTCTCATTAGCTCCAAGATTTGTCTTCTCTTCGAAACTTCTTCATCTTGCTGTGCGCTTTACTGTAGGATACCACTAATTTTTCTATTATTGTTTCAGGCTTTCAGTATTAGTAACAACTTTCTTTTATTAGTCACCAGTCCCTTACCTTATTCAAATGTGTTTTCTTGTGGGGGGTGTGTGTGTGTGTGTATATATATATATAAGTATTTTTTATTTGGATTGTTTCAGTTCTGGCATGATTAATCTGAAGGAGCTGTCCTTGGTGAGTGGAAAAGCTGCTTGGATGGCTTATTTGGTAAGTAGTCATGGTTTTTATTTGCTGTGGTTGTAAATTCTACTTGATTAGAGAATTTTTCTCTGAATTATGTTACCCAATCTGGTTTAGCTTTAAGATACAGAAAATTATTAATGTCTGTTTGCTTTTACTGCAAGAAAAAGTAACTTAAATTTCTTCCATTACAGGATATATATTGCTTGGATGCTGATGGTGCTCTTTTTGATGCGGCATTACTTTCAGCAGTTGCTGCTTTCTCTCATTGTAAGATTTTCTCCCTTTTCCATCAATCTGTGGTTTGTGCGATTCACATAAGATTTGGCTACAAAGCAGGTGGCATGAAGTAAAAACCTACATGCTTGTGCAAACCAACTTGCCTAACTAGCTTTGCATTGATAGTAGCCACCTTCTAGCCCAAATGATTTTAAACATATGCAGAAGCATATAGAGGTGAAATTTGCAGTCCTGTAGGAGTTAAATATGAGTTGGTCGTGTGTGTGTACACGTGTTTAGTCAAATGCCATGAGAAACACTATGGACTACTACCTTTGATAGGTTGATATCAGTTGTACAATATTAAGGATGTAATTCACTAATCAATCTTTAGATCAGAGAAAGGGGATGAGAGTTGGGGGTGGGGTGGATAAATGGCTGATAAAAATGTTGTCTGAGTGCCTGTTAACCCCTGCCACTTTCTAAAGAGTATTCATTTGGTGATAAAATAGCATACAGCCATAGGAATAATAGATAGTTAAAATTTGTATGAGAGGTTGTCCTTTGGCATACTTATTTGATTCAGTTTAAAGATCTTTATTCTGGTTTTACTCAGTAAGTTTATTTGTCTATTAAGCTTTTGCATTTGCTTAGCTAATGTATTTTTATTAAAGTTTACGGTGGATGTTCAAATAGCTGTTTTTGTTGAATGAGCATTCTATCGTATCCTCTTTTTTTTTATTTTTTTTCCTCTCAGTCTTGGTGAGTGAAAATGCTTCTCCTTATATTGCTTTTCAATTTATCTCCTAAATAGTCGTGTAGTGAAGAGAGTCAATTATGTGAACCTCAGCCTCTAAGGCTCTAACCGTAGGTGCAACTTAGCATATCGTGCAAGGTCAACAATGTTTTGGGCCAGCTCCTCTCAATCTCAATAGTTTCAGTGATTGGATTATTCTAGATAATCTGATTTTAGAAGTTTGTGTGGATACTGGATCTTCCTGTAAATTTAATTATCTAAAATACTATATTAGAATTGTGATATATCATGCAAGCCCAATCTGCTACTGGCTCTTGAACAAAGAATCATTCCTTTGTGAACCATGCTTGTTGCAATGAGAGTATTTATGTCTGATTTCAGATTTCAAGTTTTGTTTGCCTATTCTGAAATTCTGCTTATTGTTGCATTAATTTAATTTGAAATTTGGTATTTGGATAACTTAAACTAGTAAGATCTTTCATCTGTAATCATATTTCTAACTGCCTGCCTCTACCTTCTAGTGAAAATCCCTGTAGTTTCCCTGGATTACGATGGAAAAATAGTTATAATGTCTGAAGAACAAAAAGAAGAAAATTCAGAAACAAAGCCAGTCAATAAAGAGAAGAGGAAACTCACACTGAGCACTATCCCGTTTTCATTGACATGTATACTTCACAAGAGTTACATCTTGGCAGACCCCACAGCAGAGGAAGAGTCAATTATGGAAACTCTTGTAACAGTGGTCTTAGATTCATCCGGTCAACTTGTGTCTCTATATAAACCAGGTGGATCAGTTCTCGTCTATACCTCAGCTGTCCAGGTGAATTTACTATTTCAACCATATATTGTGATAGCACTAGAAATCTGCCGTGATCTGTACCACAATTGTAGATGCTGGTTCTTAATTTTTGACATTAATATACATGCATATGACAGGATAGAGTTTTATTATGGGTCCAATGATCTGTACCACGGTTGTTTTAATTGGACTTATTATTTTGGCCTGCATGTTCATAAAGTTATATAGAATTTTGAATGTGGGTTTAGAGCTCCAGAATAGAAGAAAATGTATATTCTCTTTAATATTTCTAGATAGAGATGATGTATGATGAGCAAATCATTTCAGTCACACATGTACTTGACTGTTATAAGTTATAACGAACAGAGAACTGTAAAGTTATTTGCCAACCGGTTTCAATAAAGCTCAAGCACTGATTTACTAAGATTAAGCAATGTTTCTTTTTAAGAAGTATTTTGAGTTGAGTAGTTGACCTCCTATTATGATATTTCCATTACATGCTTGTTGAGACAGTGATGTATTAACCTGAGACGATCTTATGAGCTAAGAGTTGAAAAGGATACTGTTTCTCCTGTGTTTGCAGGATTGTGTTGCATTGACAAGGCAAAGAGTAAAGGAACTTCAGAACATTTTAGACGATGCAATTTCTGGTATGGAGATTGACTAATTCTGGCATTAATATTTTGAGGAGATTGTCCCTTGATCAGTGTATTCTGGGTAGTCATTTTGTCTCAAAATTATATATGTTCATTCTATATCATTTCTTTGGTTGTATCGGTAAAATATTAGAAGAGAATTCTTAGGGCATCAGTCAGTTTTGTCTGCGCTTGTGGGATTACATTTTGAGAGCAATTGATTAACTTAAAAGTTGTGCAACATGTCTTTGATAGATCAATTTGCTGACTGCTTTAATGTGGACTATCTCCTGCTTTTTCCCATTGTGATTACTGTTTTTTTTTTTTTTCCATCAACATTTGTGGTTTCAAGCTTGGTATTATTTAGTGATACCACATTAAATTTATAGGCATGAAATGGTTCCAATTTCCAAGCTCATTGATGGGCAAGATGTCTATCTCAAATGAGCTTTGAATGTCTATTTGCTACCGATCCATGTTGATCTAGGGCATTAATGTGCTCTACGTCTCTAGTTAAGTCAGGACTGTTTAGCTTGTCTTACAAGTTACAAGAACTGGAATTTTGTTGGAAGAAAAGTTGATTGGGAATGATTTTTCATTAAGTGCATATATATATATTTGAAATACCACATGCGGTGGTGACTCGAATTTGAAACATTGTTAGACTGAATGAACGCTCTTACCTTCAAACCACATTGGGTGATATATATATATTTGCTTTGCTCTCTACTTTCTTGATGCAAATCTTCTTTTTTTTTTTAATGAATTCAGAGTTAAATTCCATTAGCAGTTTATTAGCAAACAATAATTCGCATGGAGTTTACTAAAACGACAAAATAAAAACGGTGCTTATGCAAAGTAGGGTACGAAACATGATGCTACACTACACATGAAATGGATCCTCTAAGTGAATATTCTTTTTTCTGTTTGGAAAAGAAAAAAAAAAAAAAAAGTTTTGATTGACTATTAAATTATTATAATGGCACGAAATCTGTTAAATATGAATAACAGGTTGATTTGGAATTTATACCAATGTTTTGTGAGACATCATGAGGAGCTATTAAATAAAATGATTAGTGAACGTGATTTGATGGTAAAATAATGTTCATTCAATTCAATAATTTTATAGGTTCGACTCACATACTCACATTTATGATAAATGGGGTTTACTACTGGTAATGTCCTAACTCCTAATTTCGAGATTTATATGCATTAATAAATAACTTTTTTTTTTTTAACATTATAAATTACTTATTATATTATTTGTTATAACTCTTCTGCGGAGTTACTCACCCGTGAAAGGTGACTCTGGTTGTAAGGATTGTGAGGGCAGCCCACAGATTTCATTAAAATTTGGTTTGTTTTCATAAGTAAAGAACCTTTTACCTGGCTCTAAAGTAGGGCACCTGGTCCCATTTCTGTCACAGAAAAAAAAATATCAATTCCTTTTCCCTTATTAAGAATGTATTCCTAGTCCAAAATGTCTGACAACAACAAAAATATCTCTTTCTTTCTCTCTCATCATCCAAAATCCACCTCAGTTGCTCTTGCTCTCTTAGTACTTTTGGGAAATCCAACTCAACCAATCAGAATCCAGGAAACTACATCGATAATAAGCCTATAGATAGATAAGGACACACACACATCCATTTTCCTCTTCTCTCCTCTTTACACACACACTCACTCACTCATAGCCTCTCAAAACAAACTCCAACCTCATAAATGTTTCCAATCACATTACCAACTCCTTGAGTAGTAGTGACTACCCATTTCGCCACGTGTCCCTTCCTTCCACCACTAACCATATTAACCAACTGTTTCTTCTTTCCAAAATCCCTCTCTTTATAGTTTATACTCCTCCACTCAAAAAATAATCATAAGCTCTCTCCACCATTAACCTTGGTTGAGAGAGAGACACACAGAGAAGCACTTAAACAGAAAGCAGCAAAAACATTTGTAGAGAAAGCCTTTTACTTTATACATTTTTCTTCTTCTTCTTCTTCTTCTTTGGTTACTCTTATCTTCTTCTCCATCTCACTGTGTAATTTAGAAACAGAGAGAAAACAGAGAGAAACTCTGCTTGTAAATTTTTCATTAATGGCTTCTTTAGTGTCTTCACCATTCACATTACCATCTCTGAAACAAGACCAACTCTCTTCACTTGCCCAGAAACATTATTTTCTCCACTCATTCCTCCCAAAGAAATCAACCAACCATACCACCACCACCACCTCTAAATACTCCATCAAATGTGCCGCAGTTGGTAATGGTCTCTTCACTCAAACCACCCAAGAAGTTCGTCGAATTGTCCCTGAAAACAAAGACAATCTCCCAACTGTAAAGATTGTCTATGTAGTCCTTGAAGCTCAGTACCAATCCTCTCTCACAGCTGCAGTTCAGTCTCTAAACAAGACTTCCAAATTTGCTTCATTTGAGGTTGTTGGGTACTTGGTTGAGGAGCTTCGCGACAAAGACGCCTACAAAACCTTCTGCGAAGACCTTGAAGACGCGAATATCTTTATCGGGTCATTGATCTTTGTCGAAGAGCTTGCGTTGAAGGTGAAGGCTGCAGTGGAGAAGGAGAGAGACAGGCTTGATGCAGTCTTGGTTTTTCCTTCAATGCCTGAAGTAATGAGACTCAACAAATTGGGTTCTTTTAGCATGTCACAGTTGGGTCAATCGAAAAGTCCATTTTTTCAGCTCTTTAAGAAGAAACAAGGTGCTGGTTTTGCTGATAGTATGTTGAAGTTGGTGAGGACATTGCCAAAAGTTCTCAAGTATTTGCCTAGTGATAAGGCTCAAGATGCTAGGCTTTACATTTTGAGTTTACAGTTTTGGCTTGGTGGGTCACCAGACAATTTGCAGAATTTCTTGAAAATGATTTCTGGTTCTTATGTGCCTGCTTTGAAATCTCAAAAGATTGAGTACTCTGATCCAGTTCTGTTCTTGGACATTGGAATTTGGCATCCTTTGGCTCCTTGTATGTATGATGATGTCAAGGAGTATTTGAATTGGTATGGTACCAGAAAAGATGCTAATGAGAAGCTCAAGAGTCCTGATGCGCCGATTATTGGGTTGGTTTTGCAAAGGAGTCATATTGTAACTGGTGATGATGGTCATTATGTGGCTGTGATTATGGAGTTAGAGGCAAAAGGGGCTAAAGTGATACCGATTTTCGCTGGTGGGCTTGATTTCTCAGGGCCAGTTGAGAAGTTGTTGATTGATCCAGTTACGAAGAAGTCAATGGTAAATTCAGTGATTTCATTGACCGGTTTCGCTCTTGTTGGGGGTCCAGCAAGGCAGGATCATCCGAGGGCTATTGAGGCATTGACTAAGCTTGATGTTCCTTACCTTGTGGCATTGCCTTTGGTGTTTCAAACAACTGAGGAATGGTTGAACAGTACTTTAGGTCTCCACCCAATTCAGGTAGCTTTGCAAGTTGCTCTCCCAGAGCTGGACGGAGGCATGGAGCCCATCGTTTTCGCTGGACGCGATCCTAGAACTGGTAAGTCAACCTCACCATCAAAGTAGCAATTGAACTTACTTAAAAGATATATCATATAACCATCAATTTATACAGCAATATACACTAGGAAACTGCTATATAGTTTCTGTTTGTTGCTTATACTTAAAGTAGTACCTATGCTACCAGCCAGTCCTTTAAGGTTAATGAATGATCCAATGTGATTGCAGGGAAATCGCACGCTCTTCACAAGAGGGTGGAACAGCTCTGTACCAGGGCAATTAGATGGGGTGAACTGAAAAGAAAATCAAAGGTATTTTTTTTTTTGTTTTTTTTCAATGTGGATTTATAAAGTGTACAAACTATTGGTTTTCTAATTTGTTTTTCATAGTTGTCTACATATTAACTTCCAAATAGTGTAAAATAAAATGTCAACTTCATACGTTTCCAGTTTGAAAAGGCTTGATTGTATAGTTAGGTTTATGTTATTCGCTTGTTATATTGAAAGTGAATGAAAAGTAAATTAAAGAATAATCTGTTTCATGCTTTGATCTATTGCTTGGTATGTAATTGATGTTGAAATGATGACAGGGACACGGATCATCCCTATTTTTCAATCGATTATTTAGAAATATGATTTTAATAAATCTGAGATGACATGTTGAATGTTGATGTGAATTTTTTTTTGGAACTTATTGATGAGAGTCTTCTGTTTATCAAGATTCACTTGTCTAGTTGTCAATATTACATTAGAGTTATATTGTTCATGGATCATATGAAATATATAGTTTCCTTGTACTTTAAGGCTCTGGTGTCTCATTGTATTTTGTTTTCTGCTATAGAGATTACACAAAATAGAATTTTTTATTTATATTTTTATTTTCTTTCTGAGTTCTAATCAGAACATGTGAACTAATGCAGGCAGAGAAGAAGTTAGCAATCACTGTCTTCAGTTTCCCTCCGGACAAAGGAAACGTTGGAACAGCTGCCTACCTTAACGTCTTTTCCTCAATCTATTCAGTCCTTAAAGACCTTCAAAGAGATGGTTACAATGTTGAGGGCCTACCGGAAACTTCTGAAGCCTTAATCGAAGAGGTTATTCATGATAAAGAGGCTCAATTTAGTAGTCCAAATCTAAACGTTGCTTACAAAATGGGTGTCCGAGAGTATCAAAGCTTGACTCCCTATGCCACAGCACTGGAGGAGAATTGGGGAAAACCTCCTGGAAACTTAAACTCCGATGGAGAGAATCTTTTGGTATATGGAAAACAGTACGGCAACATCTTCATAGGGGTCCAGCCCACATTTGGTTACGAAGGTGATCCCATGCGGCTACTTTTCTCAAAATCAGCTAGTCCACATCATGGATTTGCAGCTTACTACTCCTTTGTTGAGAAAATTTTCAAAGCTGATGCTGTTCTTCATTTTGGCACTCACGGTTCACTCGAATTCATGCCTGGAAAGCAGGTAGGAATGAGTGATGTGTGCTACCCGGATAGTCTGATTGGGAATATTCCCAATGTATATTACTATGCAGCTAACAACCCCTCCGAAGCAACAATTGCCAAACGCCGGAGCTATGCTAATACTATTAGTTATTTGACTCCTCCGGCTGAAAATGCTGGGCTTTACAAGGGTCTCAAGCAGCTGAGCGAGCTCATCTCCTCGTACCAATCACTTAAAGACACAGGACGTGGGCAACAGATTGTGAGCTCCATTATCAGCACGGCTAAACAATGCAATCTTGACAAAGATGTGGATCTTCCAGATGAGGGAGAGGAAATCTCAGCCAAGGAACGAGATCTCGTGGTTGGAAAGGTGTATGCTAAAATCATGGAGATTGAGTCCAGGTTACTGCCATGTGGACTCCATGTCATTGGTGAGCCTCCATCTGCCTTGGAAGCAATTGCAACATTGGTGAACATTGCTGCATTGGATCGTCCTGAGGACGAAATTTCATCACTCCCTGGTATACTAGCTGAGACTGTTGGAAGAGAAATAGAGGACATCTATAGAGGAAGTGACAAGGGAATATTAAAGGATGTAGAGCTTCTTAGGCAAATAACTGAAGCATCACGTGGTGCTGTTACCTCTTTTGTGGAACGAACAACTAATAATAAGGGTCAAGTTGTTGATGTGAAAGATAAGTTGAGCTCAATTCTCGGATTTGGTATCAACGAACCATGGGTTCAGTATTTGTCAGGCACAAAATTTTCCCGGGCAGATAGAGCTAAGCTAAGAACATTGTTTGAGTTCCTAGGAGAGTGTCTGAAGCTAATTGTGGCCGACAATGAGTTGGGGAGTCTCAAACAAGCTTTGGAGGGGAAATATGTCCAGCCAGGTCCTGGTGGTGACCCTATCAGGAACCCAAAAGTGTTGCCAACGGGAAAGAATATTCACGCACTGGATCCACAGGCTATTCCCACAACAGCAGCAATGCAGAGTGCCAAAGTTGTCGTGGACAGGTTGATTGAGAGACAGAAGGTTGACAATGGAGGAAAGTATCCCGAGACAGTCGCACTTGTGCTGTGGGGAACAGATAACATTAAAACTTATGGTGAATCCCTGGCCCAAGTTCTGTGGATGATTGGTGTGAGACCTGTGGCTGATACATTTGGTAGAGTCAATCGGGTGGAGATAGTTAGTCTCGAAGAACTTGGAAGGCCTAGGATTGATGTTGTCGTCAATTGCTCAGGAGTTTTCAGAGACCTCTTCATTAATCAGGTACCCATTCTTTTCATGTTCCACGTAAGTTTTTGTATTGTCATGCACATGTTTAGATATGAAGTCTGATTATTGTTTCGTTGAAATTATTGTTTTGTTCACAGATGAACCTCCTTGACCGGGCGGTGAAGATGGTTGCTGAACTAGATGAACCAGCAGAACAAAACTATGTCAGGAAGCATGCTCTCGAACAAGCTGAAACCCTCGGTATTGGAGTTCGAGAAGCTGCAACTCGAATCTTCTCCAATGCCTCAGGCTCCTACTCTTCCAACATAAATCTTGCTGTTGAGAATTCCTCTTGGAATGATGAGAAACAGCTTCAAGACATGTACTTAAGCAGAAAGTCCTTTGCTTTCGACTGTGATGCACCTGGTGCAGGCATGGCTGAGAATCGAAAAGTTTTCGAGATGGCTCTAAGCACAGCTGATGCCACATTCCAAAATCTGGACTCCTCAGAAATATCACTCACTGATGTCAGCCACTACTTCGATTCAGACCCGACTAATTTGGTTCAAAACTTGAGGAAAGATGGAAAGAAACCTAGCGCGTACATTGCCGACACTACCACAGCCAATGCTCAGGTATATATATTGTCAACTTGCTATTTGCACTTCAGATAAAGTTGAGACATGCAGGGTCCTCCTGTCAGGACCAGACCTGAAATTTTCGTGCAGTCTCAAAGATTATCACATGTGATAATAATCATTTAGACATCAATTTAGATAATCCTTAAGACCGTACGAAAAATTTCATGCCTGGTTCTGACCGAAGAATTATTCTGCAAATTTCTCCAAAGACAATTACATTGCTTGAATGGCTTTTTTGCTAAACAATCTAAAACCGTTACTGTTCAGGTTCGGACACTTGCTGAGACTGTTCGACTTGATGCAAGAACCAAGCTTTTGAACCCCAAATGGTATGAAGGAATGATGTCTAGTGGCTACGAGGGTGTACGAGAAATCGAGAAGAGGCTTACAAACACAGTTGGGTGGAGTGCAACTTCAGGCCAAGTCGACAACTGGGTGTACGAAGAGGCCAACAATACATTCATCAAAGACGAGGAGATGTTGAACAGGCTGATGAATACAAATCCAAACTCATTCAGGAAGTTGGTGCAGACATTCTTGGAGGCTAATGGAAGAGGGTATTGGGAAACTTCAGAGCAGAACATTGAAATGTTGAAGGAATTGTACTCACAAGTAGAAGACAAGATTGAAGGCGTTGATAGGTAAATTATATATAAATAAATAAACCTGTTCAAATGGATCCTGATGTGCAGATAATGATTGACATTGTTAATTTGTACCTCTCTTTGTCTCTCAGATGAGATTAGATTAATGTAACTTCCAGGAAGAGACTTGTTGGAATGTGAATTTGTTCATAAGATAAAAGAGGATGTAATTTGAACTGGTTACAGGAATCTGTCATCTTTTTTTGCTTTTACTGCAAATAATCAGTTGAAGTTTCAGAGATTCAAATTGCCATCACTATTTTTTGCATTTCAATAATGTTTTAATAAGCATCAACATCTAGAAAATCATCTTCCATCATTCATGATCACTAGTCATGTGCAACGTCGCTTGGGTGCGTGATGCCCGGGCAACGCATAGTTGGTGCCCGCCCGACAAAGGAAAGTGAGAGATGTGAGAGAGAAGGAAAGAGAGTTAGGGGAGTATTTTTATTTGAGGGTATTTAGGTAATTCCAAAAAAAACATGGTTATTAACGATTAGATTTTCGTACGTGGTTATAAACAAAAGTCTAAGAAGAACCAATTTTTATTTTCTTCCATTAAATTATTGAATAAGATGTCTGGCACATGAAAAAGATTGGGTACAACAAATCCAAACATTGAAGTAGAAACAAATCTCTAGTTGATGGTGGGTTTCTTTCATTCCAACGCATGAAGTGATGGGAAATAAATTTGCTCTTTCAAGTTTTCAAGTTGTCTTTTTTTCACTGTCTTCCACTTGTCTCTTCTCATATTCATACATATATAATAATTTAAATAACAGATAATAATCGTAAAAAAAAAATTAAAATATTATTATCTTATTAAAAATAGTTATATACAATCTTATTTTATCTTGAAATATGTTTAATAATATTTTATTCTACTTGAAAATGATTTAAAAAAATTTATATTATTAAAAAAGTTTTAATATATACATTTTAATTAAAAATGTTTAAATATTTTTTTAGTTATTAATATAATACAATTCAACACAGCATACCAAATGAAACCCAATTTTACGATAATCAAGTTTACTGTAATTAGCCTGAGTGGATATGAATAGTATTCTAAATTAAGTTCATTTAAACTAAAAAAAAATAAAGAAAAAAAAAATCAAACGAGTCTTCATTATTTATCTATTTCCGTCACCTCCAAAAATAGTTTTCAATCATCCCAAATCCCAATATGTTCAAACTTGACTACTATTGTTTGGTCAGACATCTCTTTCATCTAAGAAGACAATCACATATATACACAAAAACAAGTAAACGTTTCATTTGAAAGGATCTTTGTTACAAATTGAATCAATAGATTTGATTGCCAATAACTATTGTTTTTCTCACATATGATGATCAAAAAGATGGACAAATTTTCTCTTTGGAGGGAATCTCCCATCAGTAAATGAATCAGACAAGGTAATCTACAAATGAAGTTACAAAAAATGAAAGAAAAAGCACCCCCCCAAAATGGAAAAAAAAAAAAAAAAAAAAATTTAAAAGAAAGAAAGACTCGAGTTGGTAATACAGGTACAAAGTGGTACATGTTTCTGTAGTTCCTTTTATGTATCAATGGTGTTCTTCCCATCAAAATAATTCCATTAGGAGAGGGTCACCTTCTGCCATTACTCTGATCAGCTTTATGAATTCCTGTTCACTTGACACACTCCATGGATGAACCGCCGGTGCTTGGGCAGAGTAAAGGGTTGACGAATTCGTAGAAGCTGGTTTTCTCTTATAAATCATCGTACTAAGCACCGAGTCAAAATTCTGCGGTGAATCCATTGATAAAAAGAACATAGGTATGGCAACCTTGTAATGCATATCTAGTTTGCCCACCAGATTAACAAGATCGACAAAGTCATCTGCAAAGGGCTGAGGAATGTAGAATATCTCAGAATTGCACACGATGAGGTTCTGGTCACTTGTTACGGCTTCCTTATAGTTCACTTGAAAATGAGCCGGCATCGTGCTAACGACTTTTTTCACCATCTCTGCTTGTTTTAAATACCAATCTGAGTTCCCATTTGTTGACACAGTAGTCCAAGACTCTGACACCTAAAATTCCATCAAGTTGTTAGACTTTGATTGTTCATATCATACATTGTGTTACAATTGATACTTCTAAATTGTTGCTTGCAAATAAAGTATTGAATTCGATTTATGAAGTGAAAGAGAAGCAAAAGAGACGAAGGCTTCTTCAACAAACATGTAATAATGACGGTCAACATGCACAACAGAAAACGAAAAGGAGAAAACCGAAGAAACATAAGTCCAACCTTAAAATACAAATTAAAAGAAAAGGCAAAGGGTGATAAGAGAATGCGAGGAATTAAACACTAGAGGATGTTTAGAGATATAAAACCTTATCAGTGATCCAGAGCTTTTTCTTGTCTGCTTGATGCAGATTCCAATAATTAAGAATTGTATCATCTTGAAGGAATAAAAAGCCATCTGCGCTGCTATATCGATCAAATATCGTGGGCAAATGCCTGCAATTATTTATGACAACATAATCAATGAATGTGACTGATGGACTGTGCTACCTAAAACCATTTATAAAATAAAAAATAAATAAAAAAGATTTTCTACAGCAATGTTGCTTCTGAGGAAAATGATTTCCCTTTAAACCCATAATTTTCCTTGATTACCAAGATTTTGACAACAAAACCACCTAGGTTGTTTCTAAGAGAACCTTAATTCAAAAGAAAGTAACAACTCAAGCCAACAACAATAAACCAAAACTTTTTCAGACAAAAAAACAAGGATTCAAGAAAACTTAAACAAACAGTACTATTTTACTTGCAGCAAAAGTAATTTACTGCAAGTCATAATGTATTTTACTTCCGTGACTTCTCATGGTTTATTCATCTCAAACAGTTGTTAACTAGCATCAAAACCTATTATTTGCAAACCCATTTTGCCAGAAACTTGAAGAATTGAAACTTGTTTTCACTGATGATGGACACCCATATTGGAAGCAAACCTTCATTTTATTAGGAAAACATGTGAAGTTACGGTTAGCACTATCCTTTCTAGTAAAAAAATCTTCACTTAACTATTCATTTCCAAACACACGTACATAGCCAAGACACATCTTGATTTCTTGAAGTTGTCATGCGACGCCTTATATTTTTTCAAGCAAATAATTTGTCAATATCCTCTAAAAGTTAATTGTTCTTTCAATAGAATAGATGGAATCTAACCTTATTATTAAAAACTTAAAAAGGGTCCAAACATTGTTAACGGAATTAATAAATATAATTTTTCACACAAGTTTTACATAGACAGCACGCAAAAGTTTTGTATGACCCCTAGCCAATATGCTTTGTACCATTAATTGCCAGGCATGCACTGACAACATAGTTCAAGCTAACTAAAATTGATCTCAGGGTCATAGAGGAAGTGCATGGGACAATGGATCGCCTCCTTGGTAATAGATGTCCCTATAGAATAGAGATAGATCTCATTCATCTGACAAATTATGCTTCTTGCTTACCAAGTTAACACAGTAGGAAAACTCGATCTGGTGCAGGTAAATGAGATTCTTCTACAGGTAAATCAGAATTGAAATGCAAATGCCAATTCTTGAGAAATGGATAATATGAACAAGTTTGTTGTTAGAGCCTAACTCATCGATCTTGTGTACTTCTATACTGCTATACAAATTCAATCGTCTACTGATATAGGCAGATAAACAAGATTCAAGGATAAACAAGCCAAAGTTTCACAAAAGGGCTCCATGTAACAAACTGATGACTCAAAAGTCAAAACTCAGAGATGCATACGATGACACTATGATAGCAAGCCAGTAATAAGATACTTGATGACCAACCACCACCATGTTAGTATGAATTAAAAAAAAATAAAAAAAAATAAAAAAATAAAAAAAAACAAATAAAAAACTTAAAGACCTACGTGCCGCTGTTGTAAAGTGATAAATACAACGAGCCATAACAGGTCCAACAAGTCATATATCTAGATAAACTAGTCTGTATGTATCAAAGACAATTAAACATCACTATAGTGATATAGTCTATAAGTTAGTTTATGATGTCAGCTATCAATCTTAAAATCCACCTTTACTTCAGCAGTCAATTTAAACTATTCCTCTTTCCCCAAGTGATTCCTATTTCCTATCGCTGAGTGGAAATGGTAGGTAGGGGTAAGGGGCCTCATTACAAACACAGGCAGAATTTAAAAGGAACAGTAAGAACAGATTGTAAGTAAAACACGAATTTTCAAATTAGTCATTGGCAAGCCAAATATTCCAAAGATCTTCTAAGCTAAAAAAATATTTTTAGGCCAAAGCCCCAAACACATAGAGAACAGCGTAGGATTAAAACCATTAAAAAGAGAATGGACCTCCAAAGAAGATATCGTTTATTGCACATACTAATGGATGATCAAGTAACATTTTATATAAGAATATCGAACAAGTTCTTCTTAGTTGACATCTAATGTTTCAAATAATTTATCCAAGGTCCAGATGCAATTAAAAAAATCTAATTGTGATAATGAATAAGAACCCTATGTTTAAATTTACTGAATAATACTTCCGCTGAAATGCAATGTTGCTATGATATTCAGTCTTCCAAATGAAAAAGGCCATTACAGTATACACAGATGTTAATAATGTTGCTGACCATAAAAGATGAAGAATTAGGTCCATTGCTCTTCTCTTTAATCTTTACTATGACTACTGCTTTTTCCATTTATACTTATACTTGGTGGGGAATTCTCTAGCTGTACAAATTAAAGATTGAAAAGTAATAAAGTTGTGGTCCTAACTCCTAACTTAATTTAAAAAAAAAAATTAAGAAGAAAAGATTGTAACATCTCAGTGCATTATTGTTGAACTGTTTTTGATATCCTGTAAGATGCTCTTGTATAAATAGCACCTCAAACTTAACCGAGATCACATAAAAACCAACCAAACCTCTCCACTTACTTCTCATTAATAAACAAAGAAAACAATATTACATATATACCGCAAAAGATAAGACATGAGTTTTTACTAACCTATCTAACTTAATGTTATGTACCGTTGGTAACCACACAAAATCAAAAAAGAGTTTTTGCTAACATATCTAACATATTGTTACATTATTGAAACAAAAATAGCGGAAGAAGTGTACAGCAGCTTGTAACCACACAAAATCAAAACATTAAAAACTAGCGACTTTCTGTTTGTTTGGGCCATCCATTGATGATATTTGAAATGACTTTCTGGTTCTCATCTAATCTGGTTTGGTCACCGTAACTTGAAAACTAGTGTTCTTAAATACACCATTTTCAACTCTTGTAGAATTTCTATGTTTTGATTTTGTGTGATCACTAACTGTTGTAATTTGTATACTTCTAGCTACTGCTATTCTTGCTTTAATAATATAATAACAAGTTAGATATGTTAGCAAAAACTCTTGTTTTGATTTTGTGTGATTAGTGGCTGTTGTACACTTCTAAAGCTATTTTTACTTCAATAAAGTATCAATAAGTTTGATAGGTTAGCAAAAACTCTTGCTTTGAGTCCGGAAAATCTATTATTGAGGGACTCCATTTCTCTAAACTCTAAAGTTTATACAACAAGGTCATGAAGAGTTCTACACAAATGCAAGGCCAACACGATAATTGGAAATAAAAATATAACCAAAAGTAAATTAATACATACCTGTATACATGCTCTAGTTGGCCTGCTTGAACAGCAAGGTCTTCATTCTTTTGCTCTGACAAAATAACCACTGTTTTGAATATCCGTCCATAAAGCAGTCTCCATTCCAAAGCAGTACGCTCCACCGGCCCACTGCAGAACATAATGAGCACAACATTCCCAAAGTTCTTTCTCCAGCGAATCAAATTCCCAATCTCATAACTCACAGTCCCTGTTTCCTCAACCCCAAGATGAACGGACGGTAGCTTGCGAGGGACAAACTCCTTCCTATCCCCATGACCAATAGTAGCTCGTGGGCGATCGAATTCCAGTGACATAAGCCTTGGCTGCTGGTAACCAACAGCTAGCAAGTCCTGTAGCCAAGCAGCAGTAAACTTCACATCCTTCTCCGTCCAAAACCCTTCCTCTGCCATAGCATGACTCAATTCCAATATCTTCTCGAACAATCGATGCTTATTTGATCTCCATGAAACCAAGAACTTAATCAAACGACCGACATTCACATGAAGATCCTTCTCCTCTGAAAAAGGATATGCATCTATATTATCATATCTATGAACTGTAGGTGGATAAACCACAACATAACCACCAATCTCCCACAATAGCCTCTGTCCCCAATAACCTCTTAACACATCTGATGCCATTGTACTGACTGTAACCGGAAGCATCAGTGCCCAAAATGCCGAAGAGTGATAAATTGTATTAAACGAATTCATCGGCACCATCATACCCTGTGGCAATGCAACTTTTGGGGCACGTTCATCAAACCTAATATCAAAGGGTTCCAAACCGGATTTCCTAGTAAAATAGAAAACCGAATCAACATCTGGCAACCCATTCGAAATCCCTTGTTGTATAAACTGTTTTCCACCAAAAACCTCAGTATAGAACTCTTCATGACCAATTTCGCCTACGTTTTCCAATGGCAATCCTCGAGGCCAAACAGACCGTTGCCCGAAATGCACATAAGGGTTAACAACAGTCTTATTAGGGTTCTCATGACTATACTGCAATATAGGTTCTTGCCTAGCACCTTCACCAACTAAATCTACATCAAAATGTTTCCCTAAATCATCACCAATAACCTCTTCTCTATCATCAGCGTCGAAGATTTTTTTAGCACCATGTTGTATAGCAAACAAATACCCACAAGTTTTTCTAACATAAGAATCATAAGGCAAGAAATCAAGAATACGAAAACCTAAATTAGCTTGCATGTCCAAAGACAAATAAATCGCACCTTTCAAGCTCCAATCTTTGGGAGTCCTCGAATTCCCAATTGCAAGCACTTGCCATCCCTTGATCTTGACCAATTTTCTCAGCGAATCAGACGGGTATTTGTCCACAGAGACAACAATCCACTTCTCTGATCTAAACTCTCTATAAATTGATGACTTATCAGTGATGGGTGTGATTGAATTCCACTTAATAACAGGCAACGAAATGCTACTCGGAGAGTGCTCTTGAGATTGCGATTGAAGGAGACCGGTAACGTCGCTAGAACTGCGAAGAACAAACAAAGCGGCTATGGTGGTGACTAGAAGCAAAACTATGATGACTTTGTAAAGATTCTCAGATACCCATGTCGAGAAATCCAGAGATTTCGATTCAGAGAATCGATGGTGGTTGATAGTAGGGAGTGATGGTCTGATCTGGGACTTCGGAGATTTCGGGACTGCACGGTCTTGGACCAACATTGGATCAAAACCTCTGAAAATTTCAACTGTGGTTTTCTTCTTCACTGAAAATTTCAACTGGGGTTGACTGATTCACTTGTTTGGTTTGGTCACTAAATAGAAACAGAAACGAAGCTGCTCTGCTCTTGCCCACTTCGTCTCTGATTCTTGAAAATCTCTGGGTTTTTTTTGTGTTGTCCTCTATCTCTTCAACACACAAAGAGGGAGAGAGAGAGAGAGAGTAAGAGTGTTGTTGCCGACAGAAAATGATGATGATTGAAGTGGGAGGTTTCTTAAGCTTCAATGTAATGTAACTGCCTACTAGTTTGGTGAGATGGAGGTCACTGGGTCGCTGTCTTCTTTGTTGTTTTTTCACTCTTTTTTTAATTTTTATTTTATTTTTGGGTATTTTAAATATGCGAATTATATTAATTATTGTTGGATTGGTTGAGTAATGTCAAATGTTAATACGATTGGAAACTGATTATCTGTCGTGGGGACCAGAGTTTTTTTTTTTTTTTTTTTAGAAAAACGTCGGCCGATGGATTGACACAAGGATTGGCGATTTCGTTATATTCTCATATTTGTTTAGTATTTTTACATCTTTTTATGCTAGTTCTAACATTTGGTTTGTATAAAAAAATTATCTAGCCTTGTACAAAGTATTTTAGTAGAAAATATAGTTATTAATTATGGGTATATTTTTAATAGAATGGAGATGGTATGAGGTAAGTAACCGATCCCCAAATAAGGAATTCATGTATTACTGTTTATTTTAAGATAGGTATTTATCAAGGATGGTATTTCTCATACAAATTGGGATTAGGGATGGTAATGGAAAACCTATCCCCAACCTATACCATTGAGATCCCTGGAGCGAGGCATATCTATTTGCGATAAAAGAAGCTCTGTTTGGCTATAGAGGGAAGAGACTTGAGATGATATTGCCAAGGTAGTTGAGATGTTCATCAAAAAATTTCTTTTCAATTATGTTTTACATATTTTATTGCTAAATTTTTATTGATTAATGCTAGTCCACATAAGAAAGCAACGCAAGCATACTCTCCGGTTACAATTAAGTCAAACCTACGGATGTTAGAGTGTTGTATTCCTAAAATGAAAAAAGGATTTCTTGTTGAGAAGTTTAGAAATAACTCCATAAAATATTATAATTTTGTTTTTAACTACAAACAAATTTTTGATCGTTAGTAACCATGTTAGAGTTGCAATTAAAAAAAAAAAAAAATAGGAAGGTGTATTATAGAGAAGTATTTCGGAAATGTACGTAGTGACTATGATGGGAAATGAATTTCTATGATGTAGTTACTAACAATCAAAACTTCGTTTGTGATTAAAAATTAATTCGTATATTTTATGTGGTCATGTTCATAAATTATCACTTTTTTAGTAGTCAAAATTTATAAATAGCCCTCCAATTAATAGAGAATTTTTAAATAGCCATGACCAAAAGTTTTTTTCCAGGAGAATTTTTTTGGACAAAAATGCACTTAGTAATTGGAAAACGTTGATCAACCTTTCATTAATAAAATTTGATATTTATATTTTATTTTTAAAATGGTAAAACTAAAAGGTCGAAAGACCACCAAGATTAAGAATCATCATTCCGATGCGTTTCAATATTCATTTTGATTTCTACAAGTGGTATTAGACATTTATTTTTGAGCTAATTGCACCAAACTCTCTTGAGATTTGTCCTTTTATACTCAGAAACAACTTTATCATTGATTGACACCTATCTCTCCTACTGTTAGTCAAACTTGGTCAAACTTAACCACTGACCAAGTTTGACTGACAAAACTAAGGGTATTTTCGTCAGTTCAACATATATTTTAAAAAAATTGAATAGTATTAAAAAAAATTAAAACAATTTGTAATTTCTTGTCAAAAAAGAATAAAGATTTTAGTTTAAAAAAAGATTTATTTATTTATTTATTTATTATTTTAAATAAATAGATTGATCTTCTCGATGAAGATCAAATTAGAACAAAAAAATAAAAAAATAAAAAAATAAAATAAAATTGAACATCCATGGAGATCCCAAACCACTCAATCTTCATAAACCCATCTTCATCAATTCTCCACTCCAACACCTAACAAATATTATCAATAAAAACAATATCAAACTTAACAAACCTATATTCTTCATATTCTTTCTATCTCAAACACAAATTGAATTCCAAAACACAAATCATGAACCAAAATAATTCCAAACAAAAAACAGCTTGCACATCTGTTCCAAAAAGAAAAGAAAAAAGAAATTAAAAAAAAAAAAAACCCAATGAATAGAGTAGATCGTGGAACAGTTTCAACGACATACTCCATTGGAGCTCGCTCACGAGCTTCATCTCATCGGAGATGGTGAGCTCCATATAATAGAGCTCTATTGCTCCATCGATCTGGATATCCAGATCGATCTCACTTAAAAAAAAAATTAAAAAAAAAAAAAAAAGGATCTGGAGAGTATCTCACATGATATTACTCTCTCCTCCATCAATGATCCATATCAATCTCACATTTAAAATTTTTTTTTTTTTTTTTTTTTTTATTGGGAGAGTATCTCACATTTTTTTTAAATCTCTAGATGCTCCACCATTTCTTTTTTTTTTTTTTTTAAATACGAATCTCCTCAAAATGGATGGTGGAGATCTATTTAAAAAAATCAGTTTTTTTTTTTTTTAAATGTTTTAATTAAGAATTTTCTTAGGTATTTTGGTATTTTTGACCGTCAAAATTGGTCAATGGTTAAGTTTTACCAAATTTGACTAACGATATGGGAAGTGACTGTCAATTAACGATAAAGTTGTTTTGAAGTATAAAATGACAAACCTCAAGGGAGCTTGGTGCAATTAGCTCTTTATTTTTTATCCTCCAAATTATATCAAAAGATTTATTTTTGATCCTACAAGTGGTATCAAAACCAGAGTAATAAGGTTTAGAGAGAGTTTCAAATCATAGCCTAGTTGATCAACACCATCATCAAGCATGAATATGTGTAACTTAGATGTCGTCGTGTGCCTCCACGAGTTGACGTGCAACCAAACAAAAGTGTGCGCCATTCTCTGTTATACAAGTTTTCCTAAAGAATCACTTTTATTTTTATTTTTTATTTTTTATTTTTTTACAACTACTACCGGGACCTAGCGAGATCAGACTCTACAAGTGTAGCCTGGAATACTACTCCCACTATCGGGGAGAGGGAACAAATGGAAATATAATTCTCACCACTGGAGAGAGAGCTAGCTCCATAGAAACCGGAGACGGCACCCACACTTTGGGGGTTAAAGGCCAAAGGTGGGACAATAAAATATATATACATACACCCCAAGGCTTTGAACCTTGGTGGTGGAACCTCCTTTAGGAGGCTCCAACCACCAAGGCAAGAGGCCTTGTGTCCTAAAGAATCACCCTGTCATTGCCAAAATAACAATGTAAAACTCTAAAATCACCTCTTCAATGATGATTCCCCTCTCTACTCTCTAGAAGAAGATGACCATTGTTTAATTCGCCAACCTTTTTTTAAGAGAGTCAATGTGGTAATTAAACTAAACATAGTTTTAATAGGATTATATTTTGTTATGTCAATCAAGTTAGATTTCCTAGTACAAGTTAAGATAGATTATCATAATCCAATAAAAACAGAAAACAAAAAATATGTTTCAATATTTGTTTATTTTGTGTTAATGAAAATGGGTGTATATCTCAGAAGACTAGTCTAATGGTTGTGACATCACTGATATATATAGCCTTGTCTTATTATATGTATTTCTAATGTGAGATTCATTTCCATTTTCTTAAGCTTCACATGTGAGTTCTCTAACACTATTTATATTTTTAGAGTGGAATTCACCGGACCCTCGTTCTCAGCCCAATATAGGAGCACTTTTTATGCTCAAATGGGGACGAGGACCCTACAGGGTTTTAAACTGCTACTTGCAATTGATGTGGTGAGTAGTCCCAAGTGTCATTAGCATATTTCTCTGATTTTTAATCAAGTGCAAATTCAAAAATTGATGTTTTTTTTTTTATGTAAATACTTTACATTTATAGACTATTATATAAAAAATAAAATAAAATAAAAATAACATATTGATCACCTGCAAAATCCAGCGGCTGAGATCAGATCCTATGAATCTCACAAGAAATTCAATTGCAAACTTGTTCATTTGAAACTGCCCTAGTTGCATATCACAATTCACACGTAAGCACTCCTCGTAACAGAAACGATTCCCTTTGCCAAGTAAGCACAAAACCGTTATAGAGAGAGAGAGAGGTAGAGTGAATCTCTGCTTTATAGAGAGAGAAATAACGGAATGTGAATTTGAAAAAACAGTAGTGTTGAAATATTTCTAGAGTTTCAAAATTTTGAATTAACCCGCCAATTCACGCGTCCTCGTTTGTTTTTTTTATTTTTTAAAAAACAAACAAATGGAATCACCATTTCCATCTTCTCTTGAATTCACTGTCGCTTCAGCTCTTCTTCTCCTCTCCACCACCAATCCTCGCTCTCTCACTCCTCCACTGTAAATATTCGATTTTCGCTTTTACGATTCCGTTTTTCTTGTCGTCATATTCCTCCATTGAAAATTTTGAACTTTAGTATCTGTTTGTTAATGTGCAGGTTCGACACGGACGGTGAATTGCTGCTTCAAAGCAAGAGCGGTAGCAGCGAGGAAGAGAGCCTGAGTTTGAGCTTGGACTCCAGTGGTGGATCGAAACAGTGTGCTTCGTCGTCGCTTACTAGCGATGACGGCTCGTCTAATGAGATTCGAGCTCGTAAACTGAGGATCATCGCTGTTATGACTCGCTGTCATGAAATGAATCTCCAGGTATTCATCTCTGTTTTTTTTTTTCTTCTTCTTGCTGTTTTGGTTAAATTTTGAGCGAATGTAGAATTCTATTTTCAGATCATCGCTGTTATGTATGTCTATTCAATGATCAGATTGTTTTTTAGTTGAATCTGATTTTGAACTCTTGTTTGTTCGAGTTTAAAGATGACAATAATTTCTCTGTTTTTGTGTTTATTATTTCAACTTTACATGTAATATGATTTATCATGTCGTTTGCTTTCGTTAAAAATCTTATTGAACTTGTATTCTCATAATTTTGATTGAAGTCGATCTAAATTTGACCTGGATTTCTCACCAGAATTTTTTCACACGAATTTCGCTTTTAATTTACTAGAAGATTCAAATTCTGTTCTATTTTTGAATAGTCTTCTTGAATCATATTTCTCTGGTATTTCAAATTTCAATTCAACCTGGTCACATTTTCTCGTTATTTGTAATTCACTTTGTCTTACTTGAAATCTCTTTGATCTTCAATTATATTTCACTGATGTCATTTTAACTTGATTTGCGTTTTGTTTTTTTTGTTTTTTTGTTTTTAAATTTTAAATTCCTTTAAATTTGAAACACTTCCCCATGCATTGAATTTTTGAATGTTTTCAGGTGGTACGAAAGCGTCGATCAACTATGTGGCAGAAACCGGAGACCGTGAAGCCACCGACACCGCCGCCGGCGAAGGTTGTTTGCTCAGAATCGGCGTCAATAGATGGCGGATCTTGCTTGTCGAGCAGCACGAGCGTGGTTTCAAGCGAGCGAAGCCAGTACGTAAGAGAAGGCGGTCGTGACAAGCCGAGGAGGAAAAATGTCCGCGGCGTCCATGGCGGTTATAATCACATTGAGCGCCAAGCCGATGCCATTTTGAAGCTGCTCTCTTCTGGCGGTTGTTCCTCTGAAGTCAAAATACGGCGGGTGCTTGGTGATAGTCCTGACACCAGTAAAGCACTGAGAATGTGAGCCCCTTTTTTCTCTGTCACGTGTCATTTGCACGTGCCATCAGTTTTGTTGCTCTTGATAGAATCAAACAATATATAAGACGTCAGATTTAATTAAATCATGTGGAATTCGATAATAAAATGAAGCTTGTTTGCATTATTGCAGGTTGTTGAAGCATGAAGAAGTCAAGAGATCAGGCTCAGGAGGGCGTCAGGATCCCTATATTTACATGGTATTCATGCTTCTTACCATTTTCGTACCTTAAATCTCTAAGACAATAATTCACATGTGATACGACCGTTCGATAAAATAATACTATTATGACGATGGTTGGGAGAAAAACATTTACAAATAAACGTTTATTTGACCGATTTTAATTAGATGGGCGTGAAAATGATGCGACATATATATCCGCTAGTATCATATTCTTATACATAATGAATATGTTAACTATCCAATGCTAATATAATGTAGCAAAGGTTGGTTTCATATAATATAATTAAAAATTTTCATTTTGTTCTGACAGATAGCTTGAGTAATTAGAGAGGTAGCTAGATCCAGCAGGACCTGCCGGGATTTGTGTAGAGAGATTTGGCATGGCATCCCACAAAGAGGGAAATTTTTATCACAGGAATAGGCAGGTAAATTTGAGAAAAAAACAGCAAAAACAGATGATTGATACGGGAGTATATATAGTTATAATATTACAGGGCACTAAAGGTATATAGTCTTAAGGGCAATTTGGTATTATACGGTCAATATACTTGCGATATGTTAATGGCCGGAACTTTTATATTAGGATGTGATAATCTTTGTACTTAATTGGTCGTAGCAGTGACGATATCTGTCCATATATAGCTATATATAATGGTAATGACAAATTTATAAGCAACTATGAGATGATCGATGTGCAAGAACTGATTTGTTAAAGCAATTTTTATCATGCGTGCATTCAGTCTGATTATGTGTTATTGACTAAACTTTTTTTATTGCAACCCTAAAATATGTTTGCTTTAATTTGATGGAGTGAGACACAGACAGCTTTTAAGACCTTGTTCATAGAATCATAACAAGCAATGCAAGATGTAGTTTTCGTTTCAAATGTCAATAAGTCAACTAACGACATGGTATATTCATATAATAAAATGATATGGTTTTTTTATTTTATTTTATTTTATTTTATTTTATTTTATTTTTTTTGAAATAATATGGCAGATTCTTAATGCATTCAAATTAAACAAAAAACAATGCAGTAAATTTGTATTTTAAGTTTTTAACTATGAACAAAAATAACAACTCAAGGTATGACTGCAATGTTGGAATATACGTTAATTTATGATTTAAAAAAAAAAAAAAATTAATTTATGAAACTTTTTGTCACCAAGGAATTTCTTCATTATTTGTCATTACTATTGTGCCAAATTTTGCCACCTAATTATACTTTTGTAGTAAAGATTTTCAGATTATGTGATTGGTTTTGTGTCGAAATTTTACGAGATATGTATCTATTTTAAGCTAATATATAAAACTGAAATTAATCTCTACATTTCTCCCTGTAAATTCCACCAAAACTCCATTGTCATCACATTAGACTAAAACATATTTTCCAAGCTGTAATATGATTTTTCATATAAATATCATAGTTTTAGTTTTTGGGCCAATTTGGTATTGCATTTGATAAGTTAAAATCATATTGTTTTATAATTATAGTATGAAATTATGTTTGATAAAACTTCCAAAAGTGATTATTTAATGATATGAGTTGATTTGGCAGTAGTCTTGAGAAGCATGTGAGAGGTTACTTCTGGAAAATGATTATAAAATAATCACCGGAATCTTTTAAAATACCAAATTATCTTTCTTAATTTAACATAAAACATTTTTATCCAAAACTTTATTTCATATAAATATATTGTTACGTACAATTTACTATTATAATTTAATTATTTTTAATAATTACTTTAAATATTCATTTTTATTTATTGTTTATATATATATATATATTCTTTAATAATTAGTAGACTACTTTTTTATCTACTCCGTGGATATATAAAATAGAAGTAGATCTAGAAGTACAAAAAACACTACAACTAATAGAAGATCCGTACTATGTACTACTTACTAATACTAATACTCATGTTTGTAATGTAAATTATATAAAATAAGAGATATTTTATATATTTTATATATTTTTTAACATTTGAATTAAATGTCATATGATTATTTTATTTTTCCATTTGACATTTGAATTAAATAATTCTTTGATACCAATTACACATTAAAACATTTCAATTTTCATACATTTCTTTTGAAAAAAATATCATATATTTTTTAGTCATTATATAAACTCACAACAATTAATATTATAATATACCAAACACTTATATACTACTTTTGATTCTAACATCAATGTTAACAACAACATTAACCAAACAGTTAATTATCTGCTTAACTTCACAATAGATTATTACTTCAATATAGCTAACAAAGATTATTTTAAAAGCCACAATAATACCAAACTAGTCCTTAGAATGAAATGAACAGGGGAGCGAAAGGAAGAGAATCAAAAGGAGATGACGATCATGGATAAAATTCGTTGTCATCGGATTAATAACTTACTAGATTATTGAAGTCCCTAGCGGTTCACCAAGATGTAACCTTTGTAAGAAAATGTTCAAGATCTAGAAATGTGTCTTTGGACACATGATAAAGCACAAGGTGAGGGAGGTGAGGAGTTTCCTCCATCGGTTTTCATGCCACCGAGCAGGGATTCTCGATGAGGGGTATCATCAATAAAGAGGAGTTGGCTCCAGTCCTCCTCAACTTAGCCCAAAAAGTGGTCTTGCAGCCGACTTGGCCCGATGGTTTGATCATTGATCTGAATCAGCCCAGTCCAAGTTCTCATAACCAAGAAGAAGCAATAGGGCTGCTTTTGGATCTCTATGAGCTCTTCTTGGTTATGAGAACTTGGACCTAGTTGGTTCAGATCAACGATCAAACCATCGGGCCAAGTCGGCTGCAAGACCACTTGTTGGGCTAAGTTGAGGAGGACCGGAGCCAACTCCTCTTCAATGAAGATACCCTTATCCAGAGAAGCCCCGTTGGGTGGCGTGAAAACCGGTGGAGGAAGCTTCCTTGCCTCCATTACCTTGTGTTTTCTTATGTGTCCAAAAACAAATTTCCAGGTCTTGAACATTTTCTTTATTTGAAAAATCATATTACAACTTAGAAAATATGTTTTAGTCGAAAGTGATGATCAATGGAGTTTTGGTGCAATTTATAGGAAAAATTGTAGAGATTTCAATGAAATTTAATTTAATAGCTTAAAATAGAATCATATCTCACAAAATCCGGCGCAAAATTAGTCGCATAATCTGAAAATATTTACCACTCAAGTATAGGTGGCAAATTTAGTACAATAATAATGACAAATAATGAAGAAATACTTAACTGAAAAGATGTCATATAAATTAATGTGTATTCCAATGTGACAGTCATACCTTGAGTTGTTAATTTTGTTCAATAGTTAAATAAAGAGAAAACAAAATTCTTGCGTTGTTTAATTTGAATGCATTAAAAATCTATCATTTTATTTCAAAAAAAAAAAAAAAAAAAAAAAAAAAAAAAAAAAAAAAAAAAAAAAAAAAAAAAAAAAAACTACCATATCAATTTATGACACAAATATACCAAGCCGTTAGTTGAGTACTTTTGTTAAAACTAATGGTTGACAACTTTCAAGTTGAAAATGTCAAAATTACTCTTATCATTAGCCCTAGATTGTTATAGATAACATTTTTTTTAATAAAAAAAATATTACAATTTATTCGGGATTTTGAGAGGGAAGCATCACTCTAACCCAAAACATCAATGGTGTAATTATGAGGATATAGTCGTTTTAGATAACTTCTAAACGTGTTAATCATAACGTGACTATTGTTAACTATTAGATGCACATCCATGTAACATTTCCAATATTGATCTACGTTAAGGAGAAAAACATTGTGAAAAATACTTCATTTAAGAAAATCATAAGTGAAAAATTAAATTTTTCATTGTGTCAAGAAAACAGCACATAAATAAATGTAAATTTTCTATCAATCTTTTTATCACCTAGCCTGTATTTTTTGGAACGCACAATAATTAACACAATCCAATGCCTTAATAGAGTGCTTGAGAGGGAATGATATCTTTCCCATGAAAAGAAAAATGATTTGGGCTCCTAAAATTTAACTAAATAATTTTTTTTTTCTTGTACGTAATTTAATTGAGTACTAATTAAAGAAGAAGAGAATGAGCTACTTTTTGCCAAGGCAGCCATGCCATGGTGTTAGATAACAACCCATTTTCCTTTTTGGGAATGAAAAGAAGAAGATGATCTGTCAAGGCGGTTTCTTGATCCTCAAGTGCTTCACTGTTTCATTAGTGAGTCTTTCTAATTATTTGATTTTGTTTATGTACCATATTTACTTCTTAATCTTGGATTCTTATTATAAAATTATAGATAAATATCTGTTTAATATTATGGAAAAGATGGGATTCCCACAAAAATGGAGGGAGCTGGTTCTTGAGCGCATTTTCACATTGAATATCTCCTTTGTGATTAACGGCAGAGTTGTGGATAAAGTAGAACCGTCAAGAGGATTAAGACAAGGTTGTCCGGCCATTATCGCCTTATCTTTTTCTGTTGTGTGTGGAGGCGTTATCTAAACTATTCAAGGGTTCATAACTTGATGGGAAATTGTTGGGGATGAGATGCTGTCGTGGAGGTCTGTTGGTGAGACACCTCTTCTTTGCGGATGAAAACCTTCTGTTTTGTACGACCTCTATGGAGAGTGGTAGGGAGATTAAAAAGTTATTGGCTGTATATGAGAAATGGTCAGGACAAAAGGTGATGAATTTGCAGAAGTCCAGCATCACTTTCAGTCCGAATGAAGAGGAGAGGGTTAAGAGCGGTTTTCAGGGGCTGTTTGAGATAGAGGATGTCCATTCTCACAATCGTTATTTGGGGCCGCCTACAGTGGTGGGAAAAAAACAAGCGGATTAAAAAGAAGGCCTGTAAGAGAATTACAAGCTAGAAAGGTGCATGGCCTGTTTTCTGCGGGAGGCAAGGAGATATGGATTAAAGTTGTGGCCTAGGCGGTTCCCACATGACTGATGAGTACATTCCAAATTTCGATAAGCCTTTGTAAAGAATAAAACTATATGATTCTCCAGCTGTACATACGGTCGTTGTTCATTCAAGCATGTAATTGATACGATGGTATATCTCAAGTGTTACCCGCCAAACAAAAACATGCCAAACTCGAGGACAACACTTCGGAAGATTTTCTGTTTTATATTTTAGGGGGTAATTTAGGGGATATTTTTAATTTAGGAAGATTTCTTTCTTTCAGTTTGTTTAGGATTTCCTTTTTAGTTAGGATTTCTTTTTCCTTTTTAATTTTAGGAAATAAATCAAAATTACCTTTCCTAGTAAGATTTGATTCTTCTCTTTTAAGTCAAGTTAGGAATCCAAAATCCTAGAGGATTCAGGTTTGATTTATTTTCTTTTTCAGAAAGATTCGAAAAGGTTGTTTGTAACTTTTGATTGATTTAATAAAAAAGTCGTTCCTTTGGAACAATTATATTGTCACGGATTCGACAGTTGTCATTGATTTGACTAACCTATCACTTTCGTTTTGTCAATTAATTAGGTTCGGGCTAATAACAAGGCTTGCTTACCAAAAAGGAGTGGAGGGCTTGTGATGTAGCGGAAGCTCTGTCGAGAAAAACCTGCAAGAAAAAAATTGAAAACAACCTACTAACGTTCCGTTGATTTGCGCACGAATACTGGAATATTAGGCTTCAAATTCGTTGACCCTCGCAAAGGTATCGAAAATGGATAAAAAAAGAGATGCTCTCTCTACAATTTTATTAATCATCAAAAAACTAAAATCCCTGTTAGGGTACATCGTCTTTAAATAGGAAAATAAAAACCTAAAAGAAACCTAAAATAACTAGTAAAGCAATAAAATTATCAATTTCCCTATGAAAGAGATAATTGAGATAGCAATGGAAATTAAAAAATACCTAGAATCCTAAAACATTAAAAACCTATCTAATAAGGAAATAAGATTTGATTTAATAAAATCAAATCATAAAATATTTAACTACCTAATTAAATATACAATAAAAAGAAACATAATAATCAATATTAATCACAAGACTATTTTTAAAATAAAAAGTCTTCAATAAAATCTTCAATAATATCTCTTGCATCATTCTCTCTAGTGTGGAGAAAATTTGTCCTCGAATTTTGACAGCTTTGAGGAACAAATAAGTTGGAGATGCCATTGAATGATGAAACACGACAATATCATAGAAATAATCCTAAAAAATTGAGTTCTCATACTGCTCGTTCTGGAACAAATTTTCATCAAAAACCGGTGGCTTATCGAAAGCAACAATAACAAGTTCTGTCACATTCCTCATCAAAAATTGGCGGCTTATCGAAGTCAACGATAACTGCGTTTGACACATAATCTTCAGTGAAAAACAATGAATGGTAGGAGGAAATTTTATTTTGGGGATTCATGGATATATATATATATATATATATATATGTATATATATATTTTGATATGGGGAGTGGTCCGTGGACGATGAGCCTAGCACAGAGGTAGACTCGGTGGCTCTGATACCAACTGATGCAGCGGAAAATTCAACGCAAAACAACAATCGATAAAAGAAAGGGTAACCGATTCGAATCCGTTGATTCGCGCACGAATACCGGAAACAAACCCTACTATTAATTTGTTGATCTGCACACATGGATACCAGAATAATAGGCTTCAAATTCGTTGATCCACTAAGGATACCGAAATTGGATAAAAAGAGATACTCTCTCTCAAACTTTTATTAATCATCAAAAACTAAATTCTTTGTTAGGGTACATCGTCTTTAAATAGGAAAATAAAAACTTAAAAGAAACCTAAAATAACTAGTAAAGCAATAAAATTATCAATTTCCCTATAAAAGAGATAATTGAGATAACAATGGAAATTAAAAAATACCTAGAATCCTAAAACATTAAAAACCTATCTAATAAGGAAATAAGATTTGATTTAATAAAATAAAATCATAAAATATTTAACTACCTAATTAAATATACAATAAAAAGAAACATAATAATCAATATTAATTACAAGACTATTTTTAAAATAAAAAGTCTTCAATAAAATCTTCAATAATATCTCCTGCATCAGCTTGGGTTCATGAACTTAAATGTGTTCAATCAAGCTCTGCTTGCTAAACAGGCTCAGAGGTTGGTGGAAAATCATAATTCATTGGTTTTCGAAATCTTGAAATTAAAGCTAAATATTTTAATAGGGAAGACTTTCTTCATTCCAATCTTCACCCTGGAAGTTCTCATATAGGGTGAAGCATTTTATGGGGAAGAACTCTACTTTTGAAGGGTTTAAGGAGTGGGCAATGGTAAGAAGATTAGGGCTTTTTTAGACCACTGGCTTCCCAGATCGAAAACCTTAAGACTTAACTCTAGAGACCTTGGTAAGGATATCGAAGTGGAGTGGTTGTAGGATAAGGAGAATGCTAGTTGGGGTGAGCAAAAGTTGCATCACTTATTTATGGTAATTTCTAAAGTTCCTATTAGCTTGAATGATAGAAATAATTTTATGGCTTGACATTTTGACAAGAAAAAAATTATATTGTTAGGAGTAGTATAGCGTACGGTGGCTATGGATGATCTAGTTAGGGAGGAGTGTTCGAACAATGAGGAAGACCCTTTGGAACCTCAATATCAAAAGTGAAAGTGTTTGTTTAGGGACTGTGTAATGAGGCCATTCCTTATTTGGCAAACCTGGGGCACCATACGAAGATTCAGGTGGATTTATGTTGCTCTCATTGTAGGGTTGAGGTGAATTTACTTCTCATGCATTATTTTGGTATGGGGAGGTTAATGATATCCAGAAAGGCTCAATTTTTCAGGAGCTACTTAGTAAGCTTCAAGGTTTGCCTTGCAATGATATTTTGAGATGGCTAGTGCTTAGGATTGGCAGGGAGGATTTGGATTATGTGTAAATCTTAAGGGTTATTTGGAAGAATAGTAATGCTTTTATTTTCCAGAAAAAAGTGAGAAAGAATGAGGATTTGCTAGCTTGGGTGGCGGGTTATCCATGAGAGTTTCAAAATACTTAGATGGTTGTTTTTGGTGGGAAAAAAAAATCAAAGAAAGCTTCTTGCACAAAAGGCTGGAAACCTCATCCGAGAGGTATGGTGAAGATGAACATTGAAGCAACTGTTAAAGTAGGTCTTAATCAAATTAGGGTTAGTGTGGTTTTTAGAGACTTAAAGGGAAAAGTCTTGGTAGCTATTTTGAAGGCTATCAGATCGATGTTTATGGTGGAGATTGGAGAAATTCTGGCTTTAAGAGATGGGTTATTGTTGGCTAAACAACATATATATGGTTATTTCAGATGTTGGGTTGTATATGATTCAATGCTAATTAATAATACAACAACAGAGGAAATTGCATGAAGTGATCAAAATTTTTTGGGTTTACTATTTGTAGCCATTTCTAAATATTTTACTATTATTATTACATTTAGCCTTGAATGGACAACATTGCCCTCACTTATGTCTTGAAAACTCCCACTCATTCTCTCTCCATACAACATTTCAAATCATTAGGCTTCTGTATCTCTCTCTCCTCATTTCAAATCTCATTCTTTCTTAGTCTTTCTCTATCTTCAAACAAAACCCAACAACTCAAAGTTTCTCTCTTCGTTTATATCTTCAAATGAGACCATACAAACATACAACATTTCCTCTCTCATTTTCTTTGTTCGGAATATGTCTTTCTCTCTCTCTTGAAGTAGATTCGGAGTCGAACGACATTATTGAAGGTATGTAACCCTTTCCCATTAGATTTTTGCAAGAACCATGATGTTTCGATACAAAGATTGAGAGATTGGATTCGATTTGGAGTGAAATGTTATTGCTATTGTTTTTGTTGACGTTACATGCTAGTTCGTTTTGAAATTACATGCTAGTTATTTTAGATGTTACATGCTAGTTGATTCATAATTCACATGTCTTTTGGTTATTTTTGAAGTTACCGGTTAATTTTAAAGTTACATGCTAGTTGATATTATAGTTACATGTCATTTGATTTCAAATTTACATGCTAGCTTGGGAGTTTTGAAGTTACATGTCAGTTGATTGTAAAGTTACATGCTGGTTAGTTGGTTTGGAAGTCACATGCTAGTTGATTTCCAAGTTACATGCTATTGGAATTCCACATTACATGCTATTTAATTATCAAGTTACAGGTTAGTTACTTTCGATCTTGTATGTTAGTCACTTTCAATGTTACATGCCAATTACTTTTGATGTCTTTATTTTTATTTGACCTTTACATGCATGAAAATGGATGAAATGAGGTTTATGTTACCATTTTCTAGGATGGTAGCATTTCATGGTAAGCACAACAGTACTCCAATTGTGTAGATTGATTAGACGATTTATATACCTATTTGAGGTCCCCATTTCCTAGTTTTTGTGCTCGTTTTCGAGCATGTTTGTGTTTATAATGTGTTTTGTGAGTTTTGTGTAGGTTATATGCCATAAAATAAGTTGTTAAGAGCTTAATTAAAGAGTTTTGGAGGTTGAAGGGCTAAAATTGGAATTGCTGGTGTAGAATACTCAACTTTTAGGGGTCATATATCCCTTTTTAGATTGAATAGATTTTATACTACCTATGTTCGGAAAGCCTCGAGGGTCTAATTTCCAACAGTTTTTACAGATCGCGATTCTGAGTTTTCTAGAGAAAGTTATAGTCATTTTCGTAACCGTGCGCGATGTAAAAAAGCTGAAAATTAAAGAAGAAGCCTATGTGCTACTCAAAGAGCGCACCAAGGGCGCACCACCAGCACAATTCGACCAGTGGATTAGCGCAGTTCATGCACTCGTCGAGTAGTGCACCATCATCTTATAGGGCTCTAGTTTAGTGATTTTTGGCCTAATTTGAGGGGCAATCTTGTCCTTTCACCCCCTTTTCATGCCCTAACTCCTCCACTCTTTAAATACCCCATTTTCTCTCATTTTTCTGATCTCTCCACACCTGAAAACCGAACCTCACACCCTCATTTTCATCTTCTTCCCTGAATAAGTGAGAGATTCAAGCTTCCATGGAGGTTTTTCCTTTATAAGAGCTCACCATACATCACTACCACCACATCCTACACTTCTTCCACCTATCCTTGGAGGAGATTCAAAGGAGAAAAGAGGGCTCTTATGTCAAATTCGAGCCAAGCAACATCAATGGAAATGGAGAGCTTTTGGATGAGTTTTTCTTCTAGGGTTTTCTATTATCACTCTTTTCCTTTGTATTTCCTTATCTTGATATGTAAAATCACCGATTTGGGAATATTGTAAACTTACATTTGTGCTATATATGTATGTTTGTTCTTATATTCCTTGAGTTTTGTTCTACTATTTGCTAAATCCATAATTTTCTCTCTTATTATGATATTCATGTGTGTGGATGGTCAAAATTAATATATATGCATGAATGGATTAGAAGTAGAGTAATTTAAATTAGGAGTAGTTTAATTTAGCTTCCCATGATTGTTTATATGTTGATGAATGAACCAAAATACCATGTTTAGAATGATTTGAGTGTTTGAGTATTAGCTTCAAAGAGTGAGAAAAGCTTGGTTAATTATTCATTCACATGCTAGATTATGCCTGGGTTCTATATTCTTGTGCTTAATGGGTCTTTGTATTAAGGCATAATTGTTCATCCCATGGCTTGGGTTGTGTGATGAATTGATTTTGGTGAATTCCTTAATCAAGAGAATAAACTCTTAACTTGAATCGAATGTTCTTAATGATAACAATCAACGTGATGCACATAGTTGTTTGGTGAGCTTGTTCCCATTTTTAGCCATCCATCTTAGGGAAATTAGAGAGATAAGGAGAGAGCTTTCTATTTATTTGAGAGAGTTAGGCATTCAAGAGATTGGAGACTATTGTAATCATCTAGTAATGAGGGCATCTCAGATTGACAACCGAGAAAACCCGGTGTTCAATTCCCGGTGCGGATGGGGTCTCCTTTCTATCTATCTTGTATTTCTTTCTTAGTGTTTTTGTCTCATCTTTGATGTGTACTTTCATTCATTAGGGATTTGATATAAACCTAGCATTGTTGCCTCTTTTATTAAATGTGCTTATTGATGGTTGAGTGGTCATTTGAGTTCTTAATGCTTTTGAGTGGCTAGCCACCACTTGAATGAACTTTGGTTGTCGTGTGATGAACCGAGAGGCGGAGAAATACACAACATGTAAGATTAGATGTCTACTACATGTAGAGTAAGGTAGAAATATGCGAGATTTTGCATGTATAGTCGCTAAATGTGTCTCACAGTTCTTAATGAACTCATGTGCAGTTCAGGTAACCATCTGTTTATAGGTTGCTGGTGCATGTGAGTATAGCCTTTGTTGTTCGAGAGAGAATGTTGGCTAGAATTAAGTGAGCACGACTTTCAACATTAGAGGGTATGTTTGTATAAAATTGTGTGATTGTCATGGTGGAGTCATCTTCTTAGTGTAGCCATATATCTTACATCTCTCCAATCCATTTTATCTTTGTAAATACAATTGTATAAAATTTATATTTCTCTAGCAATATTTACTTTTAATGCTCAATAACACACACACACACCTATCGTGTTTAGCTAAACTAGCGACAGTTGGCGAATTCCGCCTCCCTACGGAACGATACCCTTGCTTGTTGCTATACTAGCTAGTCTCTTGACTCATGCGCTAGTGAGGTTGAATGTAAAATTCAAATCATTTGATACACCTCAATGACGTGTGATCATAGATGGAGGGCAAGATGTCTATCGACAATATCTTTTTTGTTTACAGAGAAATTTGGGTGGAGAGTATTTTTGTTGTTGGTAATTTGCAATTACATTGATATGTGTAGTGCAGCCAAGTCGTGATAACATGCATGGTGGTGTGGTGTGATTAGTAGATATAGTTGTTACTTTATTTAGTATTAGTTATTCCTTTTTTTTTTTGGTTTCGTGTAATCAGCTTAATGACTGTAGTGGTTGGTTATTTCTTTGCATTTTCTTTGTTAGTGGGACACTTGTTTCCTTGTATTAAGGAGTAGTTGGTTCACTTGATTGTAAGCCTATAAAATGTACTCTTTGAATCCAATATAAGGTATCGAATATGAAGAAATGATTTCCTCTCTATCTATCTATTTCTCTAATTGTTCTACTCACCTCTAAATTCTTCTGTGTATTTTCCACGATAAAAAATATACACATCAAATGGTATCAGAGCCATTCGGTTCCTTGGATGTCGAGTTCCTTAAAGGGGTTTATGAAACTCTGACTCGTCATGAATACAGATTTAACCTCATCTACAATAACCTTAACCAAGTCAACATTGCCTTACAATCCATCTTGACTGAACTTCGAACCCTACGGGTTAATCACAACGGTAACACTGTCAAGAGGGAGTTCAACCCCTTTTCACCGGCCGAAACCTCCCACATTTCCCTTACCATGCAATAAACCTTCCCTGCACCGACCGAAGCTCCCCCCATTTCCCTTTCCACGCAATCAACCTTCCCAACCCTTTGCACCATTCTGGACAACAGTAACACCCAGCTGAAGTTATCATTCCCTACTTTTGGTGGCAATGACTCGCATGGATGGATTTTCAAAGTTGCACAATATTTAGATTTCAAGCAGATAGCCCCTCCTCAACAGGTCCAGTTGGAATCCTTCCATTTAGAGGGAATTGATCTCCATTGGCACATATGGTTAGCCAAATTTGGAGACCCTTTCAATTGGGGCGAATTTAACAGATTGGAACTCCCTATCAATCTATTCGGAATTTATCCTTGTGGACGAGGATAATTTAGGGAGGATGGAATGATATGTGTAGTGCAGCCAAGTCGTGATAACATGCATGTTGGTGTGGTGTAGTTAGTAGCCTGGTTCTAAAAAACGCTTTGAGGAGGCACGCCTCTAAGGCTAAATTGAAAAAATCGCTTTGAGGCTTACGCCTCAATACCTGGTTGTGAGGCTTACGCCTCAATTTACGACTCAATACGCCT
Source organism: Acer saccharum (assembly GCA_030490815.1). Classification (NCBI taxonomy): domain Eukaryota; kingdom Viridiplantae; phylum Streptophyta; class Magnoliopsida; order Sapindales; family Sapindaceae; genus Acer; species Acer saccharum. Next base: position 54,794,115 of record CM059866.1, read on the forward strand.
CGCCTTTACGCCTTGAGGCTTAATGAGGCTATACGCCTCAATGACATTCTATTTTCAATTGGGTTTTAATAGTTTTGAAGGCCCAATTTGACAATTTTCATTAGCCCATTGAAAATTTTAAGCTAATGGGTTTTAAATTGTTTTTAAAGCCTAAAAAAGAGGCCCATCAGTCAAAAAAAGAAAAAAAGAAAAGAGAAGAAACCCTAACACTTCTTCACACTAACTCTTCTTTTTCTCTACTGCTGTGCTGGCTGCTGCTGCTCTTCTTCTCCAAACTCCACGACAGGTATGTTCTACTTCTTCTTTCTTCTTTCTTCTTTCTTCTTCCTCTCTTCCTCGTTTTCTTTGCCTATTTTTTCTGATTTGCCTATGTTTTTTCTTTCTTCTCTCTTCGTTTTTTCTGCCTTTTTTTTTGTTCTACTTCTTCTTTCTTCTTTTCTTCTTCCTCTCTTCCTCGTTTTCTTTGCCTATTTTTTCTGATTTGCCTATGTTTTTTCTTTCTTCTCTCTTCGTTTTTTTTGCCTTTTTTTTTTCTTTCTGATTTGCCTATTTTTTGTTCTTTCTTGTTTTTTTTTTTTTTTTTTTTTTTTTTTTTTTTTGTGCCTATTTTTTCTGATTTGTTTTTGTTCTCTGATTTGCCTACTGTTTTTTTGTATTTAGTATGTTAATAACTTAATATATATGGAGTATGGGCTGCTATCTCTATGGACTGTTAATAAATAATAAGTTAAATAGTTAATAGCTTACTTTATATGGTAATAATGTAATATTATGTACAACGTAGTAATGTACTAATATGGAGTATGGACTGAGGACTGTTAAGTGTTAATATATGGAGTTATGGATTGCTGTTGACCTTTTTTTTTTTTTTTTTTTTTTGTATATTTAGTATTTGTATGCACTATGTAGTAACTAGTAAGCTGGAGTTTGTGGACCTTTATATGGAGTTTGTACATTTGTTATTTGTATGGACTGTTGTGGACTACTGTGGACTGATATATTCATATATCATATTATATATGGACTGTTTTTGAATATTGTATGTTATTATTTATAATTTTTCAAGTTATATTCTTTGTTTTTCAGATTGTTTGTGTTGAGTAATTGATAAACATGTCGAGTTCAAAAAGTGGGAGTAGTATTAGTAAAGGTAAAGCTAGAACCGATATAGCTTGAAAGCATTGTAAAGAGGTAGAACGGGGAGATGGAAAGTCCTATAAGTATGTTGAGTGTAATTATTGCAAACAAGAAGTTAAAGGAGGTGTATCAAGGTTGCAACATCACCTTGCTCAAACACAACTTAATGTGAGGAAGTGCCCTTTAGTACCGGATGAAGTTAGAGATGAAATGAAGACATATTTGAAGAAAAGGGAAAATACTAAACAAGCTATGGAGCAGATTTTTGATGAGAGGGTAGATTGTGGTTCATATTACCACACACATGCATCTTTAGATGATCAAGAAATGGGAGGAGGAGGATCTTGTCCAGGCGGTAGTGGTGGATTAAGTTCAAGAGGAGTTCGAGGACCCATTGATCGATTCTTTCCAAGCAAAGGCAACGACAATGAGCATGGAAAGGGACATCTTCCTCCAAAGGATGTAAAGGAAGCATCAAAGCTAGTTACAATGGATGTTGGAAGATTCTTTTTCGAGAATGGAATTCCGTTCAATGTAGCTTCGAGTCCTTCCTTTGCTAGCATGTGTAGGTCATTAGGAGACTATGGACGAGGTTACAAAGTTCCTAGTCCTCATGATCTTTCTACCTGGGTGTTGCAGAAAGAAGTGGAAACAACAAATACAATTGTTGAAGAAGTGAAGAAGACATGGAAAACAACTGGAGTGACTATAATGTCGGATGGTTGGACCGACATTAGAGGAAGAAGTTTGCTTAATTTTCTTGTCAACAATCTAAAAGGGACAGTTTTCTTGAAATCCATTAATGCTTCTAACATGGTGAAAGATGCGGACTTAATATTTAAGTTACTTGATGATGTTGTGGAGGAAGTAGGGGAAGATATAGTAGTTCAAGTTGTAACAGACAATGCCTCTGCTTATAAAGCCGCGGGTAGATTATTAATGGAGAAAAGGAAGCATCTATATTGGACTCCTTGTGCAGCACATTGCATTGATTTGATTCTTGAAGATATTGGAAAGTTGCCACAACACAAGAATGCTTTGTTGAAAGGAAAGAAAGTGAGCAACTACATATACAACCATGGGTGGGTTTTAGCATTGATGAGGGAGCACACGAAATCTGAACTTATTCGCCCAGCAGCCACTAGATTTGCCACTTCATATTTGACTTTACAAAGCATGTATAAATCCAAGCATGCTTTGGAAGCTATGTTTGTTTCAGGAAAATGGCTATCTTCTACATATGCTAAAAAGAAAGAAGGCAAGGAGATTCGACATATTGTATTGAAAGATAAACACTTTTGGCCAAGTGTGGTCTATGCTATTAAGACCACACAACCTTTGGTTAAAGTGTTAAGGTTGGTTGATGGTGATATACCAGCTATGGGGTTTCTTTATGGTGCTATTGATGAAGAAAAGGAGGAAATTGCAAAGAATTTAAAAGAAGACTTGGGTGCTTATAAAGAGATTTGGGATATCATTGATAAGAGATGGGAGTTTCAGTTGCATAGGCATTTGCATGCAGCGGCATATTTCATGAACCTTCAATTTCAATATTCTGATAATTTCTCCACCCATTCAGAGATTAGATCGGGTTTATTCCAAGTTATGGATAAACTAATTGTTGATTTGGAAGAGAGAAAGGTAGCAGATATCCAATTAGATGCTTTTGTAGAGAAAAGAGGGGTATTTGGGTATTCAATGGCTCAATCAACAATTAAGAAGCGTTCTCCTGGTAAGTAATACTTTTAATGGTGTTTAGTTTTTTAAGTTAATTTAATATGTTATTTGTTTGGGAGTTGATGCCTATTTTGTGTTTAATGTAGCTGATTGGTGGAATCAATTTGGACATGAAACTCCAGAATTGAAGAAGTTTGCAGTGAAGGTTTTGAGTCTCACTTGTGCGGCTTCGGGATGTGAGCGTAATTGGAGTACTTTTAATCAAGTAATCTCTAATTTACAATTGGTTTTTTCCCAAATATTCAACTTAAAATAATTACTAATTCTTAGTTTTGATGTTTTTTAGGTCCACACAAAAAGAAGAAATCGATTGGCTACAACAAGGTTGCATAAGTTGGTATATGTTATGTACAACAAGAGACTTAAGGATAGACACTTGAGGAAGCAAAAACTCAGGGAGAATGATGATCCATTGGTACTTGATTATGTGCCATCCGATGATGAGTGGATAGTTGACGAAGGGGGTGAATTGAGAAATGTTGGTGATGATTATCTTGATTTTGATGGTGGGGATGTTACTAGTCAAGATGTGAATCATGGGAGTGGGACATCATCAAAGAAGAGAAAGGATCATCCAAGAAAAGGAGTAATGTTGAATTTGATGGATGAAGAAGATGATTGGATAGATCACAACACGGATGGAGATGAGGATATAGGTGTTGATGAACACCTTTATGATTCGTCATTTGATCACTCTAGTGATGAATGATGATGTTGAGTGATGATTGATGAAGTGGCTTTATTTTGTGAACTCTTTTTTATTTTAATCATGCCATGAACTTGTTTATATTTTTATCATGCAATGAATTATGAACTTAGGGGTTGTTTTATGGATTATGAATTATGAGCTTATGGAGTTATGGGTTGTTTTATGAATTATGAATTTTATGTGCTTTATTTCTTTACATATATATATTTTTACATATTTTTTACTCTCCCTAGTGAGGCTTACGCCTCGTTACGCCTTGCCTCAGTAGAGGAAAACGCCTCAATGCTAAAAACGCTTTTTAGAACATTGGTTAGTAGATATAGCTGTTACTTTATTTAGTATTCGTTGTTCCTTTTTTTTTTTTTTTTGATTCGTGTAATCAGCTTAATTAGTGGCTGTAGTGGTTGGTTATTTCTTTGCATTTTCTTTGTTAGTGGGACACTTGTTTCCTTGTATTAAGAAGTAGTTGGTTCACTTGATTGTAACTTGTAAGCCTATAAAATGTACTCTTTGAATCCAATGTAAGTATTGAATATGAAGAAATGAAATCCTCTCTATCTATCTATCTATCTTTCTAATTGTTCTACTCTCCTCTAAATTCTTCAGTGTATTTTCTAAGATCGGAAAAATACACATCATACATTTGAATTATAAGTTTGAATTTTGTGTGGAGAGAATATATATATTTGTTGGTAACTTGTAATTTTGGGTGGAGAGAATATTTTTGTTGTTGGTAACTTGTAATTTTGGGCTGAGAAAATATTTTTGTTGTTGGTAACTATAATTTAATTAAAATGATTTTTAAAGATACATGTCTATTGATTTCAAGTTACCAAGCATTTCCACTGTATTTGTAAAGATTTTGACTTAGAATGTGTAATCAGATCACATGTAACCCATGAATTTTTATAAATCAAGCAACTCCACCATATTTCTATTCACCATTCGTAATTATTCTCTAATACATAAATCATGTAAATTTATGGGGTGATGAATATGCTTATTACATTGTTCTAAATCCAGTTATATTTTTTTCCAAAAAAAGGAAAGAAAAACAAGAGTTATGGGATTATAAAGTTCATATATTGATTTAGAATTCATATTCTGACAACCTTTTCCAACTTCTTACAAAAAGATACAAGCAATAATACAACTTTTTCCAATGTTCACACAATTGCATCTTCTATAGTCACAACGGTGATCCGTTGCCCGTCCTTAAAAAACTGGTGTTAGAGCAGCCTCAACGAAATAAGCTTATCAGATGATACAATGTGAGCCAAGAGATCATATATGTCTCTGGCGAGCACTTCGAATGGGTATTATATTTATGTCATATGTGCTGTCAAATGGTCAACATTCCCACATCGATTACTCGCAATTGTGAGCTGTGAGACTATACTCCCACATCGATTACAAAAGAGAAGTGCGGTTTGATATGGCTGATATAAAGTGGTGACTCTGAGAAGACGAAAAGCATGATCCTTCAGGCAGTCAACGGGGATGTGATGAGTGGTCATTGCTCGCAATCTTTGCGAGATGGGTGTCCTCCTAAAGCCTGGTTACGACAATCTGGGCACTCCCATTTGTACCATCTGATCCCTTACTTTTTAACAAATTTTCATATTTCTTAATTTTATAATTTTTATAACAAATTTTTTTTTTTTTTTTTGGTCCATAGTTTTTTAATTTTTGAAGAGCTTTGGAAGCTCACATTTCCAAAAATTCACAAATAATAAAAATACATTGAAACGAATTTTACAGGCATAATAGGAAAAAGTCTTCTACCGTGGATGCCATATTGCCATATCAAACAAAATGACCAAACACAAGATTCAATATCTATAGAACTTCCAATTTCAACAATCTAACAATACATTCAAAGCATCACAAGCAGGAAAATACAAGTCATTTTCCAAAGTCGCGTCAGTTCGTCACAGAACAACCTAGAAGTCGTGTTTTTTCACCAAAAAGTTGTTTGTCTTCATCTAAAGATGCAATCCTGTCCAAAAGGTGTACTTCAAACAAATAGATGCACCATTACCAGAAATTGTGTCTTTACAACGAATTGATGCAATCATTATTAGAAATTGTGTCTTTACCAAAAGGTGCACCTGAAACCTATAAATTGGAATGAAATTCATTCCGAAAAGACAGGAGTTTTAAGACAAAAAGTTATTCAATAAATTTATGCACAAATCAATTAGAAAAAGCATTGAAAGGAAAATATGCAAGTTTGTAAGAGTTCTAATTTCTAGTGCTTAAAATTAAAATTAATACAGATAGTTGTATCTTGGAAAATAGTCACCATAAAAACTTCAAGCACAAGAGAATGAGTGAAATACTGTTTTAGGACATTGCAAGTTTGCAAGCCTCTATCTTCATCAATTCAATATCTTACTTATGGTTCTTATATATATATATATATATACACATTATTCTTCTTTTATTTCTTCACTGATTAATTGTTGTGTTTCCAACAATCTAAATATTATTAGAAATGGATTCACAATCAGTGACCGTGAATAGAATCTCAAAGATCCTCGCGATTAAAAGCCTAAGAAGTTCAAGGGAATTGACTTCAAGAGATGATAACATAAAATGTTGTTCCAATTGATAACCATGAATTTGGCACATGTGGGCAGAGAAGATGCTCCTATGGCAGATCAAAATCCAATGTCTAAAGAGACAATGATGACTGTTGAGGCTTGGAGGCAAGCTGATTTTGTTGGCATGAATTACATACTAAATCGTCTTGACGATACTTTGTATATATGATATCTATTCATCATGCAAAACGGAAAAGGAAGTCTGGGAGTCACTTGAGAAAAAGTACAAAACTGAAGATGCAGCTGCGAAAAAAAAATCATAATTGGTAAGTTTCTCAAGTTTAACATAGTTGATTCCAAAGTTGTGATCAAACAGGTTGAAGAACTTCAAGTCTTGATCCATGAACTGCATGTTGAAGGATGTTAGATCAATGAACACTTCCAAGTTGGAGCAATCATTGAAAAGTTGCCTCCATCATGAAAAGATTTCAAGATCAACCTAAAGCACAAACGTCGGGAGATATTAATGGAAGACTTAATTTTGAGGCTTCGTGTTGAAAAGGATCACATGAAAGGTGACAAGAATGAAGTTCCTGTCACAGAAGCCAAGGCCAATCTTGTTGAAGGAAAGACTTCAAAACCTAGTTTCTAGAACAACCAAGGAAAGAAATGTGCTGAGAAACCTATCAACCCTCATGCACAGTGAACAGGATTGAAATTTGTACTAACCAAAGGAGAAGTGTATGTGGGAAATGGTTATTTGACTGATGGTCTGTTCAAACTCAATGTAATGGTTAATGACACTATTAATAAAGTTTATAAGGTTTCTGTTTACATCATACAGGATAATAATGTTTAATCGTTTTCTTAAACAAAGCTTTATAGTTACTGATCATGTATAGTAACTGTATAAAAAAAAAATGAAAAATAGCATGACCTTTATATATATATATATTTATGTTTAAAACATTTAGGATAGGGATATTAAATAACGTGTAAGATATTTTGATAAATAAAATTTGAAAATAAGGGTATTTTTAAAAGAGGACAGTACTAGGGAGATGTTGTAAAACTTTTAGGTCATGTTTGGCTGGACTATATTATGTTTACATCGTACTAAACTGTATTGTATTGAGTTGTATTGTATTATTTCAAATTAAAAATTAATATTATTATTATAAATATTTGATTTATAAAAGGTAATTTACATATAAAATATTTAAAAATATTTTGCTCATGTCATATATTTATTATACATTCATCATGATAATTATATGTGTAATTTAAAATACAATATATTCAATAGTTATTAAAAAAGCAAAAAAAAAAAATCACTATTTAAAATCTATAATATTTCTGTACATAATAAATTGATATAATCTCATACATCATCGAATATAATCTTATAATATAAATATTAATTAAAATACATGATCAAATCAACATAAAAAATAAAAACACAAATATATTCTATGACAAAAATGTTTATTTTTTCACTTCTTTTAAATTATTTAATATTGTCCGTGTATACCTATGTACAATTTATTTAAATAGGGGTACTTTTTTTGGTAAATATGGGTATTTTATACATTGTACCCTGAATATAATTAAAAACAAGAAAAACAATGCATATAGGTTAAAACCGAATTTTAATACTTTGTTGTGGTTAGTTTTATAAATTCCTCTCCTTTTTATTTAACCGGTGGATAAAAAAAATGCTAGGAAGCACGGATACTCCATTTGGTGGAGGTAATTCGTATCGAACTCGTATCCAGTTCAGATACTCCATGGATACTCCAGGATATGTATCCGATACGCCAAATGGCGTATCCGTTGACTTTTTCACAAGTTTGACTAGGGGATACTTGGAGGATACGTTTGGGGCAATATTATAATTATTTTAGTATAAAACAGGGTCAAATTATAATTTTAAAATTTTAGGAGTCAAAATGAAATTGTAAGGAAATTTTGGTTTTGATACCATTGGCATGGAGAATACCGGGATATTTGAGATTACAAACCTTTTTCTTGATGAACCAAAATTAGAGGCCGAATTATTTAGATCCTTTAACAATATGAATGATGATAATGAAGTTAATTAGGAATTTAAAATATGTTTTATGAGTTTTTTTATGTAGTATTTGGATTTTGTAATATGTTATGACTTATGTGACGTATGTTTTATTTGGATTCAGAATCCTTGTGTGCTTGTTTTCTTTTCTGTGGTTGTTGTTTTGGGGGGGAGTCCTGTTCTGTGGTGTTTATGTGTGGGGTTTGTTTCGTTTTTTTGTTTCGTTTTTTTTTGGTGGCCTGCAACCTTGTCAAATTCCTGCGACAGGGTTTGTTCTTGCTGTCCCTGTCGCTGGTGTTTGCGTTTGGTGTGTTGGGGCCGTTCTCTTGTTGTTGTTTCTGCTGTGTTTTTGGCCCCTGTGGTCTTTGAATAAAGTTGCCTTTCAAAAAAAAACTTATGTAGCATGTTTTATTTGGATCTTGTAATATGTTACATTATTATGACTTATGTAGTTATGTGATATGTTTTATTTGGATTCTGAATATGTTTTTATTTTGAATGAATTATCAAATATGTTTTCATATATTATTATTATTTTTTAAATATAAATATATATTATTTTAATTGACGTATCCTGCCGTATCCGTATCCTAGTTTTTGAAGATTTACTGTATCCCCTTATCGTGCCGTATCCATATCCTGTATCCGTATCAGTATCCGTACTACATAGAAAATATGTATATATTATGATGTCATGATGGAATACACATTAAATTTATGAAATGTCTTGTCACTAAAGAAATTCATTTTTTTATCATTTTTAACGCCGGATTTTGAGAGATATGAATCTATTTTAAGCTAATAAAAATTATTAAATTTCATTGAAATCTCTACCATTCTCCTTATAAATTCCTCCAAAACTCCACTAAAACTTATTGATAAGTTGTAATATCAATATTATGGCTTTAGTTGTTGAAGGGGAAAAACAAGTGAGAGGTTCATGTGGAGTAGGAGTAGGATCAGATGAAGAGAATCAAAAGAAGAGGATGTCGATCATGAACTAATTTCATTGTCATCGAATCAGTAACTTACCAGAATTTCGTCATGCTCCAACGCTCCAATGCTCTCTCAAGATTCAACTAGGTAAAAGCTAATATATATATAATCTTTATACTATACTATTAGTTCGTCATGATATAAAATATATTAGGACAGAGAACGTGGATCATAGATTATAGAGAAGTTTTGATAAATGCATACATTTTGAGTCAAAGTATGTAAATCTAATGGTCCACATTCTTCGTTCTGATATATTTTATATCAAGACGAACTGATAATAGAAAAACTATATATATATATATATACCACATTACCACGGCCGCACACATGCATGTTGATTGCATCTAAATGCGTTGTTGTATGTTTGTAACTTGGTATATATGTAATTCATGTGGTTGATAATAAGGGCTATATCAAAATGCGTTGTTGTATCAAAAAGTTTTTGTTTGCTTGATCATCCAAAAGATATTAAATTTGCATATACTGGTGGACATGATAGATTGATGATATGGTTTTGCATGTGTTTGTCTGATCATTGATCAAGAAATGTCGAGTCATGGGTTTTGTTTATTTCAATTTGTTTACGTTGGTTGTAGTGATACTGTGTGCAAAGTTAATGAGTGGCTTGACCATTTAATGTTTAGTTCAATGGAAAGGTGATCTATACTTCTTCTATAGTACTCAAGATGAGATTGATGAAGTGAGATTCGAGTAAACACATCAAACCATTTGTTGTTACTTTGGCGTTGATAGATTTTTTATTTTTTATTTTTTATTTATTAATTTTTTTTTTTTTTTTTGAGTTCTAGGCGTTGATAAAAATTATTCACACCTTAATAACCTTATTCCAGCAAACTTGAATATGACGTTGCATGTTTGATCTCTTTTTTGTGTTGCTGGGCACTTGCCGGTAGACAGCGTTCGTGGACGTATCGACTCAAGCAGCATGAATATGTTGCGCAACTCGATACAGAAGCGAAAGTTCTCCAAGTAATTAATTAAACAATATATAAATACATATTGCTTAGTAGATATATACACATGCAACTGCATATATGTTGAAATATTTCTCAATTGATTTGTTAAAAGAATGAGATTAACGCATTGCTCAAAACCGAAAAGGGATCATTGGAGCAAAATCTTTCCGCATATCTCTCTCTCTCTCTCGTTTAGACGATTAACCAAGCAAAAATATGTCAAGTTTAATCATGATGAGATCGAGTATTATTTGTGCAGCTAAATATGAAGAGCTGAAGAAAGAAAAAGAGAAATTAAGGCAATTAACAAGAATTTCCCATTTAGATCTCCATAGATTTCCAAAATCTCTCAGTGAGAACAAGAATTTCCCATTTAGATCTGCAAAGATTTCCAAAATCTCTCAATGAATAGCTATTTAATATCATTATGTTATTCTCTACGGTCTTTGCGTTGTAGCCGTAATTCGTTATTTGTTATTTTATTTTTCTATAATTGTTGAGGACTTTGAGTCCTTAACTTTGTTATGTTTCCATTCAATTGCCAATGGAAAAAAAAAAAATTTATATTAGAGAGAATAATAAATTTATGATGATTGGATCTCTTGACATATTTTATGACTTCACTGTAATTACCGGCAATAAAAGCCACCCTTTTTCTAGAGGTGTCAATCGGGCTGGACCGAGCTGTTCCATTCTAGAATTTTTCGACCTGTTCATTATTCTGATCGGGTCGGATCTTAGTTTGAATATTATTCGGACCGGATCTGGCCGGATACATCGAAGCAATAATCTTGACAAATCTGTTCATCGGATCAGATTATTTTGAGCTGATCTTTTAACGGATCAAATCAGACTATTTTTAGGTTGAACATCATCAGATCAGACTGGACTTTGACTAGATTTCAACTTGTTATAAATCTATAACCAAAGTACCCTGAACAATTAAATTCCATCATACATGTTGGAGAGGAAGGACATAATATATTACTTTTACACTAATATCAACAAACGGTACGCTTGAAATCAATCACAATTGCTCTATAGAAAATCTTGAAACTGGTCAAACGTTAGTCAACTGGTCAAAGGGTAGTCAATGTTATTATGATATTTTTTTTGGGTTTATGTGTTATTAAGTATATAATCAAGGTAAGTTTATGTAATTTGCCCTATTTTTAAATATATTTAAATTCACTTGATAAATTAAGGGGGAATTGCACAAAGGTTATGAATAATTACACATATATGGTACATTTGGGCATAATTACATGAACTCTACCTGACGTTTGAGAAATATTGTACGGATGTCCCCTACTGTTAGATTTCTTTCGTTAAGTTTTAACGGCTGGGGGCATTATGGTCTTTTTTACCAAATAAAAATAAATTGAAAAAAAATTCACTTAATAATTAATTTATTTTTCTTAACATTTTAATGATAAAATAAAAATTAAAGATAGAGATTTTTTTTTTTTGAATAGCAACTTTATAAGAGAGCCAAAAAGGGCCTAGCAAAACCACACATAACAGCAATAAACAACAACAGGAGGCGAAAACAACAGCACAACAGCAAAAACAACCCAAAGCCCCCCCAAAAACAAAAAAACAGCAAGAAAACTTAAGAATCCCCCCACTGCACAAAATCGCCCATATCGCTCGCTCTCTTCTTAGCCAAAAGGTCAGCAAAAGAATTAGAGGCCCTTGAAGAGAAAGAGACAACAGTATTGCTCAGGGAAGCCAGCATCACACAGATGTCCTGAATCACCTGGGGGTTGCTGCAATTAGCCAGGGAATCCTCATCATTAATCCACTCTACCGCCACTTTCGAATCACTAATGATGGAAATACATCTATTGCACCACTCAATATTAGAGGCATATAGGAGACAAGCCATATGAATGGCACAGATCTTAGCAGAAATAGCATCAGAAACTCCCAAATAAGAAGAGAAAAGACACTGAACTTTGCTGTTAGAATCCCTTAAAACACCCCCCATACTAGCTAGACCAGGAGAGCCCTTAGCAGAACCGTCAACATTGAATTTAAAAGAGTTAAGGGGAGGAGGCTTCCAGTGATCTGAGATTCTCTTATTGCTAGGAATAGATCCCAAACAACGATCTCCCACATCCAACAGAATAAGAGACAGAGGTTCCTTAGAGCCTGTACCGTGGTGTTTAAACCACCAAGCAATGCGGAATTTCACCATGTCAATGCACTGGTCCACCACCTGATCTATGCCATGAAAAACCATTTGATTTCTTGCTTCCCAAATAGTCCACAACACAGCAAAGAAAAGAATGAACCAAGCTCTCTCCTGATTCTTAGCTGGACACAAGCTCATCCAACCTCTCCACCAATTTGTTATCGACCCTGACGAACAACAAGAAACCTTCCAACAGCACATACTTCCTTTCCACAGGCGCCAAGCCCAATGGCATTTAAGAAGTAAATGGTCCATTGTCTCAATACCACAATTACATAGAACACACTTGATCTCACTATCCACATCATAACCGAAATTCAGCAACACTTCTTTGACCGGAATTCTGCCCCTCATCACTTGCCAAGCAAAATATTCAACTTTCGGAGGCACAAAACCTTTCCAAATATCTGCGTGATTCTCCACAACCAAAGAATCCAAAGACTCAAGTCTTTTGTAAAAAGAACTAATAGAAAAGCATCCTGTAGAGTCTAAGGACCAAGACAAAGAGTCAGGAATTAGCTTCCGAATAACAATATTGTCCAGAAAAGATAAGAAACATTGCCATTGGTCCATCTTCCACTGAAAAAGATGCCTTCAGAGATCAACTTTCCACTCCTAAATATCCCCTCTCCATTGCCCAAACTCAGCAATCTTACCTGATTTATTGGTAGCCAGGCTATGAACACGGGGAAGAGCCAGCTTCAAAGGAATGGAATCCCAAGAAATATCCTCCCAAAAGAGGGCCCTGTTGCCGTTGCCTATGTTAACGAAGAACCCCTCTTTTAAGACCTTCAAGGAGCTGGAACCTTCAAGGAAAAGACTCCCCACTGCTCTAACGAAAAAAGACGACGAAGAAGAAAATTTTATCGACTACCGAAGACTGTCAGACAGCTCCCCATATTTTGCACACACCACCCTTTTCCAAAGAGAACCCTCTTCCCTCCCATACCTCCACACCCATTTAGCTAAAAAGCTCCTATTCCTATCAAAGATGTGGCCTATACCAAGGCCACCATTCTCCTTCCTTTTGCACACCGAATTCCAGCTCACAAGATGCAATTTTCTTTTTTCCACCCCATCACCCCACAGAAATTTTCTTTGCACCTTTTCGAAGTTCTTAGCCACACCTTTCGGCATCTTGAAAACCGAAAGATAATAAATGGGCAAACTAGACAAAACTGCCTTAATGAGAACAAGCCGACCACTTTTATTGAGAAATTTACGCTTCCAAGGCGTCAACCTACTTTCCACACGACTCATAAGAGGTTTCTAGAAAGCTAATGAGCACGGTCTCGCTCCCAGAGGGAGGCCAAGATACGTAATGGGTAACGTAGCACTCTGACATTTAAAACAAGCCGCCTAATCCTCCACCACCCTCCCTTTTCCACCTACTAAAACCACACAAGATTTGTAGAAGTTTATACGTAACCCAAAAGTAAGCTCAAAACATCTCAGGATTCTTCTAGCATTTAGGAAATACGACAAATTAGGTTGAATGAATAAAATCATGTCATCCGCAAATTGTAAGTGAGACACGTGAACCTCATTATTGCCGAAAACTGCACCTTTAACCAATTTTCTGTCCACGGCTTTCCTAAAGAGCCCATTTAAACCTTCAATGGCAATGTTAAAAAGGAACGGAGATAGAGGGTCTCCCTGGCGAAGGCCTCTCTCAATCCCAAACTCGGACGTTGGACAACCATTAACCAAAATGGAGAGAGACGGGGAAGAAATGCAATTCCGAATCCAACTTCTCCACTTCAGACCAAAGCTTTCTAACATAATGTCCAGATAAGCATGATCAATGCTATCATATGCTTTCTCAAAGTCTAACTTAACCAGAAAGCCGCCTTCCTTGTCTTTTTTCCAAGAATGGATGATCTCCTCAGCAACAACAAAACCATCAATAATTTGTCTATTACTCACAAAAGCCATTTGAGACTCACCTATGATTGAGTTCATGACTCTTTTCAATCTATTTTCTAATACTTTCGCAAGAATTTTGTACTTAGAACTCACAAGACTTATAGGTCGAAAATCAGAAATTAACTCCGGGTTGCTACACTTCGGAATTAAGGTGATGAAGGTCTTGTTAAAACCTTTAATAATGGACCCATCTCTGTGGAATTCATGAATGAAATTCATAAAATCATTGCTGATCACATCCCAATTTGCCTTTACGAAATTTAGGTTCATCCCATCGGGGCCAGGAGCCTTATTCCCGTCACAAGAATTAAGCGCTTTCCAAACTTTATCCACATTGAAATCTACTTCCAAAGAATCTCTGTCTGAAACCGATAATTTATTAAAGGCCAAACCCGATAACTTCGGTCTCTCCCACTTCTCCTTAGAAAAATGATTCTTGGAAAAAATTAAAAATGCCATTCCTAACCTGAAGATACTCGGACAACCTAACACCATCCACAGAAATCTCACAAATGTTGTTCAAGCTTCTTCTTCCATTCGCCAAATTATGGAAGAACTTTGTATTCCTATCACCATCTTTTAACCAATTAACCCTTGATTTTTGCTGCCACATTTGCTCCTCTAATCTAATATGGTGCCAAAGCTCTGACAAAAGATCCCTCAGTTTCTTTGTTCTATGCACATCCCAGCCTAAAACAGCAGCCTCTCTATCAATATCAGCAAGCTTACCTTACAAACCAGAAATCTCAGACCCATGCGACTTACTGGAGAGAAACCATCTCTTCACACAGAATTTAGACGTTTTTAATTTGGACGAAAGAATGAAGCTAACCCTGCCCAATTCCTCTGCGCCATTCCTCTCTGACCTCTTTCATAAGCTCCTTTTCCTCTAGCCAATTATTATAGAACCTAAAAGGACAAGGGCCCCTTCTGACTTTCTCTTCCCCAATCATGATCGGATTATGGTCTAAAAATCCATCCAACTTCCCCCAAGAAGCCAACTCTCTGAAATTCGTCCACGTAAATCTAATGCCTTCCAAAGGAATATCCACTAGCTTTGCCTGGGCTAGAAAAGATTGGAAATTCCTTATTGAAACCATATTATAGACACTACCTTTCCTTTCCGACGTATCCAACACCGTATTGAAATCCCCACCGATGCACCAAGGGACCTGAAACTGAGCTTTAGAGTTGATAATAAAATCCCACAACTCCATTCTTCCATTTTCAACATTCGTAGCATAAATGTTACAAACAACCATGAGCCGTTTCGGATTCTGCAGCTCCCCTTCAAGAATAATACACCGGTTATTCGCAATGCAAGATCTCACCACAAATTTGAATTCATTCCACAAGACAATCAAACCCCCCGCTCTACCAATTGCATCCACACCCACACCCCTAGTAAGAACTTTCCCACCCAAGGACCGAATAACTCCCCTATCAAAATTCTGTAATTTTGATTCTTGAATAAACAGGAAAATAGGATTATGAATTCTCACCAAGCTCCTTATCATCCTTCTCTTTTCTAACCTACCCAAGCCCTTAGCATTCCACGAGATAGCTAACATAAAGAAAAAAAAGAGACCAAGAGAAGCACGAAGGACAAAACCTTAATTCCTTAGCTTGTCCTCATCCTCCCTCTCCCTTGACACTAGGATATCAATCATTTCTTGTTCTTTACCATTAAAGTCAACTCCAAGCGCTGCACCCACCTCTATAACTTTTGACACTTCCTCCTCTACGAACCACGGTTCCTTATCTCTTGAAGAGTCCTTGTTATTCAAATTGATTCCCCTAGCCACGCTTTCTTCAATAATTCTAGCCATCTCATTGTCTAAGTTCCAAGTAACCTTGTTCACAATCCAATCCCCATCAACCGCAACTTTACTGCTGTTGCTCTTCTTCGAATTCCTTGTTTACATGTTGTGGAGTTTCACCGGGTTGCTGCCTCCCTTTAACAACGCTAGATTCTTCTTCCCTTCCCTATTGACAGCCTTATAAACCACTCCATCCCCCATCCGTATGTCTGTGGAAGTAGAGGAAACTCCTTTCTCCAATTGAGAACGTAAACTTTCTTCACCAGAAGACCTTGAAGAATGAACATGGGTCTCTTGATCATAAATAACGATTTGTCCCATAACCTCATTGGTAACTGGAAGCCCACTATTATCTTCTTCTATAAAGGAGTCCATGCTTTTAAATTGGGCCTCTAATACTTCTAAACAAGGGCGCTCATCTTCTTTCTCTTGATGTCTCATAGTTGTTGGGCCCTCTTGTAGAGAGTCGCGGACCTCTTTATCAAGCCCAACATTCTTAGAACATTCCCCTTTCCACTGATTGCTAAAGTTGTTTCTTAAATCCCCTGTTTCCGCCTCTGAAAAAGTCCAACTGCTCTCCTCCTCACCATCTCCTCGACGCCCATCACTTCTGCTTTTACCAATCACTAGCTTCGCATTGTTCCCATAGAAACCTAAAGGTTTTACCTTCGATTTACGCACCCAACTGCCTTTCCCTTTCTCAGGGGTTTTCAAAGAATAAGACATCTTCACATTTCTTTCCCTATTGACATCAGGGAAGTTTTGACTTCTGCCGCTACCTTTTCTGACTTCTTCTCTTGCCCATACCCTATGATTAGATTGTAACTCCAAACTTAAGCTTTTATCTTTGACCACTTTTCTAACCTGCCCTTCTCCTCCCCCTTTCCTTTTGTCCTTTTCCTGAGATTTGGCCTGGATTGAGACTGCTTCCAAATCCTCCAGGTTGTCTGTTCCTTCCATATCAGCCAAAGGATTCAAATTCAAATCCTCATTGTGAATCCCCAAATGTTGATACACCCATGCCTTATCCACAGGATTTTGGTCTTCTGATAATCTCATCGAAAATGTGCCGTGATCTGTACTAACCTTTATTATGTGTGGCACCTACTGGGACGGATCCATTAACACCAACACCCTTCCTCTATCTAAACTTTTCTTTAGCACCGTATCTTCTTCTACTAAAAGAGGTTCACCTACTAAACCTCCTAATTTCAAGAAGAAGTTAGAGTTCCAGCAGAAAAGAGGAATCTCTTTGCAAACAATCCAAACCAGTTTAGATTTAGGAATGAATGACACATTCCAGTTAGTCATTGAACTAAAGCAATCCTCCCAAAAGAACCGATTTGCCATGAATCCATTCCTATCAATTTGAGTCTCGAAACCCCATAAAACATGATTGTCGCCTAAATAGGATGTTTTGAAACTAAAACCCCTAGCCTTGAGTCTATTCCTTGCATTCTCGAAGTTAGAGAAAAC
This sequence comes from Acer saccharum, assembly GCA_030490815.1. Lineage (NCBI taxonomy): Eukaryota > Viridiplantae > Streptophyta > Magnoliopsida > Sapindales > Sapindaceae > Acer > Acer saccharum. The sequence continues at coordinate 54,811,710 of CM059866.1, forward strand.
AGAGAGGGTACCTATGGCACATTTGGAAAGCACTCCTTTTCCTCATTTCTTTCTAGCCAGCTCATCGTAATGTTCTTTTCTACCTTATTAAAAACTCTAGAATGATCTTGATTCTTTTGGTCGTATACCACCTCTGCATATGATCTCTCACTAGTAGAAGCGAAAGTGTGATACCCTTTTCCCCTGACATCCAAGGAAGTGCTCCTGCCACTAGTTCCTCTGGATCGTTCAGCTTCTCTCTGATATCTCCCTATCGAACCTGTTCCCTCCTTCCTTCGCCTGTCCCAATCAGTAGTCGCTACCTTTGTGCTAATCGGCCAACTGTATACATGCATCCCATTAGTCATATTTGCCACCTTCTGAGCTTCTTCTCTAGAACCAAATCAAATGAAAGCATATTAGCTCTTCCTAGTGGTATTTTTTCCCGACAGAAAGACATCTCTAACTTTGCCGAACACCTTAAAAACTCCCCATAAGCACTCTGTATCAACCTTTGGATTAAGATTATCCACAAAAATTGAAACAAGATTCTCTCTAAAATCTACTCTTTCTTTCTTCCAGCGCATGTCAGAGGTTCTCTCTCTAGAATACATTTTTCTCTCTCTAACTTGAAAGTCTGCTCAATCTCTCCACCGAAATAAAATAAAATAAAATATAAATAACAATGGAGAGATCGAGAGCCTTTCCATCACTCCCATTGCAACACAAACCAAATCCACACCAAGAATCTATATCATCCTCCACGAACTCAAATAAGCACCCAGAAAACTCCAAGAAATCAAATCTTTTTCAAACCCATCCATGTTCAACTTCAATTCAATCAACCTAGTTATTCAATCAAACTCCCCACAACACGCAATTAGGCTTGGTCTCTTAACTCTAAACGTCCATAAACAAAACTTACATACATGAACCGAAACACAAAAGAAAAAAAAAATGTGTAGCCCAAATCTCTTGATGGGTGCAATTGCAATTTGGGATGCTGAAGAAAAATATCTATGGAGATAATACAGAGTTGGCGGATCTCACTCACATTGAGATGCACTTGCTTGGCCACTAACTTAAACTCCAGCAAATGGCGATGATTGGCTCTATTTCAGATGGATATGAATAGAGATATATGGAGCACAAAGAGATGTATATACGTATATATTTTACCTTTTAATTTATCATTATTATTTTTTTTTTTGGTGGTAATCGATGAGGTTGGGATGTTTGAAGATTGTGGGTTTAGTGGATGGAATTTGTTGTAGATGACTTGAAGTTAATAGTGCGATTTTTTATGGTTGGATTTGAGTTTTTTTTCCTAGATCTCTGATTTTAGATTTCATAGATTTTTTTAGTATTTATTTTTATTTATTAATTATTTAATATTTGATTTCAAAAAAAATTATTTAATCTTTTAATATATATATATATTTTATTTTAAAAATGAAAATAAGGGGCAGTTTAGACTTTTGACACCTTTGACTGTTGACCGTTGACCGTTAGAACTTAACGGAAGAAATCTAATAGCAGAGGATGTTCGTGCAACATTTCTCAAATGTTAGGAAGAGTTCATGTAAATATGCCCAAATGTGCCACATGGGTGTAATTATATTATATCTAATCCTAGGGGTGTTTGTGTAATTCGCCCAAAAATCAATTATTTTTTTTCTTATTTGAAAAAATTTACAATTTAATTGTTTTTCCAAAAAAAAAAAAAAATTTCCTAATTCAAAAAAATAAAATAATAATTAATATCAATTTAATAAAAATGTAAAAATAAAAAATTAGTCATTTAATGTCTAGTCTCTCCATCGGTTGTGCCTTTTGCACAATAAAATTTACCGGATAATGCGATCTCTCCACCATCAGCTTTCAGCCTTTCACCATGGACATCCTTCACCGATCGCAAGCATCGATCTCTTATTGCTCAAAGATTCAAAAATCTTGAGCACCTAGAAAATTCAGGCCATAATTTTAAAACCATAATGATCAATAAATTGTTAAATTAAAGCATAAAGATTCCCAAACCCAAGAGAAACGAGAAGAAACTATTGTCAAAGGAAAAGGCAACCAAAAAACCAACTAACATTACAAAATTATATCTACACTGAAAATCGTGGGTTAAACACAGACAAGAAAATATTGCACAATTAAATCTAGGGTTTTATTGAAAACTAACTCCTTTGGGAAGCTCAAGTTGAATACTAACCCCTTTTTGAAAATTTTGTAAAACTAACTCTTTTTTCATGTGTAAGTACTACTTTACCCTTACTAACTTCTTTCTCTCTACTCATTTTATTCCCATTCTTTTCCTCACTTTTTTCTCTCCCCACCACAACATCACCAGACCACATTCGACTCTCACTCTCTTTCTCCTCTCCATAGTTTTTCCTTTTGTTCTCTCTTCCTTCATTTGTCGAAATTAAGCAACTTCAACTCGAAATTAAGTTAGATTGTGTTGAAAGCTTCCATTATTCATCAACCATAAAGGTTCCTTTTATTGAAGCTTTGAGGTGAGTTTTTTTTTTTTTTTTTTTTTTTTATTTTTTTTTTAAACTTTTTTACTTTATACTTATCTTCAATATCCAATTTAGTTGAATGTGTGTAATATTTTTGTGAAAATAGTTTACATTTACATAATAAAGCATGGGTCTTGTTTGAATTTGATGTTGTTGTGATCAATTTAAAGTTTATAATTATATTTAAAGTTAATTTCTTATTAAAATGTCTTACTTACTTAGATTTGTGTATTAGGGTTCTTTATTTTTGTGAAAATAGTTTACATGAATGTAATAGACCATGTCTTGGTTGAATTTGATGTTGTTGTGGTTGATTTTCCATTGTAGTATTGAATTTAAACAATTGAAACTATTTTTTTGAAAATGTGTCCAACATTATTTTCCCAACGCCGTTAGGAATTCCCAAAACACTGTTTGGAACTCCCAATGTTGTTATAAATTCCCAATGCTGTTAGGAATTTCCATAAGACTGTTTGTAATTCCCAACCGCCAATAGGAATTCCTAATGGTGTTCGGAATTCCTAAAATTCCCAATGCCGTTAGGAATTCCCATAACACTGTTAGGAATTCCTAACAGCAGTTGGGAATTCCAAACAATGTTAGGAATTCCTCTATCCGATCAAAATGGAAATGTACGGCATCAATTCCTCTATCCGATCAAAATGGAATAAACATGTTTTATATTGTAGTTGTTGATAGTTGCTATTTAATTTTGTGAAATTAACAGACAATGTTGAATATGTATTTTTATGTTCTATCATTTTTTTTCCTTTTAATTTTACATGTTTATTTGTAGGTGGCTGGATGGCACGAGACGTTGGTTATGTAGTATTCAAATGTTACAGACCAGGTGTTTATAAGTCATGGAATGGGTGTGAAGTAAAAATCAACAGATTTGAAAGAAGTTTCATGAAGTCCTACAACTCCCTATCAAGTGTAATGTTTATTATTGTGTAATGCAAGTGTTGTTTGAAAGTGTTGTGTAATAATGTTTTTTCACACTTGTTAACTATTATGGATTGAATTGATTCCACAATTTTATATGCAGCTTTTTAGGGATTAATTTTTTCCAGTTGCCTTGTTATTATGGATTAAATTGCTTGAGATGAAACAATTGTGTTTCACTATAAAAGAGGTTCACTATGTGCAATTGTGTTTATAATTGTAATCTACATAGCCGGATTTGTTGCATCTATCACAATCAGATGGCAACTGATCCATTCTTGTCTTTGTCTTTGTCTCTTGTCTTTGTTGATGTACAATGATGCAAATGGAAATTGGTCCATTCTTCTTCATGGAGAATTCTTTACCACTTAATTCATGAATTCTCTACCCTGTCCTTTTACAGTTGCTTGTATGAGCTTAAAATTTCAATAATTGACACTGATTATGGACTTGTTTGTTAGCAGTATTAACCTTTTTTTTTTTTTTTTTTTTGGAAGAAGTTAGTAATATTAACTTAACAGCTCTGATTAGCACAAATTAACAATTTTCATAAGGCATGAAATGTAAATCAATTTATTTCTAGAAGTTTCCCAAAGCATGTTGTGCGGAAGAGGGATAGTTGCGCCTCTGTCAACTTTTGCTTAATCAACTTTATAGCAGTCAATGACGAAGCACTGTTTATCTTCACCATGAAATGTTCTGCAACCTTTAATAACAAATCAACCTCTTCTCCCATTTAATTATCCATAAATATAACATAAAACCATTATAAAATTTATATCGGTACGCATGTTTTAATCGAATAAGCAATTTAAGGTGATAATTGTTACTGTAGTTCAGAATTCCAAATGCAGCTGGAAATTCCAAATTGCTGTTGGGAATTCCTAATTGCTGTTGGGAATTCCAAACGCAGTTAGAAAATCCCAACAGCTGTTAGGAATTCCCAATGGCAGTTTGGAAATCCTAACGGCAGTTGGGATTTCCCAACAGCAGTTGGGATTTCCGAACGTAGATAGGAAACTGATCGCCGCAAATGTGGTACGCGATAGTTCTATAAACTACCGGTAAACGATATGCGTGCGAGTTTCTACCCTTTCGCAAGTATACGAATCGTTCGCCACGTATAGTGGTTACGAGTAAGGGTATCGTTCCCATGGAGGAAGTGTGTATACGTAAGTCGGTTCTACGCCTATGTTATAGTCACGCTATTTACACTATAAACACTAATTACATGCATAAAAATAAAGGGAAGATGGTGGCAAGGCAAGTTAACTAACTATGAGCTAATGATTACACTAAGAATGGTATGAATTAAATTATAACTAAATTATACTAAATTTAACTACAACTAAGGGTTGTCATTCCTTAGCAATTAACTAACCTATCAACTAAGTTACCACTACAATTAACTAATTTAACTAATTTAACACTAATTAACTAAATTAACTAAACTCATGCATGGTCATGCAAGAGTGAGGATTGAATATGCAAATGCTAGGAAATAATGTTCATGCAATAAATCCAATTCCTAGTTAATGGCAATATGCTTACAAGATTGGTTTTCACCAACCTAAACTAGGATTAAGACACATACATAAATGATCATCCATGCATGTTATTGAAATCTCAATTAGTCTAAATCCATTACATATCAATTAATTGATTAATCAACTAACATGTATATATTAAACACAAGCACATAAACACATCAACCAACTATTGAATATTATTACAATCTCATCAAAATCCCAACATAAACATATAGTTACAACAACAACAAACTAAAGAAACCAAGAAGATAAAGAAGACAACACAAACTCTTGGTGAAGTCCTCAAGCTAGCTAGGCTTCTCCTTGACCTTCCCAAGCTTGGAAACAATGGTGGTTTGTGAGATTGGAGGTTGATTAGGCTATTCTAGGGTAATTTGTATGTATTGGGTGTAAGTTTGGATATTAGGGATAGTGTTTAGGGTTAAGAGAGAAGAATATATATATAGGGGAGTGTTTTGGGTGTGCAAAATGGCTGAGTCGGTCTGGTCGGCGGGCTTGGATCCCCTGGAAGGCGGGCTCTTGCCCGCCGCACGAACCCGCCGAGCGAACTCGCCTTGCCATCGGAGGCCTCTTTCCCGCCGCGTGAACCCGCCTTGCTTTGGCGACTTCAAACCTTCGGGAAGGTTGGAATATTCCCGCCTTCAGAACCCGCCTTGGCTGGCGAATTACGTTCTGCACCCTGATCTTTATCCTATTCACGGAATCTTCAATAATTTTCCAAATTTTGCACTTTTGCCCCTGATTTCACCATATTGACAACAATGCCCCTAAACTTCCCTAATTACCTGAAACACTTATTTATTCCATTAAATACCCGGTTTTACCCGAGAAACAAGTACAAAAATATAGGAAAAGGGAGCGCTAAATGTGAACATTTGGAGCGCGATCAGAAACCAAAATGCAGTTAAGAATATCAAACCTAAGAGTATACAACCACTACAAGATCTAATCCAAACATTCAAACATCACCAAACCCAGCACTATAGGAACTCAACCATAACAATGAGATGGCAAAAACATGGACCAGTATACTTGTTATAATTTCATTTCATTTACAGGAACTCTAAACCTAGCAATATAGTAAATCAAACATCACTATGCCAAAATTAAACCAAAAGATGCCATATGCCAACTTGACAATAGTTTTGAAGAATTTGATCAATAAACTAAATCAAGTGTTTACGGTATTCAAAACTGAAATCAATACAATACTGATATAAAGAAGGGAAAATTGTATTTTAGTTCCTGTAGTTTGCCTTACTCTGGGTTTTGACGACACGTCGTTGCGATGTCGGTCAAAAGATGAACATTTAAGTTTGACCTCGCTAGCGCGTGAGTCACAGGGACTAGCACAACGGCAAGTGAGGGTATCGTTCCGTAGGGAGGTGGGATCCGCCGACCGTCATCGGTTCTAACTATTATTACAACACTCCGAGAGAACTCGTGTGTTACGTTTGCGGAAAAGTAAGTAATAATATAAATAAATAAACTAACTACCATAATATATACATGGATAGAATGGAATGGAGAGATGCATGAAATGTGGTTACGCTAGGGCAATGACTCAACCGTAACAATCCACATAATTAAGCTCTAGACTCAGTTAGTCCCTCAATATGCAAGTATATCATAGGCTCGTGTCCCCTTAATTGATCTCTAATCTCTCGAGTCTTAGAAATCACATCCACACATACAAAGTACACATGAATTCATTAAGTGCCGTGGCACACACACAAGAGCCCTGTATGCCAGCCTAGTGTATCTCTCACTGTCTGGTCATATACAGTGGTTATTTCGTTGGGCATTTAATGCGCAACCGCGTGGGCCATACTACAACCAATAATTCATTCACAATGGCTAACCAAATACGGGATGGCAACCAAGTGAAAGCATTAAGAATACGAGGTACCCATACAACACGTATGTTATATGCTCGTGTCCCCTTAATTAATCTCTAATCCCTCTCGATGTCTTAGAGATTACATCCATTCATAAATGCTTGGATTCATTAAGGACTGTGGGACACACACATGAGCTCTACACTCCAGCCTAGTGTATCTCTCACTGTCTAGTCAAATGTAGAGGATATCACGCTGGACATGTTAATGTGAACCACACAATATATAACACATAGCCTAAATATCATCCACAAGGTGGCTAACCGAGTGAAAGCATTAAGCAATGAAATACCCATATAACTACACAAGCACAAGAGGAATTCAGTTTATCTTTACTCTAGATACAGATTCGGTTTTATCAATCTCCCTAGGATGGCTAAAAATGGAAACAAGCTTACCAAACAACTACATGCAACAAGTTGGTTGTTATACATTAAGACCATTCAATTTAAGCTAGGGGTTCATTCTCTTGATTTGGGAATTATCCCTAAATCAATTCATCACTCAACCCAAGCCATTGGTGAGCAATTGTGCCTTTGAAACAAAGACCTATTAAGTACAAGAATATAGAACCAAAGTCTAATTTAGCAAATACATGCATCAATCAAACTTCTCCCACTCTTTAGAGCTAATACTCAACACTCAAATCATTCTATACATGGTATTTTGGATCATCCATCAATCAATCAACAATCATGGGATGTTAAATTACTCTACTCATAAATTAAATTACACTACTCCTAATCCCATTCATGGACACATATCAATTTAGACCCATCACACACATGAATATCACAACAAGATATTTAATCATGAATAAAACAAAGAGTAGAACAAAACTCAAAGAACATAAGAGCAATCATACATATATTGCAATAATTGTAGGTTTACAAAATCCCCAAATTGGTGGTTACACAATTAAAGAAAACAAGAAATACAAAGAGAATGAGTAAAATGAGATACAACCCTTGAAGAAATTCCTCCAAGAGCTCCTTTCCATGCTTGGCTCGAAATTGGTCAAAAAAAACCCTCCTATCTCTTTGCAATCTACTCTCAATTGTGGTAGAGGAAGTGAAAAACGTGGTGGTGGTGATGTATGGTAGCCTCCCATGGAGGAAAAACCTCCATGGGAGCTTGGATCCTCTTCTTATTTAGTGAGAAAGTGAAGAAGGTGAAGAAAATGGAAGAAGGAGAGAGTGGGGCGGAAGAGAGAGAGAGGGGGGTTAGGGATTCTGTGTAAACTGAAGAGAAAAGGGGATATATATATAGTGGGGAGAAGGGTTTAGGTCAGAATTGAGGGGAAAAGACGAAAATGCCCTTAAGTGGCAGATTTTTGGGGGGTCTTGCGGGTGACTTTCCAGCAGCGCGCAAATATTGGAATCACAATCTTGAAGAACCGTTGGAAAGAAGACCTCTGGATCTTTCCAACCATATATAGCACAAAACCCAGTTCGATCGGAGGAGAGAGATATGGCCCCCGCAAGTTGAGTGTTCTGCAGGAGACTTTCGTCGAAATTCCGCCTTGGTTTTGCGCCCTATTCTGCGCCCTAAGCCGCAGAATTGCAAAAATGTGATGTTCTGGTCCCTTTATGCGCCCTTTTCTACGGCCCCTAATCGCAAAACAAGGGAGCATAACCAACTTCTTGAAATTGCACTTTTGCCCTAGAATTTCTCTATTTTTGCACTTTAGCCCCTGTGATGAAAAATTACCAGAAACACTTATTTAAAACGTTAAATACCCGGTTTTACCCGGAAAACAAGCATAAAAGATAAAGTAAGGGGCTACACAACATGTAGAAATATGAGTTATCAGGTTTAGTCCATGGTTTTTTGGTATTGTAACTTTCAGTCCATCATTATTCTGACAATATGAATTCCAGTCCCTACCGTCCAATTCTGTTAGGGTTTTGTCAAGTCAACGAGGGTCAATGAGGGTAAAAAAGTAAAATAACATCAGATATTCTAGAAGCTTATATAACCAGAGGGTAGAATAGTAATTTACAAATTAATTTTAAAAAAACAAATAAATATTATTAAATTAAATAATAATTAAATTTTAAAATAATTAAATAATATTAAAATAATTATTAAAATATACAGAAAATGAATATATATATATATATATATATATATAAAACTAATTAATATATATATATATATAACCGATTAAAAAATGAAAAAATAAATAAAACTAATTAAAGTTATAAATAAAACTAATTAAATTTATAGTAAATTAAATTTAAAAACATGACTAATTAAATTTAAAATTAAAAACAAACCAAGATCTCATCTTCATTCTATCAAAACCCTTACCCACATTCAATCAAACACCACACCAGATTCAACCATCACCAAACCGATCTAACCACCCCTTCTCTTCTCTCTCAAACAAACATCAATCAACCTCTCAAACACCACCATTTAAGCACCACCACCATCTGTCTCTCTCATCTCTCGATCTCCCTCTATCTCATCTCATTCTCTCAATCTCTCTCTGTCTCATCTCAGTCTCTCTCGCCGCTGTGCTCCATCAATCTCTCTCTCTTGCTGCTGTGCTCCGTCGATCTCTCCCTCTTTGATGCGAGGCTCCGTCGATCTCTCCCTCTTTTCTGCGACGCTTGTTGTTGCCGGTGTTCAACTATTTCACTTTTGCTCACTGATCACTGCCGTCACCGAATCTTCTTCTTGGCCTCACTGCCGTCACCGAATATTTGTCTTCACCGTCTCACACACACACACACACACACACACACACACACAAGCAGAGAAGAACCAGATCATTTTGGGGCCGGTGTTCAACTATTTCACTTTTGCTCACTGATCACTGCCGTCACCGAATCTTTTTCTTGGCCTCACTGCCGTCACCGAATATTTTTCTTCGCCGTCTCACACACACACACACACACACACAAGCAGAGAAGAACCAGATCATTTTGGAGGGGTTTTGATCGATCTTGATTTTGGTTTAAGGTGATTTTAAGTTGATTTTGGTTGTTGGGTTTTAATTTGATCGATCTTGGGTTTCAATCGATCTTGATTCTGGTTTAATGTTGGTTTGATGGGTTTTAATTTGATCGATCTTGGGTTTCGATCGATCTTGATTTTGGTTTAATGTTGGTTTGATTTTAATTTGATTTTGGTTGTTGGAAGGAGGAAGAAGGAAGAAGATATTGCGTTTATCTGGGTTTGGTGGATCAGCATAATTTTTTAATTTTTTTCTTATGGTGGATCTAATGAAGAGTAGGTTGGGTGATGATTGTTGTGTTTGTATTGTGTTGGATTTAGTTGTGAATGAAAATAGATGGGGATATGAATTTTTTTTTTGTGTGGAATTGATGAAGAAGATGAAGGTGATGATCTTAGGTTTTGGGTTTGCAGATTTGAAGATGGTGGTGGTGTAGATATGGAAGAGATGATGTTTGCAGATTTGAAGAAAGTGGTGGTCTATATTTCCAGATTTTGATCATGTTGCAGACTTGCAAATGAGGTTTTTAATATTTAATTAAATTAAATTTATTAATTTAAATGCATTTAATATATATATTATTATATTTTAATGTATTTATTAATTAGGGTAAAATTGTAAATTTCTATTATATAAATTTTGTCCTTAAGGGTATTATAGTCTTTTTAGAGGGAGCAGCATTCATCAGGGGTATTATAGTCATTTAGGCCGATTGACATAGCAGAATCTGTCTTTTGACGGATTCTGTCACAGAAGGACTAAAAGTTATAATAAAAAAAACCGTGGACTAAATCCAAAATAAGGCAAACTACTGGAACTAAAATGCAATTCTCCCTATAAAGAATCAAAAGGAGCCATCATTAAAAAAAAAAAAAAAAAATCCAAACTAAACCAAATTCAGCTTCAGTAACTCAATGTGGAGGAGAATCAACGCAAAAAATCAATGGAAAAAAATCAGCAAACAATTGAACGTAACAAATCAATGCCAATGCAAAACGCAAAAAAAGTCAGCTTCTTGATATCCCCAACGCAATAAAATAAAATAAAATAAATAGGGATTCAAAACGAATAACTAAAAGGGGCAAATTCAACACAAATATCACAACACATTGAACATGTAGGTTGGTCTAATCACCCTATGAACTATTCATAATATTTTATTCCTTGTGTATAAAAAATATCTTATTTAAACTAATCAAAAATAGTAACATTTCCATGATATATAAGTGTGGAAATATAATTAAATTAAGCTGCTTAAATTAGATAACACAGTAACATTCCATGATATTTTTTTTTTTTTTTTGAAAAGGCACAATATTATAAAGGGCAACCAAGGTCACCAAGCCACAAAGCAACGAAACAACAACCAAGCAGCCCCGAAAACAGAGCACAAAAGAGCCTATAAACAGAAAGAAGACAACACTCAAAACATTTCCATGATATATAAGTTGCCTATATCTATACTGTACACCCTCCTCCAAACTCACACCCAAAAATCGAAATCAAATTCTAGTTCCAACAACCCCACAACACACCCTCCTCTAATTTCAAACTCTAGTATGCTCTCTCTCAAGTCTCAAGTCTACTATGTATTCATAAATCATAATCATTAATGGCCAATTCCTCTGTTTTGTTTTAATTTGTTACTTTATAATTCTATTATCACCATTATTCTTCTCCTCACCATCTTCATGTCAAATGTTAGCCCTCCCTTTCACCCACTCCCATTCTAAAATCCAATTACCCTCCACCCACCACCTCCTCAAATCTACCATCACTAACAAGTCTCTCTGCCCCTCTCGCCAGGTAGCGATTACACTATCTCTTTCACTCTCTCTGCCGGCCCATCGGACACAATGAAACTCTTCGTCTAGAACACTCGAGGGTTGGGTAGCTCTTGAGCGTTCAATTCTCTGCGTCTCCAGAAGTAGGAGGTGCAACTGGAGCTTTTTTTTTTTTTTTTTTTAATTGAAACAAAATGCGATCACAATAAAATGGAAATGTGGCGTGTGAAGCTTGGTTTTATGGGAAAATTGGTTATAGACAGTATCAGAAAGGCTGGTGGTTTGTGTCTAATGTGGACCGACATAATTGGTGTTGATTTATTGTCTTATTCTATAGCTCATATTGATATTAAAATCAAAGATGTTAGTGACAAGGTGTGAAGGTTTACTGGCTTTTATGAACATCCGGACCAATCACACAGAAATCACTCGTGGTCTCTACTCTGAAGGCTTACTGGGATGTATAACCTCCTATGGGTTTGCATGGGGGATTTCAACGATATTTTATGTGAAGAAGAGAATATGGGTGGCATTAAGAAGAATTGGAGATACATGGCAAACTTTTGAAAGGCAATCGAGGATTGTAATCTTGAGGATATGGGATTCATTGGGCCTAGATTTACTTGGGGCAACAAGTGGGAGGGGTCTGTTGCTGTGATGGAGCGACTGGATAGGGGTTTTTGCTGTAAAAATTAGAGGAACCTCTTCCCTATTTTTGTGATCAAGCACCTTGAATTTTGGGGTTCTGATCATAGGCCCCTAATGCTTGAAATTATGGTTGATCCTGACATCTATAGGCTATTGAAGCGTAACAGTTTTTTTCTTTGAAGAATGTTGGAGCAAAGAAAGTGAGTGCAAAGACATTGTGAATTATATTTGGAGTAACAACAGAAGTGGGAATTGGGTGGAGGAAATCTTGGCTATTATTAATAGTTGCGGCAGAAGATTGAAGGCATGGAATATGAGGAGAAAAAGAGATATACGAACTGAGCTTTAAAGAAAGAGAGAAGCACTCAAGAAGGCTACTGAATTTGATTCCCCTATTTCATGGAAGATTGTGAATAAATTGGAAGGTGAGTTGAACAAGGTCCTGGATGTGGAGGAAATATATTGGTGTCAGCGAACTAAAATGGAGTGGCTTAAATATGGCGACCGAAATACCAGGTTCTTTCACTTCAAAGCCTCTGCTAGAAAAGCGATAAATAGAATTAAGGGGCTAATCGATGAGGGTGGTTAGTGGAAGGTGGCAACTAATGAAGTCGAAAGAATTGCTTGTAAGTATTTTGATAAGTTATTTTGTACAAGTAACCCATCTGATGGGGATTTAGTTAAAGTGTGGGATGGCATGAATGGGAAAATCTATGATCAATCACTTCAAATGCTAAATATGGCGTTCACTAGTGAGGAGGTGAGAAAGGCCGTGTTTGAGATGAGTCCGGTGAAAGCCCCGGGGTGTGATGGATTGCCAGCCTTATTTTACCATAGGTTTTGGGATACGATTGGTCATAGTGTTATTAAAGCATGTTTGCAAGTTTTGAACAGTTAAGAGTCGGTTGAGAAGTTTAACAAGACAATTATCACTTTGATCCCGAAGATACAAAACTCGTCGAAAATGGAGGACTATAGGCCTATAAGCTTATGCAACGTGTTGTACAAGATTATTGCAAAAGTTATCACCAATAGGCTAAGAAAAGTAATGGGTGAAGTTATTTCAGAAAATCAGTGTGCCTTTATCCCTGGATGATTAATCTCAGATAATACTATAGTTGGATTTGAGTGTCTCCATAGAATCAAGAGAAGGAAGCAGAAAAAGGGATCCATGGCGATAAAGTTAGACATGTCAAAAGCTTATGATCGGATAGAGTGGAAATTTCTAGATGGAATGATGCATAAGATGGGGTTTCCGAATAAATGGGTGAATATGGTAATGAATTGCGTATCGTCTGTCTCGTATTCTATTAAGATCAATGGTGAATTATGTGGGAATATTAAGCCAACGAGGGGGCTAAGGCAAGGTGACCCTCTCTCACCATTCTTATTTTTATTCTGTGCAGAGGGGCTCACTAATCTGATTCAGAAAGCTCAAGATAGTGGAACTTTGGCTGGTTTCAAATGTAGTAGAGATGGGCCTGTGATTTCCCACCTTTTTTTTCGCTGATGATAGCCTCTTGTTTACCCGAGCAAATGATGAGAATTGTGTGACTGTTAGAAAGATTTTGGATGACTACGCGAGAGCTACGGGACAAGTGATAAATTTTAACAAATTGGCAATTTGTGTCAGTCCTTCTCTTCCGCCTAATGAGGGTAAAAGGTTGGCTACGATGGTTGGCATGAATCTTGTTGAGTGTCATGAAAAGTACTTGGGCTTGCCATGTTTTTCTGGAAGAAGCAAAAGAAGTCTGTTTGCTAATATCATCGATTAATTTTTGGGGAAAACAAAAGGCTAGGGAGAAAAGATGCTCTCCATTGGTGGTAAGGAGATCCTTATCAATGCTATTATCCATGTAGTACCCTCCTATGCTATGACAATGTTCTGGCTGTCTAAGGGATTGATACATGAAATTCAACAGTTATATGCTAGATTTTAGTGGGGAAGTAATGATAATAGGAAGAGGATGCATTAGTGTACATGGAATCAGCTTTGCAAACCCAAAAGCGGGGGGGGGGTGGGTGGGCGCTCGAATTTCATGATTTTGAGGCATCTAACAGAGCTCTTCTTGCAAAAAAGGGGTGGAGAATTATCAAAAAGTCGGATTCTTTAGTGGCCATAGTTCTAAAGGGCTGTTATTTCAAAGAGTGTAATTTTATGGATGCCACAAAATCTTCCTCGGCTTTGTACGTTTGGAGCAGTATTATTTGGGGGAGAGGAATTCTGGAAGCTGGTATGCGATGGAGAGTGGGAGAGGGAAAATTGATTAAAATTTATACTGACAAATGACTGCCAAGACCTTCTAAATTCACAATTGTTTTGTGTTAGGATTTTGAGTTGTGTTGACACTATTCTATATAAAAACGTCATTTCCTTTGTATTGATTAGTTGTCTAGGATTCACGGATCACAAGCTTCAAGGAAGTTGGACAACACATCAAGCAAAGTGAAGCCTTCAAGAGGAGAAAACATCAAAGGTATACTTAGACTTCTTTCCTCTTGCAAGGCCTTTAGGCACACACACACATAATTCATACATATGTGTCCTTGCATCATAGTGCAAACATTTGGTATAACACATTCACACACATTTGAAGTATGCACATGCATTGGTCTCTTATGGACAAACATTGTAGAATTGCATGTTTTATGACTATCTCTTTGATATGGCATACTTATGTGAATTTGCGTTTATTTGTTTGTGTGTCTTGTATTTTGGACTTGAACATGTTCTTATATGATTCCTTATTGAGTCCCGGTCGTTTCGGTTACTCATTCATAAGGTTTCGAGTCCAAACGATGTAGCTACGCTAGTTCTCATTCGATGAGTTGTCTTCGTCGTCATTTTCCTAGATGAATTCTCAACCTTTTTGTAGAGTTTTGTAGTCACCGTTGTATGTGAGGGAGTCACATTTTGTAATTCAAAAATGGATTTGAATTCAGAGTTCGGATGCCCGAATACAGCTAAAGAATGCGAGAGGTGCACGGGAGAAACTAGCGAGGCAAGTGGCCAAGCTAGGCCACCTCGTGTAGAGGCCATGGGGCCCACGGCCAGACCAGCCCTCTGGTCCCGTGTGGCCCACGCACCCCACATGGGCCTAGGCTGAGGTGGCCTATTTTGATTGGCTGAAATCTCCTTTCTCTCTCCTCCTTTTAAATACTCCATTTCCCTCCCATTTCATTCTAAGAAGGTAATTTGAAAAACACTAAAGCTAAAATTTTCTTTCCAACTTTCTCAACTTCCGAATACCATAACTTTCTCATACGAACTCAGAATTGAGTGATTCAAGTTGAAGAATCTTCGTATTCAAGTCCCCTACCTTCTCCAAAAAAGTTTGCAGCTGTTTGATCACATTTTAAGGTGGTTCTTCACTCAAAACCGAAACTGCACAGGATTCTTAGGTATTGAACTAAACTTTATGATTTCATCATTTTTTATCTTCAATTACCTAGGGTTTTCTTCTTCTATATGTATGTGTATGTATGATGAATGCTATTTGAAAAGATAGCTTCATAATCAAAGCTAATCAAGTCTAATTAGAGACAAGTATGAACTAGTTTTCTATTATTCTAGTTTTTCACATGATTGAGAGTTGTATTGTGCTTAGCTTGATATCTAGGGTTATTTGTGATTTGATTGACTTATTTTATGATTAATAACCTTATCATGTGCTTGGATCCTTTAATTGAATAAATTCTAGGATTAGCACATTTAATTTGTGTTTAAAGTTAACTAGGATTTAATTGATTATTCATTATATCCTTTCTCTAAATATGTGCTAGAATATTCATTGAATACATTTTGTGATTCTAGTATTTTTGTTGTTTGTGTTCTAAAGTCTTGATTATATGCTTAATGAACATGCTTTGTTTTCAAACTTTAGTAACATGAATAGAATCTAGGATTTGGCATGTTTTAGGTGTTTTGCATGCTCTAGATTTTTGTTCATATTTAAGATCTAGACAACTTTGTTTTATGAATTTTGTTGCCTATGTCTAGATCTTCATAAAGTGTATCTTATCCATACATTTCATATGCCCATGCATCATTTTGTTTGGTGTCATGTTTTGGATCATAAACTAGAAAAATGTACATTGTGTGCTCATTGATTATTTCTAGTTTCTATAGGATGTATTGATCATATATTCTATGTTGCATGTGTTTGCATCATTTGCATCACCTAGATCATTGCCTTGTGAAAGGTTGAAGCCTCTTGCAAAGTGAGTGAAGCTTTGTGGAAAGAGCAAGAAGTCTTGGTTAGGAAAGTATTCTAGATAACCAAGCAAGAAGACTTAGCTAGGAGTAGGAAACTCCGGATAACTAAGCAAGAAATCTTCCTAGAGGCTTGAGAGCCTTGGATAGAAAGTTGCTTCCTAGAGGTGTAGGACACATCTCGGATAGGAAGTAGGCTATGATCAGTCTATTTCTATGCTTATATTTTGCCCTTTTTGCTTATGTTTATGCTTGTTTATTGGGTCTTTTTGGTGGTTGATGTGTTTGTTAAGTCTTTGCAGGTCTCTTACCATAGAATTGTTGATCGGATCGTATTCTGGAGATGATAGAGTCAAATGATGCAGAAAGGGCATTTTTCTCCCATTTTCCGCGGCCCATGCCGCCCATCAGGCAGGTGCACCGCCGGCGGTGCAACAGGCGCCAATGATATTACCTTTTCCACCGGCCATGCCGCTCAAGAGGCAAGTGCCTACTAAGCGGCACGCCAGGCGAGCCATTCTAGTGTGTGGAGGTTACTTTTTCCGCTGCCCATGCAAGTGCCTACCCAGCGGCACGTTGAGCGGTGGACCGCCTCCTCGTCTTCTCGTCACTGCAGAAGACCTATAAAAAGAAGGGAATAAGAGAAAATAGGGGTCGACATATTAGACAGACAGAGAGAGTTTGAAGACCACCATTCTTTGATTCTTTTCATTCATTCCATCGGAGGAGATTACTTGGAGAGGAAGACGACGGAGATCGCAAGTCAGAAACATCACACCAAAATGGGTTCTATCTTCATCTCTTCTATACTTTTGTTCTCTCCATTGATGTGTAACTAAACCTTTATTAGGGGATTGATGTAACCAATTTTAGACAACTCTATGTAATCAATTAGTCTATCTTTTTGTTAATCAATTGGGTTTTAGTCTTGTCTATTGAATTAATTGCTCTATATTATTGATTCATATTATTTTGTGGCCTCAATTGATATGAGTTTGTGATTTAGTTTATCTTTGAGATTAGGGTTTGGATGTGAATGGCCTTTCCATTTGAATCACAATCATAAGCTTAATAGACTTGAAAATTAATGTTTGCATGGCCTTGTGGCATTGATTTGGCTTAGAGTTTTGTTCATAGGGATTTCATTACTACCACTTGACACATGGCCTTTGTGCGAGTGGTGGGAAGGAGATTCGTTCTTAATTGTTTATCAAAACAAGCCCTAAACTTTATTGAAGTGTTTATTGAGACTAATTGAGAGCATTGAGTGTCTAAGAGAGGTGCATCGATTCCCTAGTTCTCCCCATATATTCATTCTTTGATTTGTTTATTCGTTGATTTGATTTTCAGTTCAAATAGTCATAATTTAGATTAATCCTAGAGTTAAACAATCTTTCCAAAGAAAAGCATTATGCAATTTAGTTTTCGCATTTAGAGTCACCTTTGCTAGATTAATTGGTTTTAATTGATAAAATCGCCGATCCCAGTGAACGAACTTTCTTAATAAATTGAACACAGATTTTACTGCATCAATTTTGGCGCCGCTGCCGGGGATTGGTATAGATTCTATTAGTTGGATCTAGTTAGTTTAGGTTAGGTAGTGTGTGTCATTAGATTTTATTTTTTTAGTTTTTAATTATTCTCTTGTTTCATCTTACTTCGTGGTAGTTGTGTTTTTGGTGTTTCAGGTTTTACAGGTGTATGAACGGACGTCGTTCGCTTGGAGGTATTCTGATCCCTGCTAACGACGAGATTGACCGAGTAGGCCGAGTTGCTAGACAGTTTGAAGAGTTAGATCCTTTAGTTGAGGATATGGGTGATCACGGTGAGCAACGTGACCGGGTTATTCGAGCTGAAAGAGAGGATCATGATGAACAAGGTGTTCAGAATAGACAGGAAATTCGAGACAATCCACCGGGTCCTCCAAGACGTGCACTAGAAGATGAGATCAGACTAATGAGAGAGTCTGGACAGCCTATGTTGGGAGACCAACCTCAGCCTATTGTGTTAGATGCCTTAGCCAGGAGTTATGAGTTGAGGGGTAGCCATTTAACATGCTGCCATCTTTTCACGGTTTGGCAACAGAAGACTGCCTCCAGTTTATGAAGGATTATCAAGCTACAGTAGGGAATTTCCCGATGGGCCGATTGACAGAATAGCAGTTGAGGATGAGGTGTTTTCGGTACTGTATGAAGGACAAGGGTATCAAGTGGTACAATTCAGTAAGGGCAGGATCTTTGCGATCATGGGTTGATGTGTGTACTGCATTCTTCAACAGATTTTTCCCTGCCTCTAAAGCAAAAGAAGTCCGGATCAAGATAGCCAGTTTCAGTGAAGAAGATGGTGAGTCATTCCATGAAGCCTGGTCGCGATATAAGGAGCTGTTAGATCAGATTCCCCCTCACATGGTGACTGAGGAATACAAAGTCCGCACTTTTTATGATGGATTGACACCTTTCACACAGAACATTGTTGACAACGCCTGTGGGGGTATCATTACCAGGAAATCTGCTTTAGAGATTGCTGAGATATATGAAACTTTGGCTCTAAACTCCCAACATAGAAGTTCAATGGTCAGAAAGGGAGGTAAGTATGAGGTCAACCAGACAACTGGGGTGGAAATTCAGATGGCGAATCTAGCTAAGCAAGTACAAGCTATGATGGCCCAAAACTCGAATAGGGCTCAACAGCAGTTAGGGGTGAACTTAGTGCAAGATGGAGATGGGATACCATTTGAGACAGAGGAGGTTCAAGCTTTCAATTACCAAAGAGGGAGGAACGATCCTTACTCGAATACCTACAACCCTGCATGGCGTAACCATTCCAATTTATCTTATTCTAACCCTAACACTGCTCTTAATAGTCATCAGCTCATTCCACAGAACACTCAGGGAACAAATCAAGGAGGGTACAACAGAGGCACTTACCAAGGTCAAGGTTCCAATAGTCAACCTCAACAATGGAACAATGCAGCTAATAGAGACAGTACCACCTATCAGCCGAAGAAGAGGTCCTTGGAAGAAATTGTGACATCCCTTGCTGAGAATACAGAGCGTTTCTCCCGTGATACAAATCAGAGAATTAACAACGTTGAGGCATCCATTAAGAATTTAGAAACACAGATGGGGCAAATAGTCGACGCAGTCCGCAGAATGAACCAGGAAGGTTTCCTAGCCAATCAGAGCAAGCCAAAGCATTGACTGTGTTGAGAAGTGGGCGAGTGTTAGACACCGAAGTTGTCAGGGGGCAACAGAAAGAGGGCACCAGGGGATCAGAAGAGGTGAGTGAGAAGGAGACTAACGCAGAAGAAGAGGTAGTGGTAGAGACACCCAAGAAAACCTCAGTTTTACACAAGTCATCAGACCCTTATGTTCCACCCCCTCCTTATGTTCCACCAATTCCCTTTCCTGGGAGGCTTAAAAGGGACAAGCTCAGCAAGGCTTTCAAAGAAATTTTTGATGTTCTGTCCAAGGTACATGTGAACTTGCCTCTACTTGAGATGATAGAAAAGATGCCTGCCTATGCAAAATTTTTCAAAAGCCTTCACACCAACAGACAGAAATTTGGGCCAAATCATCATGAATACATAGCAGGTAGTGCTAGTGCAGTTTTACAGAAGGAACTTCCTCCCAAGCTGAAAGATCCGGGCAGTTTCTGCATCAATATCACGGTAGGAGGTACCCAACTTGAAAGAGCAATGCTAGATTTAGGTGCCAGTATTAATTTGATGCCGTATTCTATTTACAAGCAGCTAGGGTTAAATGAGTTGAAGCCTACAACAATGTCACTTCTGTTAGCAGATGGTTCAGTAAGATATCCGAGAGGGCATGTTGAAGATGTTCTGGTTCAAGTTGGGAAACTTATAATTCCTGCTGATTTTGTGGTATTAGACATGGAGGATGTGAGCAAAGAGACTAACATGAGACCTGTTCTTTTAGGTAGACCGTTCATGGCAACAGCAAAGACATTTATTGATGTGCAGAATGGGAAACTGTCAATGACAGTGTTAGATGAGACAGTGGAGTTCAAACTTTTTGAAGCATCATCATACCCTGCCGGAGCTGATGATTGTTCATTCATCGAGGTTTTAGACCCTGGGGTTGATGGAGTATTCAAGGATGAGGATTTGGCAGATTGGGATTGGGATGATCAAGACGACATGACTGAAGATAGTTCTGAACTAGCTGAAGAAGAAGTTGCAGACTTCCAAGTTTCAACTGTCAGTTTTGCCAATGATCCACCACCAAAGTTGGAGCTCAAGGAGTTACCAACAACTCTGAAGTATGTGTATCTAGGTGATGATGAGACATACCCGGTAATTGTTGCTTCAGAATTGCAGGGTACTGAGGAAGAAAGGCTCATTGGGGTTCTACAGAAACATAAGTCAGCTATAGGATGGTCAATTGAAGATATCAAGGGAATTAGTCCAACAGTTTGCATGCACAAGATTTTTCTCGAAGAAGAATCTAGACCGTCAAGAGAAGCCCAGAGGAGATTGAATCCGATAATGAAAGAGGTAGTGAAGAAAGAGGTCCTGAAACTTTTACAAGTGGGGATAATTTATCCTATATCAGACAGTAAGTGGGTCAGCCCGATTCACGTGGTTCCTAAGAAATCAGGTATTACCGTGGTTCGCAATGAACAGAATGAGTTGGTTCCACAGAGGCTTCTGACAGGATGGAGGGTGTGTATCGATTACAGGAAGCTGAACACTGCTACTAGAAAAGACCACTTCCCTCTTCCATTCATAGATCAGATGCTCGAGCGATTGGCAGGGCACAGTCACTATTGTTTCCTCGACGGGTACTCAGGTTACAATCAGATAGCTATCGCACCAGAAGATCAAGAAAAAACTACTTTCACTTGTCCATTTGGGACGTTCGCATACAGAAGGATGCCATTCGGTCTCTGCAATGCACCAGGTACTTTTCAGAGGTGTATGATGTCAATATTTTCAGATATGTTAGAAGAGATCATTGAGGTATTCATGGATGACTTCTCAGTGTTTGGGGATTCATTTGATTTGTGTTTGCACAACCTTACCTTAGTCCTTAAGAGATGCGAGGAGAACAATTTGGTGTTGAACTGGGAAAAGTGCCACTTCATGGTACAACAAGGGATAGTTCTGGGACATGTGATTTCAAGAAGAGGAATTGAAGTGGACAAAGCTAAGGTGGAGGTGATCAGTAGTTTACAGCCTCCAAAATCTGTGAAAGATGTACGGTCTTTTCTTGGGCATGCGGGTTTTTACAGAAGATTTATAAAGGATTTTTCGAAGATAACAAGGCCCTTATGTTTGCTTCTACAAAAAGAAACTGAGTTTGAGGTGACTGAAGAGTGCATGGTGGCTTTTAACACTTTGAAGAGTGCATTGACTACCGCACCAGTAATAATTCCACCTAATTGGGAATTGCCCTTTGAATTGATGTGTGACGCTTCGGATTATGCTATCGGAGCAGTTTTGGGGCAGTAGATAAGGTTCCGCACGCAATATACTATGCTTCTCGAACCTTAAATGACGCTCAATTGAACTACTCAACAACTGAGAAGGAGCTCCTCGCAGTAGTTTTTGCATTGGAGAAATTCCGAACTTACTTGGTGGGCGCCAAAGTCATTGTATATTCGGACCATGCAGCCCTTCGTCATCTTCTTCAGAAAAAGGATGCCAAACCTAGATTGATTCGGTGGATCCTCCTGCTACAAGAATTTGACTTGGAGATACGAGACAAGAAAGGTAGTGAGAACGTGGTTGCTGATCATCTAAGCAGGTTAGTACAGGTAAACCCGGATGAGGTAGACATATTGCCATTGCATGAGAAGTTTCCGGATGAACAATTGTTGGCTGTAATGGATAGTGAACCATGGTATGCTGATCTGGTTAACTATTTGGTAAGTGGGGTAGTTCCAGAGGATTTGAACTCACAAGGAAGAAAAAGGTTCGTTACAAAAGCGAAAAAATACTTTTGGGATGACCCTTATTTGTACACTCATGGTCCTGATTCTGTGATAAGAAGATGTGTTCCTGAGTCAGAACAGATAGACGTTCTGAAATTTTGTCACGAGCTGCAATGTGGAGGACATTTTGGTGCAAGAAAAACAGCTTTGAAAGTGTTGCAATCTGGATTCTTCTGGGAATCGTTACATAAAGATACAGTCCGGTTTTGTTTGGCATGCGATAGATGCCAACGTACGGGGAGCATAAGTAAGCGAAATGAGATGCCCTTATCTGGAGATTTGATAATAGAGCTTTTTGATGTCTGGGGCATAGATTTCATGGGACCATTCCCACCATCTTGTGGTTATAGTTACATCTTGGTAGCAGTTGATTATGTGTCAAAATGGGTAGAAGCAAAGGCCACAAGGAATAATGATGGTCAAACTGTGGTGAAATTTGTGAGGGAGACGATATTTGCAAGATTCGGGACCCCTAGAGCTATCATTAGCGATGGAGGTACGCATTTTTGCAACAGATCCTTTGCTGCACTTTTGAAGAAATATGGTGTAAGGCATAAGGTTGCTACACCATACCACCCACAGACTTCAGGACAGGTTGAGGTCAGCAACAGACAAATCAAGAGTATCCTAGAGAAGACTGTCAATTCCACTCGAAAGGATTGGGCGTTGAAATTAGATGATGCATTGTGGGCCTACAGGACAGCTTTCAAGACACCTATTGGGATGAGTCCATATAGGTTGGTCTTTGGGAAGGCGTGTCACCTTCCAGTAGAACTCGAGCATAGAGCCTTATGGGCAGTCAGGAAGTTGAACTTTGATTATGACAAGGCCGGTGAGGAGAGGAAACTTCAGCTGTGTGAACTCGAGGAATTTCGCTTGGAAGCGTATGAGAGTGCAAAACTATACAAGGAAAAAACTAAGTTGATACATGACAAGATGATAGTGCATAAAGACCTTCGTCCCGGTATGCAAGTGCTGGTGTTCAACTCCCGGCTGAAGCTGTTTCCCGGTAAGTTGAAGTCTAGTGGTTTGGACCATTCAGGGTCACACAAGTTTTTCCCCATGGAGCTGTAGAAGTGCAAAACGAGAAATGGCAACATGTTCAAGGTAAATGGGCATCGGGTTAAGCCTTACATTAAGGATCTCGGAGCTGTCGTGCGATTGGAGGATTCCGTGCTTATAGAGCCGTAGAGCTCTCACACGTCTTGCCTAGACGCTAAATAAAGCGCTTGGTGGGAGGCAACCCACCTAGGTAACATTGTTTTTTTTCCTTTCGTTTATTTTCTTTAGATTAATTTGAGTCAGTAATTAGTGTGAGTCGTCTGTTTAGTGAAGAGTATTATTCAATCCAGGTTTGGGGGAATCGAGATTTCCAGTTGTGTTGAGCTGTGTGCAGTTATGTTTTATGTGTGTTGTTTGCCTTGATCAAAACAGGTAGAACTGCACGAATTAGGGAATTAGCGCTCAACATGCCGCTCAAGAGACAGCCATGCCTGAGCCGCGGTACACTCAATGTTGCAACACTGGAATGGCTCGCCACCTAGACCGCTCAAGTGGCGTTGTGCATGGCCGGCGGTAAGTAAGACCTGATGCTTGAGGTTTCACGCAAGGACCGCTCAAGATGCACATGCACGAGCCGCGGTACGAGCAACTTCACCAACACTGGAATGGCTCGTGCAGGAGACCGCTCAAGAGGATCTCGATGGAATAGGGCCTGTCACATTTTTAACATTTACCGTGGCCCATACCGCTCAAGATGCACATGCATGGACAGCGGTTACACCAGCGTGAGTCCACTGGTTTGGCTCGCTCAATAGACCGCCCAAGATGACAGCTGCACAAGCCGCGGCCAAAATTCAAAGGACTCACTGTTTTGGCTCGCCACCTAGACCGCTCAAGTGGCGCGTACCTGACCAACGGTACGCCCGGCGGTCACTTACGCAAACGGTGCGTTTTGGACCTCAGGTAAGTATTTTTTTTTTCCCCCTTTACCGCTGACCGGACCGCTGCCCATGCAGCGTGTCTCGTCAGCGGTTGGTCAAATTGCCCTACACTATATAAAAAGGGGCGTGCAGTTTTGTGGGTCTCATTTGACCCACAAACGGCTGCAATTTTTTTTCTCTCCTCCTCTTTCTTTTCTTTTCTCTCAATTGCTCTCCATAGTTTCTACTCTCCTCAATTTCGACTACAAGGTATGCTTCCTTTCTCTCTTCTATTTTACTTTAATGGCATTAACTTATGAAGTTTTGATTTTACAATGTGGTATGAAGAGATTGAGAGTTTTGCATGCTCAAATTCGGATTCTATGTCTTAATCACCAATGGGCTTTGTTCAAATTGATCTATTTAGCATGATTAAGTTTATTGGGTTGTGATTTTCACTTGGTATATAAGGATTCCGAAAATTGTTGTTCTTAGGAGAGTTTGAATGTCTTTGCTTGAATAATGGTTGCCATACTTGATTTTGAGGATTATATTTGATTTATTTGGACTTGCATGTGATTTTTTGGACTTGCATGTGATTTATGGTATATATAAAATATTGGGAACTGAATTTTGAAACGAAATGCTGCCGAATTTTTGGTAGAAATTGTGTGTAATTGTTGGCTTGTGTTATCTGCAGATGGCAAGGACTGCTATAGGGAAGCGTCCTCGGGTCAGTACATCCGATAAGGGAAACAAAAGGCATTGCCAAAACAAGCACAACACAAGGACTTTAAGAGCCGGTTCAGCAATTTCCTCAGGCGACCTTGGATTATTGAGAGGGGAATTGATGTTGAGAGTTTGGCACAGACACCTGTTCCACAGATGGTTACAGACCGCGGATGGGGTGGATATGTTGCACGCCCACCAAGGCCGAACAGGGGGATTGTTACAGAGTATTATGCTAGTGCTGTACCAGGGAGACTGTTGGTTGGAGAACCAGTTTTAGTACAGGGTGTTGAGTTCATATAACTCCGGAGGTGGCTATCAGTAACGGTCGAGGGATAGAGTATATTGCAGATCTTGACCCCTATAGAGGATGGCTGCAGGCCTTAGGATGGATGGACAGCGGAATGGGGTACGTTAGTGAAGCTGTACCAGCGCGACACGCATGCCGATGTTGCCTTTTGGAACCTTTTCCTGACATACTCACTGATGCCATCCCAGCACCGTTCTGAGATTTTTTATGACCAGGCCCGTGTGTTGCTACGTTTGAGGTCAGGTGGCCCTATCAATATTGGACGGGTGATTTTCAATGCCATTCAAGACGCCAGTGCACACGATGACCAGTCCATGGTTTTTCCGTGTTTGATCACTGCTTTCTGTAGACAGGCAGATTGATGTGAGGCAGGGTTAGAGAACCATGACCCGAGTATGATGAACTTGACGAACTGGAACCAGCAGTTAGTCCTGAGGGGCCTTCCTCCTATTGGGAATTATGGGAGAGAAGACGTCGCAGAGAGGAGCGAGAGGCAAGAGAGGCTGAGGCAGCTGCACTTTTACAAGACCAGCCTCAAGGGGCACCACAGGCCCCTCAGATAGGCGGAGCTCAGCCAGGAGGTGATCCATTTACCACTCTTTTGCAGGCTATGCAGACGCATATGGATTTGCGCTTCACGCAGTTGGAGGGTCGATTCGATACTCGATTTGACACTATCGAGGCTAACATAGAGGAGCTGCGTGGGATGCTGACTAGCCGGTTTTCTGTGGCTAGTGGGAGTGGAGTGCCATTTCAGCCCCCTATGCCTGCCCAGGATCCTTTTGCAGCCGGTGGATCAGGTATCGAGCCGCAGGATTTTGACCAGCGGACCCCGATTGTGAACTTTGATGATGAGCAGCAGATGCAGGATGACACGATAGACTCCGATCAGGGAACCGAGATCTTACAGCTCTCCGATGAGGATGGAGGAGATTAGCAGGCTATGATTTTTTTTTTTTTCTTTTTCTTTTGAACTTTTATTTGCTTTTGTTTTTCCTTTTGTTTTTCTTGCCTGTCTTTTCTTGCTCGTCAACATTGAGGACACTGTTGAGTTTAGGTTTGGGGGTATGTTGAGTCTTGGGTCATGTTTTTCAGTGTTTTAGAGTCTGTCGTTCCTGCAATAACCTTGATGAGATATTTTGGTATTTGACTTTGAAATGATATGCTTAAATCACTGGGTTTAAACTAACATCTTGCCACTTAGAGTATTGCATTGCATTTTCAAAATTTATGACATGCTCTGGATGTGATAGTGGATAGGATGCCTAGTTGGATTGCCATGATTAATAGTGGAGACTACCCTGTGAGTTCACTAAGCCAAAGTGCGTACATAAATGACATATATGAGGGATTATTTTGTTTCTACTCTTTAAACACTCAATAGGTTCTTAGCATTAGATTTGATCTCTATAGGTTGAACATTGAGCATTATAGAGCATTCATCATAAAAGATTTTCACATGTAATCTTTGATCTTGAGTAAGTCGAACCAGTGGAAGTGATGTTAGACTATGTGTGCATGAACTAATTAAAAGGCCTGTAATATTTCCTACCTATGTGTGTGTGCTCCATAGCCCTGTTTGAAGCCAAACACTGATTGCCTTTCTTTCTTACCACATTTACTGTAACCCATGTAAGCCATATTATAGCCATACCTGTTAACTTGGGATCATGCTTTGAGATGGTGAAGAAGGTTGAAGAGTTCGCATAAGAATTTGTGCGAAAGTGATACGAATCAAATGAAGAATGAGCTGCATTCAATCCAAATGTAAGAGGCAAGGTTGTAGTTTTATCTTTTTGTAAAAAAAAAAAAAAAAAAAAAAAAAAAAAAAAAAGAAAAGAAAGTTGTTCCACCAAAATGAATGGTGAGTTGTGTTTGCCAGAAAAAGAATCTAAGGAACACAACATGTCAAAGGACTTAAGTGTTGTATCTACTCTCGAAGGAGTGGGCAAAAGTGAATGGTGAATTAAGGGGACAGCAATGAATGGTAAGTGGCATTATTCCACTTGCAAAGGAAGTCAATGAAGACCTAAGAGCTTGCCAAGCCGTAAAGGTAATTGAAGACTCTCACTGAATGATCCTAGGGTTTTGAACTCCTACATCCCGTTCCTTGCTAACCTTCACCCAATAGCCCCATTACAACCTAATGAAAAGTCTAAATTGATCCGCTGGTTATCCTTGCTATGAAAGTAGAAGTGTATGTGTGTTTATCTTGCTCATAATGATTCGATTCTTTTCATGAGATCTTTGCATTCAAATCAAGCGTTCTTTCAATGACATATTCATATGCGATTATAATTTGAAATTTCTTGTGCATAACTTCTTTCGCATATGCTTGATGAGTTTATTTGCCTAGGTTCTGTGAGAAATATGAGCGATATCTGGTGAGGTTTAGAGTCAAGGCGAATTACATCTATGGCGTTCGGCAAAGTGTTCTTGATGCTAGAATATCTTGAGTTTGGGCTTTTCATCTAAAACTAAGCAATGCATTCAAATTTGTGACATAATGTTAGTCTTTACCTATTGGCTTCTGCATGCATTGTTTCTATCTGAGCATTAATCGATTGCATCTCGAATGATTGGTTTTGTGGGATATGTTTGTGGGTGTCATAGCTGAGAACCCTCAGGAGACAACACTCCTCCTACTAGGGACACCTAGAGGTTTAAAGGCTTGTAGCATATGCTCAATGCTATCGCGTTCCCTGCAAAGTGGCTTTATTAGGATTTAGTTTTTCAGTTTAGGAATGTTTGGTTTTGCTCGAGGACTAGCAAAAGATAGGTTTGGGGGTATTTGATCAGTCTATTTCTATGCTTATATTTTGCCCTTTTTGCTTATGTTTATGCTTGTTTATTGGGTCTTTTTGGTGGTTGATGTGTTTGTTAAGTCTTTGCAGGTCTCTTACCATAGAATTGTTGATCGGATCGTATTCTGGAGATGATAGAGTCAAATGATGCAGAAAGGGCATTTTTCTCCCATTTTCCGCGGCCCATGCCGCCCATCAGGCAGGTGCACCGCCGGCGGTGCAACAGGCGCCAATGATACCTTTTCCGCCGGCCATGCCGCTCAAGAGGCAAGTGCCTACTAGCGGCACGCCAGGCAGCCATTCCAGTGTGTGGAGGTTACTTTTTCCGCTGCCCATGCAAGTGCCTACCCAGCGGCACGTTGAGCGGTGGACCGCCTCCTCGTCTTCTCGTCACTGCAGAAGACCTATAAAAAGAAGGGAATAGAGAAAATAGGGTCGACATATAGACAGACAGAGAGAGTTTGAAGACCACCATTCTTTGATTCTTTTCATTCATTCCATCGAGGAGATTACTTGGAGAGGAAGACGACGGAGATCGCAAGTCAGAAACATCACACCAAAATAGGTTCTATCTTCATCTCTTCTATACTTTTGTTCTCTCCATTGATGTGTAACTAAACCTTTATTAGGGGATTGATGTAACCAATTTTAGACAACTCTATGTAATCAATTAGTCTATCTTTTTGTAATCAATTGGGTTTTAGTCTTGTCTATTGAATTAATTGCTCTATATTATTGATTCATATTATTTTGTGGCCTCAATTGATATGAGTTTGTGATTTAGTTTATCTTTGAGATTAGGGTTTGGATGTGAATGGCCTTTCCATTTGAATAACATCATAAGCTTAATAGACTTGAAAATTAATGTTTGCATGGCCTTGTGGCATTGATTTGGCTTAGAGTTTTGTTCATAGGGATTTCATTACTACCACTTGACACATGGCCTTTGTGCGAGTGGTGGGAAGGAGATTCGTTCTTAATTGTTTATCAAAACAAGCCCTAAACTTTATTGAAGTGTTTATTGAGACTAATTGAGAGCATTGAGTGTCTAAGAGGTGCATCGATTCCCTAGTTCTCCCCATATATTCATTCTTTGATTTGTTTATTCGTTGATTTGATTTTCAGTTCAAATAGTCATAATTTAGATTAATCCTAGAGTTAAACAATCTTTCCAAAAAAGCATTATGCAATTTAGTTTTCGCATTTAGAGTCACCTTTGCTAGATTAATTGGTTTTAATTGATAAAATCGCCGATCCCAGTGAACGAACTTTCTTAATAAATTGAACACAGAATTTACTGCATCAGGCTAGGTGATTCACTAGGCCCGAGGTAGACTAGGAGTTGATAGCTTAGGGTAGATATCATGTGTTGATAGCCTTGAGTGTGTAAGTCCTTTTAATCATAGTGAATTGCTTTGCCGGTGGTTATGGATTCAACCCGTGGATGTTTCCTCTTTGGAGGTTTACCACATAAAAATCAACGTGTCAAATGTCTCTATCTCTATCTCTTTTATATTTGTATGTATGATCAATATAACTTGTTTAAGCTCTTCATTTCCTCACATCCTTGTAAAAAGTTATTGATAAAGAAAGAGATGCACACATTGTTTGTTGAATCAACATTTGTTTTTATATCTTGTAAGTGTTTGAAATTGTATCTTGTGATATTCTATATCAAGTTGTATAGCTCTACTTAGTGAATTTGCATTGTAATTCAAAGTACAACTTGTGAAATTTTCTATTTATTGAATATACTTGTATATGAGATACATTGTTTATTGATATATGTTTTATAGACTAAGGGTGGTGAATTGAGCATACTTGTGATAATTGTTTTCTCATAACAATCATGTTTAAAGTTAATTTGTATGCTTACTAAGGTTTTGACATAAGTCACAAAAAAGTTTTTAAAACTAGTGTACATGTCAACCTATTCACCCCCCCCTCTAGGTTGTTTAGTATAACCTTGTAGTCATTTTCATTTCGCAACCAAGGTTGGGTCTGGACGCCACAGTGGATAATTTGATTCAAACCTCTAGTGGGTGGAACAGTCACGTGATCAAGAATAGCTTACTTCCATTTGATGCGAAGTGTATTTTGCAAATACCTATTGGCTCCGGAAATCAGGAGGATAAACTTATTTGGCACTATGAAAGCAGTGGGCACTATACTGTCAAAAGCGATATTGGGTTGGGTGTGGGCTTGAGGCAAATCCTAGCACTTCTAATGCGGGTACCTTGAATTATTGGTGGAAGAATTTCTAGAAATTAAACATCCTTGTCAAGACCAAGATTTTTTTTTTTGGAGAGCATGCCACAATTGGATACCAACTAATGTCAATATTGCTAGAAGAGGGATTCAGCTGGAGGGCTGGTGTGTTAAGTGCAAATCTTCTTTGGAAACAACTTTACATGCACTTTAGTGTCGTAATAAACTGAGGCATATTCGAAACGGGTGGCTGTCGTCGAACTTGGCGGTTGATGTGGAATTGGGTAATTTCTTTGATTTCTTCTCTCACTATCTATCTAAGATTCCAATTGACAAAAAGAGCTTTTTGCATTATCTTGTGGAGAATTTGGTTCATTCGAAATTCCTTTGCTCATAATAATATTATTGGGGATCTGTCGGACGTAATTGGGTGGAGTGAGAAGTTCTTGCTTGATTTTCAGTACTGGGACAGTGGTAATCAGGCTAAAAGGATGGAGAAAGCTTAGACGAATAACGATGTGGTGATGGGTTGGTTACCACTTGATAGGAATGAATACAGACTAATTGTGGAGTGGTGGTTGATAAACGAAGTGGGAATTGTGGGTGGGAATATATCATTAGAAATTCGGCTGGTGATGTTATGGCTTGCAATTCTCAGAAGTTGGTGGTACCCAAGAACAAAATGGCAACCTATGTGATGGCCATTCATAGGAGTGTTATGTTCGTATAGACTGTGGTTTATATCCTTCTTTGGTTGAATCGGATGAAGCTGTGGTTGTTAAATGGATTAATCTTAGGATGCTTCAGGATTCAGATATTGGAATCATTTATCGGATATTGACTGGTTTTGGTCTAATCATTGTGGTATGAGATTTTGTCACATTCCTGTTCAAGCCAACAATGCTGCTGTGGGGCTTGCGAAATACTTTCTTCGTAGCGCGGAAGACAGATTTTGGATAGAGGATTATCCGGTTTGCATTAGAAATATTGTTCGATCTGAGAGGCCTTGTTAATTTTGTTTGTGTGTGGATGTTTTCCCTTTATTATCGTGTTTGTGTTGTTTCCCTTTTTTGGGCTTCTGCTTTGTGCAGCTTTGTTGCTGGTTGTGTTTGATCAAAAATATATATATATTCATGGAATTGATTTATTTTTACTTTTAACATTTGTGGTTAATGTTTGACATGTCTGCAATACCTTTCTGGAAGAATCAGTGATATATGTGATGCAGTAATTGTGGTGTTTGGTGATGACAACAATGTTTGGGTCTTTTGATTATTTGTATCAGTATTGTATTGATTTTAGTTTTGAATACTATTAACACTTGATTTAGTTTATTGATCAAGTTCTTCAAAACTACTATCAAGTTGACATAACCGTATTGTCCAATTTCCAGTCTATATTCTACTGTCAAGTTGGTATATGCATCTTTTGGTTTAATTTTGGCATAGTGATGTTTGATTTGCTAGATTGCTAGGTTTAGAGTTCCTGTAAATGAAATGAAATTACAACAAGTATACTGGTCGATGATTTTGCCATCTCATTGTTATGGTTGAGTTCCTATATTGCTGGGTTTAATGATGTTTGAATGTTTGGATTGGATCTTGTAGTGGTTGTGTACTCTTATGTTTGGTATTCTCAATTGCATTTTGGTTTCCTAACTATGTTTGGAAATCACAATAATAGTTGGGAATTCCAATAGTAGTTGGGATTGGGAATTCACAAATTGCTGTTAGGAATTCCTAACTTCTGTTGGGATTTCCGAATTGCAGTTAAGAATTCTTAACTGCAGTTCAGAATTCCCAACTGCATTTGAAATTCTAAACTATAGTAACAAATACCTTAAATTGCTTATTCGGTTAAAACATGTGTAATGATATAAATTTTTTTTTATGGTTTATGTTATATTTCAGGATAATTAAATGGGAGAAAAGGTGGATTTGTTACTAAAGGTTGCAGAAGGCGAAGATAAACAGCACTTCATCAACAACTGCTATAAAGTTTCTTACTCGAAGACTATGCGGGACTATAGACCAATAAGCCTTATGAGTTCCATGTACAAGATTCTTGCTAAAGTCCTTGCAAATCGTTTGAAGGTAATGAATTCAGTTATTGGTGATAGTTAATCGGCGTTTGTCAAGAATCGCCAGATAATGGATGGTTATGTGGTTGCTGAAGAAATTATCCATAGTTGGATGAAGAACAAAAATGGTGGTCTTTTGGTGAAGCTGGATTTGAAAAAGCTTATGACTCGGTGGACCATTCCTTTTTGGATTTTGTCATGAAAGAGATGGGTTTTGGTTTGAGGTGGAGGCTTTGGATGAAGTGGTGTATTTCGACTTCTTCAATGTCAGTTTTGGTTAACGGCAGCTTGACGGAGGAGTTCGGGGTGGAGAAGGGACTGTGACAAGGTGATCCGTTGTCCCCATTTCTTTTTAATTTGGTGGTTGAGAGTTTGAGTGGTTGTCTAAAGAAAGCTGTAGAGCTGAATTTGTTGAGAGGTTTCAGTTTAGGTGACAATGAGGTTCATGTGATCTTCAGCATGCGGATGACATAATTCTCTTTTTGGAACCAAAGGTGGAATTTCTCGTAAACTCTAAGAGAATTTTGTGTGCTTTAAGATGGCGTCTGGGTTGAGAATTAATTTCCACAAATCTTGTGTGGTAAGGGTAGGGAAAAAGCTTGGAAGTGTGGAGAACTGGGTGGCACATTTCATGTGCAAGAATGCCA
This sequence comes from Acer saccharum, assembly GCA_030490815.1. NCBI lineage: Eukaryota > Viridiplantae > Streptophyta > Magnoliopsida > Sapindales > Sapindaceae > Acer > Acer saccharum. The sequence goes on from CM059866.1 coordinate 54,844,875, forward strand.
AACTTCCGATCGCTTACCTTGGCATGCCGTTGGGAGCTAGGCCTAGCTCTAAATCGTTATGGAATCTGGTTTTGTCTCGCATTCAGAAGTGTTTGACGCCTTGGAAAATAAAGTTTTTGAGCAAAGGAGGTCGCTTGGTTCTGATTAAAGTTGTCCTCTCGAGCATTTCAACGTATTTTATGGTTGTTTTCAATGTCCCAGTTTGTGTTGCTTGAACTATCGAAGAGGAAGATACATGCAGTAGACTAGTGATCGATCATTTATTGTATATATTTTTGATCCCCATTCCTCCAATCAATTGCTTATTTCTCGAGTCTTTTTGGGATTTAATTTGTGTGTTTGAGCATTTTTCAGGTTGTTGGATTCAAGTGATAAGTTTGAAGTATTTCAGAGAAAAAGGTGATTTTGGTAGATTTGAGGGACTTTTATGCAAATGGCCATCAACCATCATGAAAGACCGCTGTCAATTTCCACACAGCGGCATGAAAGCGGTGCAAAACAGTGTAAACCGCTGCCAAAACCGCTCTGGCTCTCGCAGCGGTAGCCCGTCACAGTGCAGATCATCATATTGTGGGGCCCATATCTCTCAGCTCCGATTGAACTGTGTGTCCTGCCACCTATGGATTTGAAGCCCCGGAAGTCTAGTTTCTAACCCAATTTACGGATTGGCGATCCGAATTTTCTAGAAGAAGTTATGCCCGTTTAAGTGCCCAAAGGTCAGATCAGTCAGTCATAAAATCCGCGAATACTTTCGGGATTTATTTCGCAAGTTGTCGGAACGGGAAATATTACCTTCTTGGACATGTGTGAGAGTCTTGGGAAGCAAGTAGACATCTAATCCTTATCTTCCTTCAATAAGTAATCAATTTGGATGGATTAGGAAAGAAATAGAATTCCAAATAGGCTTGTATTCTCACAAGGAATAGATTTCCTTGTTGTTTTAGGTCATGGCCTTGCATCTACACCTATTTAAACCCCTTGTAAGCCTAATTTCGAGAGGTTGGAGAGATAGAGACCAGCTGGAGAACCACCCAAGAGAGGTCCCAAGCCACCAAGGGGGCCATCCCCCATCACCATCATCCATCTTTACACATCGAGGGTTTGCAAGACGAAGAAGACTCACCATGGAAGATGGGAAGAAGTCGTTGAAGGCCTCAATGGGTTTTATCTCCTCTATCTCTTGTCTTGTTATTTTCATGATGTGTAACTAATCCATACTAGGGAATCAATGTGAACCTCTATGAATACTCTTTGTTAGAATTGACTATATTTTTTAATTTAAGTTTTGATTCATTCAATTCATTCTACGTCTCAATTCTTTGTTTGTGTTGATGCATGATCATACGTTGGCATGAATTTAGGGTTTTGATAATTTAACAATTAAGTTTGGAGTGTTGATCTACACGTAACCTTAATTAATATTCAATTGAATGGGTAAAACTGATCTTAGCATTGATCTATGCAAGTAGGTTTTGGTTCATTAGTTCTTGCACTTAATGGGTTCTCGGTTGTAGTTTGCGCCATTGATCTATGGGTAAATTATAATTGAGAACACTTGATTCATCCCAGGATCATACGGTAACAATCATAAATAAGATAAGAACGAATCCTTAACTTGAGTTACATCTTTTATCAAAGTCAATTCGAAGCATTGAGTAAACATAGTTGGGGAGCATTGATGACCTAGTCCTCTCACCTCTTGATCACATTCACATATTCTTTTTAATTGTTTTCTAGTTTATTTAGTTGATCGATTCTCAATCAATCAGACAATCTCTTTTGGACACTGTTAATTGCTTAGCTTAAATTAGAATTAGTTTTAGTCAATAAATCACTTTTCCTCGTGGGAACGATCCCTACTTGTCGCTGTACTTATCTCACGATTCGTGCACTTGCGAGTTAGGTTTTTATAACACGATTTTACACATCAACTAGGATTCCATCTATAAAGCAAGAGAAAAGGTGGGCTAGGGGTTGAGAGGATTTTAGACAAGAATAAAGGTATGTTGTTAAAATGGGTTTGGAGATTTGGGAGGGAGAATGACTCTTTGTGGAAAAGGGTCATTTATGCTAAGTATAGTATAAAGACCTCTACTCTTCTCTGGCATCGAATCAATGGGCAGACAGCCTCTCCTTTTGTCAAAGCAGTTAGTGGTCTTTTCAATGAAGGGTCAATATCGGCAAAGATCCTTGAGTTAGGTTTGAAGGTTGTGGTGGGTTGTAGAGATAGAGTCAGATTTTGGCACGATGTGTGGAGGGGTGATTTTCCGTTAAAAGAAGTGTTTCCGAGAATTTTTGCACTTTCGGATAACAAGGTTGGCAATATCATCGATTATGGGAAGTGGAGAATGAGTATTAGAAGTGGGATGTTCGGTTAAGAAAAGGCATTTTTGATTGGGAAGTTGAAATTTGGGAGGAATTCTATGCTATTCTTGATAGCACAGTGATGCAAAAATATGTGCCTGATTTGGTAGCTTGGTCCTACTTTCCAAAGGGTATTTTTTTTTTCTATTTGTTCGTATAGGAGATGCATTGAATAGTTACAAGGGGAAGGCTTATCGGGTTTGGTGTGGGCTGGAATAAGTCCGTCGAAAGTGAAAATCTTCATCTGGTAGCTCCTTCATGGCCGGATTATGGTTCGCGAGACTTTGTATCGTTTTGGTGTTAATTTGACCAATGTCTTGTTGTGTCCTCTGTGTGGTAGAAGTGATGAGTCGGTGGACCATCTTTTTTTGGAGTGTTCATGGACGTGGAGCATATGGATGTCTTGTATGGGCTGGTGGTCAGTGAGCTGCTGTGCCAACAAGAAGATAAAGGATTGGTTTTTGGGCTGGCAGGGATTATGCATGTCGCCGAGTCTGGGTAGAGTGTGGGCTACGCTTTTCAACGCATTGGTGTGGTCTTTGTGGGAGATGCAGAATTAGCTGTTGTTCAAGGGTATCGTGGCTGAGAAAGATGCTCTTATTGATTTGGTTCGATTCTAGGTGGCTTGATGGTTTAAGTACCAAGGTAAGGGGTGGTCGAATCCTATTACAACCATGGTGGAGAACTTGGAAGTTTACTGTAATGAAGAGAAAACTGTCACGCATAAAAAGAACAAGGTTTAGGTCCCCCCCCTCCAGATTCAGCTCTAAAATTCAATGTTGACAGCTCTTTTAAAATTGAGACGGGGAGGGCAAGGATTGACGGGGTTCTTCACAATTCAAAAGGGGAGGTTTTATGCTCGTTTTCTCAGTTTGTGGGGAATGTGGACGCTCCCTTTGCGGAGCTTATAGCTATTCAGAAAGCTTGCATATTGTGTAAGTTGAAAGCTTCGCTTGGAGGGATTCCCATTAGTATCCAAAGTGACTCTAAGGAAGTGGTCTCTTGGGTGATGAATGTAGACTTTGGAAGTGTGGTGCTGGTTGACATCATTTATGACATCTACTCGATGCTTCGCTCATTGGGTAACGTTTTTGTGAGGTTTTCCTCTAGAGACACTAATTCAATGGCGGATGCTCTGGCTAGGAGGGGTTCTGCTTTGGATGGTGAAAGTGTGATCTTAAGGATGCAGTAGCCCTATGTTTTCTGTTTTGTTTCGTTCTATTTGTGTTTGGGGCTGTTGGTTCCCTTGCTGCTGTTTGTTGTTTTTTTGGTTCTCGTTTTGTTTTGCTGTTGGTTTGTTTGGCCTTTGTTTTTCTCTGTTTGCTTGGTTGTTTTTCTGGTGGTGTGTCTGTTTCGGCCTGGTCTGGTTCAATAATATTGCCATTTCAAAAAAAAAAAAAAAAAAATGACTACTACAAAATTGATTAAAGAAAAGTTGACGGAGGTGCAACTATCCTTCTTCTGCACAACATGCTTTGGGAAACTTCTAGAAATAAACTGATTTATATTTCATGCCTTATGAAAATTTTAATTTGTTCTAATCAGAGCTATTAAGTTAATATTGCTAACTTCTTCAAAAAAAAAAAAAAAAAAAAAAAAGTTTAATATTGCTAACAAACAAGTCAAGAGTCAGTGTCCATTATTGAAATTTTAAGCTCATACAAGCAACTGTAAAAGGACAAAGTAGATAATTCATGAATTAAGTGGTAAAGAATTCTCCATGAAGAAGAATGGACCAGTTGCCATCTGATTGTGATAGATGCAATGGATTCAGATATGTAGCTATCCAGCTATGCAGATTACAATTATAAACACAATTGCACAGAGTGAATCTCTTTCATAGTGAAACACAATTGTTTCATCTCAAGCAATTCTATCAATAATAACAAGGCAACTGGAAACAATTAATCCCTAAAAAGCTGCATATAAAATTGTGGAATCAATTCAATCCATAACAGTTAACAAGTGTGAAAAAGCATTATTCCACAACACTATCAAACAACACTTGCATTACATAACAATAAACATTATACTTGATAGGGAGTTGTAGGACTTAATGAAACTTCCATCAAATCCATTGATTTGTGCTTTGCACTCATTCCATGACTTATAAACACCCATAATCTTTGAATACTATATAACCAACATCCTGTGCCATCCAGCCACCTATAAATAAACATATAAAATTAATAGGAAAAAAAAATGATAGAACATAAAAATACATAGTCAACATTGTCTGTTAATTTCACAAAATTAAATAGCAACTATCAACAACTACAATATAAAACATGTTTATTATACCTTAAGGGTTTCCATTTTGATCAGATAGAGGAATTGGTGCCTTACATTTCCATTTTGATCGGATAGAGGAATTCCTAACACTGTTTGGAATTCCCAACCACCGTTAGGAATTCCTAACGACAGTTGGGAATTCCAAACAGTTTTATCGGAATTCCTATTAACATTAGGAATTCCTAACAACGTTGAGAGTTCCAAACAGTTTCACGGGAATTTCTAACGGCATTGGGAATTCTTAACTGTGTTATGGGAATTCCTAACAGCGTTAGGTTTGCCTAACTGAGTTGGGATTTCCCAACGCCGTTAGGAATTCCCATAACACTTTTTCAAAAAAAATTGTTTCAATTGTCTAAATTCAATACTACAATGGAAAATCAACCACAACAACATCAAATTCAACCAAGACCTATGCTCTATTACATTCATGTAAACTATTTTCACAAAAATAAAGAACCCTAATATACAAATCTAAGTAAATAAGACACTTTAACAAGAAATAAACTGAAAATTTAAGTATAAACTTTAAATTGATCATAACAACATCAAATTCAAACAAGACCCATGCTTTATTATGTAAATGTAAACTATCTTCACAAAAATATTATACACATTCAACTAAATTGGATATTGAAGATAAGAATAAAGTATAAAAGTTAAAAAAAAAAAAAAAAAAAAAAAAACTCACCTCAAAGCTTCAATAAAATGAACCTTTGTGGTTGATAAATAATGGAAGCTTTTAACACAATCTAACTTAATTTCGAGTTGGAGTTGCTTAATTCCGACAAATGAAGGAAGAGAGAGCAAAAGAAAAAAAATGTGGAGAGGAGAAAGAGAGTGAGAGTCGAATGTGTTCTGGTGGGGAGAGAAAAAAGTGACGAAAAGAATGGGAATAAAATGAGTAGAGAGAAAGAAGGTTGTAAGGGTAAAGTTGTACTTACAAGTTACGTATGAAAAAATAGTTAGTTTTGCAAGTTTTTCAAAAAGGGGTTAGTTGTCAACTTGAGCCTCCCAAAGAGGTTAAGGCCCTTCCTGCAAGCTGTTTTCAGTTGTTGTTTTTCGAAAAGAAAATGAAAATGAAAACAGTGATTTGGTTTCATTTTTGAATTCCGAAAACCCGTCTGGTAGCATTTACTAGAATCCGTATTTTGAAAATAAAAATGGGAAAAACGCATCTGGTTGGCTAACCGAAAACTTTTGAAAATTGAAATATCAATTTTTTACATTTTGTTTAATATTATAACAATTATAAACAAATTGATTAAATAATTAACTAAAAAAAAATTTAATGTAATTTTTAAATTAAACAAAAGTTATTAGATGAAGAGGAAGAGGAAGAGGAAGAGGAAGAGGAAGAAGAAGAAGAAGAGGAGGAAGAGGAGGAGGAAGAAGAAAAGGAAGACCAGATCGGCGACTCAGCAGAGCAGATCGGCGGCAGTGAGTGGCGATCAGTGGTGAGAGGCGACGCAGAGCTGATCGGCGACTAGCGGAGGAGGAAGAGGAAGAAAAAGAAGAAAAAGACGGCGGCGATTAGCGGCAATGAGCAGAGGAGGAGGAAGAGGAAGAAGAAGAAGAAGACGGCGGCGATCGACAGTAGTGAGTAGCGATCGGAGGAGGAGAAAGAAGATGAAGAACTAGTTCAATAAAAAAAAAAAAAAGAAAAAAAAAGAATCTTTTTGTTAATTTTTTTGAAAAACAAAAACAAATTCAAGAAAAACAAGTTTTTTTTTTTTTTTTTTTCTTTCAAATTTTCCACTTTTAACACTAGTTTTGTTTTTTCATTTTGTTTTTGTATTTTGAAAATAAAATGAAAAACGGTTATCAAACGCGAATTCAAAATCATTTTTGGAAAACAAAAACGAAAACAGGCTGAAAACAGCCTGCAGGACAGACCCTTAGTTTTCAATAAAACTGATGTAGCGGAAGCTTACGAGAAAAACCTGCAAGACGACAATAAGAAACAACCTACTAATATCTGTTGATCCGCGCACGGATGCCAGATATCAGGCTACTGATAACATTCAACTTCGCGCACGAAGGATTGTTAAAAGGCTTCAATTACGAATAGTAACTAGAAATTGAGAAACAATTCTCTGGTATTTTTTATTAATCAAAAGCTGTCTTTCAAACCCTAATACAATCTACTTAAATAGAATTGCAAAACTTGACTAACAAGAAAATCCTAAACAAAAAGGAAAAGAATCCTAAATGGAAAAGAAATCAAATCTCCTAAAAATCAAAGAGTCCTAAAACAATAAAAACCTATCTAAAAAGGAAATTGGATTTGATTTAATAAAATCAAATCATAAAATAATTAATAACCTAATTACATATAAACTAGAAGGAAATAAAATAAACGTACGGAATCATGACAACAATTAAAAACCAAAAAACTCGAAACAGCTGTCTTGGTGCGCCAGAAACTAAACTGCCAGATTCGGATATTCTGCGGCCCGTTATAGAAGACGGAGTCTTCATAACATTTGTAGGGCTTGTCTTGGGCTTTTGGAAACATACTATAATAGATGATCCGACCTCATATGCCCTCTGTAGAGGTCCACGAAGTTCAGCCTGGATCATCTCGTCCAGCTCTCATCCATCTTCGCGCAATAATCTAGATGGCCGAAATTGGACCTGTTGTGATCTGTTACGGAAGACTGAGTCTTCATAACATATGTAGGGCTCATCTTGGGCTTTCCGGAAACATATTATAATGTTGATTTGGAGTTCGTTTGCCCTCTAAAAAGCCTTCCGAAATTTTCCCATTCTGACAGTTAAAACCATTCTGAGTCTTTGCTTCCTTCTTTCCACACCCTTCGTCTTTGAGTCGATTCCTCTGCTCCATGAAATCCAAACCTTTGTTTCCCGTGTCGTCTTTGACGGCTGCATCATTCTCTCCAGGTTGGAGAAAATTCGTCCTCAAATTTTGGAAAGGTAAGCTGAACACACCAACCTTACCACCATGGCTGACCCATGTTCTTCAGCTGTGTTGCCACTGTCCACGACCCCTATATCGTTGAATTTGGGTGCTGATTGGTCACCTATGCCCAATGATGCCTCCTTGAGGACTTTTGGTGCTGCATGACACTCCTCTTCAAAATCAGAACTCATGGACTTCTTGTCAAATATCTCTTCATCAAAGACTGGTGGTAGATCAAGATTAGCAATCATGGACTCCTTGTCAAATACCTCTTCATCAAAGACTGGTGGTTGATCAAGATCAGCAAAAGCTTCCTTTGATAGACATGTCTCATCATAGAATAATGAAGGATCGGATTCCTCCTCGTCACTTTCCTCCTCGTCTCCACTCATGCGAGGGTTTCGAGTTCGAACGTTTAAGGTTTCTAGGTTGGTGATTACCCTTACCATCTGCTCGGATAACAACGCCACCTGCTGCTCTACTTGTGTCAAGCGGTCACATTCGTTGGCTTCATCTACAGGGATTGGACTTCTCAACTGCACCATGTCTATGTCGTCTCGAGCGAACCAGGCTCTGATACCAACTGATGTAGCGGAAGCTTACGAGAAAAACCTGCAAGATGACAATAAGAAACAACCTACTAATATCTGTTGATCCACGCGCGGATGCCAGATATCAGGCTACTGATAACATTCAACTTCGCGCACGAAGGATTGTTAAAAGGCTTCAATTACGAATAGTAACTGGAAATTGAGAAACAATTCTCTGGTATTTTTTATTAATCAAAAAGCTGTCTTTCAAACTCTAATACAATCTACTTAAATAGAATTGCAAAACTTGACTAACAAGAAAATCCTAAACAAAAAGTAAAAGAATCCTAAATGGAAAAGAAATCAAATCTCCTAAAAATCAAAAGAGTCCTAAACAATAAAAACCTATCTAAAAAGGAAATTGGATTTGATTTAATAAAATCAAATCATAAAATAATTAATAACCTAATTACATATAAACTAAAAGGAAATAAAATAAACGTACGAAATCATGACAACAATTAAAAACCATAAAACTCGAAACAGCTATCTTGGTGCGCCAGAAACTAAACTTCCAGATTCGGATATTCTGCGGCCCGTTATAGAAGACGGAGTCTTCATAACATTTGTAGGGCTCGTCTTGGGCTTTTTGGAAACATATTATAATAGATGATCCGACCTCATATGCCCTCTGTAGAGGTCCATGAAGTTCAGCCCGGATCATCTCGTCCAGCTCTCGTCCATCTTCATGCAATAATCTAGATGGCCGAAATTGGACCTGTTGTGATCTGTTACGGAAGACAGAGTCTTCATAACATATGTAGGGCTCATCTTGGGCTTTTCGGAAACATATTATAATGTTGATTTGGAGTTCGTTTGCCCTCTGAAAAGCCTTCCGAAATTTTCCCATTCTGACAGTTAAAACCATTCCGAGTCTTTGCTTCCTTCTTTCCGCACCCTTCGTCTTTGAGTCGATTCCTCCGCTCCATGAAATCCAAACCTTTGTTTGCCGTGTCGTCTTTGACGGCTGCATCATTTATTAGGGTTTGAAAGACAGCTTTTGATTAATAAAAAATACCAGAGAATTGTTTCTCAATTTCCAGTTACTATTCGTAATTGAAGCCTTTTAACAATCCTTCGTGCTCGAAGTTGAATGTTATCAGTAGCCTGATATCTGGCATCAGTGCGCGGATCAACAGATATTAGTAGGTTGTTTCTTATTGTCGTCTTGCAGGTTTTTCTCGTAAGCTTCCGCTACATCAGTTGGTATCAGAGCCTGGTTCGCTCGGGACGACATAGACATGGTGCAGTTGAGAAGTCCAATCCCTGTAGATGAAGCCAACGAATGTGACCGCTTGACACAAGTAGAGCAGTAGGTGGCGTTGTTATCCGAGCAAATGGTAAGGGTAATCGCCAACCTAGAAACCTTAAACGTTCGAACTCGAAACCCTCGCATGAGTGGAGACGAGGAGGAAAGTGACGAGGAGGAATCCGATCCTTCATTATTCTATGATGAGACATGTCTATCAAAGGAAGCTTTTGCTGATCTTGATCAACCACCAGTCTTTGATGAAGAGGTATTTGACAAGGAGTCCATGATTGCTAATCTTGATCTACCACCAGTCTTTGATGAAGAGATATTTGACAAGAAGTCCATGAGTTCTGATTTTGAAGAGGAGTGTCATGCAGCACCAAAAGTCCTCAAGGAGGCATCATTGGGCATAGGTGACCAATCAGCACCCAAATTCAACGATATAGGGGTCGTGGACAGTGGCAACACAGCTGAAGAACATGGGTCAGCCATGGTGGTAAGGTTGGTGTGTTCAGCTTACCTTTCCAAAATTCGAGGACGAATTTTCTCCAACCTGGAGAGAATGATGCAGCCGTCAAAGACGACACGGCAAACAAAGGTTTGGATTTCATGGAGCGGAGGAATCGACTCAAAGACGAAGGGTGCGGAAAGAAGGAAGCAAAGACTCGGGATGGTTTTAACTGTCAGAATGGGCAAATTTCGGAAGGCTTTTCAGAGGGCAAACGAACTCCAAATCAACATTATAATATGTTTCCGGAAAGCCCAAGACGAGCCCTACATATGTTATGAAGACTCCGTCTTCCGTAACAGATCACAACAGGTCCAATTTCGGCCATCTAGATTATTGCGCGAAGATGGACGAGAGCTGGACGAGATGATCCGGGCTGAACTTCGTGGACCTCTACAGAGGGCATATGAGGTCGGATCATCTATTATAATATGTTTCCAGAAGCCCAAGACGAGCCCTACAAATGTTATGAAGACTCCGTCTTCTATAACGGGCCGCAGAATATCTGAATCTGGCAGTTTAGTTTCTGGCGCACCAAGACAGCTGTTTCGAGTTTTATGGTTTTTAATTGTTGTCATGATTCCGTACATTTATTTTATTTCCTTTTAGTTTATATGTAATTAGGTTATTAATTATTTTATGATTTGATTTTATTAAATCAAATCCAATTTCCTTTTTAGATAGGTTTTTATTGTTTTAGGACTCTTTTGATTTTTTGGAGATTTGATTTCTTTTCCATTTAGGATTCTTTTCCTTTTTATTTAGGATTCTTTTCCTTTTTGTTTAGGATTTTCTTGTTAGTCAAGTTTTGCAATTCTATTTAAGTAAATTGTATTAGGGTTTGAAAGACAGTTTTTTGATTAATAAAAAATACCAGAGAATTGTTTCTCAATTTCCAGTTACTATTCGTAATTGAAGCCTTTTAACAATCCTTCGTGCGCGAAGTTGAATGTTATCAGTAGCCTGATATCTGGCATCCGTGCGCGGATCAACAGATATTAGTAGGTTGTTTCTTATTGTCGTCTTGCAGGTTTTTCTCGTAAGCTTACGCTACATCAAAAACCCTAAAATCAACTTTTCATTGAGTAGAAGAGGATCATATGTCTAGAGTAATAAAATTGAAGACTGATAGCATTGTGCCATTTTTAGTTGGGTTATCCACTATTTTCAAACCATCCATAAAAAGAAAAAGTGTTTATTTCAAGTACCCTACCCTAGTGCTCTATTTCTCTTGACTGGCAGCAAACAAGAAATAGAAGTCATACTAATGATAAAAGTTGAAGAATAATTTTGTACTCTACCCTCAAAGTATTCCCTTTAAATAAACTTGTATATAAACAGGACTAGACTATCAGAGGTTCTAAAATTGTATTATAAAACCTGTAACTATGTATATTTTGAAGTAATAAAGTATTAGGCTAAGTTAAATAGTGTGCAGAACTCACCTATGGCAGCATTCAAAGAAACTTGTTCGATTTTCAATGCCTCTTGATGATATATCTGCATATATGGTCTCTTACTGTCCAGTCCAGGCAACCATTTCACAACTTTGATGCATATTTGTTTAAAAATTAACTGCCCACGGCGAAACAATCATCTCAGTATATATTAAAACATTAAAGATAGAGTCAAATACTTGTAGTTTCTTGAATGAGTTACCTGGAAGATGAGAAAATCCACGACATATATGGTGAATGAACAAAAGTCCAACAATGGTGAATCAAATGTTTAATCTCTTTGGATGTGGTTCCACTTCCTCCTCCAGATGATCATTTGATGTGCGACTTTTCCTTATTCCACTTGTTTCCCCAATATGTTCAATTTGTGCTGCATATTTCACTGTCTGCAAATTCTCCTTCTCTTTTGGATGTGGTTCCATTTCCTCCTCATCAAATCTATTACCACTTGTGCCAGCCTCATCAGTGACAAATTCTTGATGATAATATATGGGGCATACCCCACAAGATTTCACTATGCAATTAGGACTCTCCTCTGAAGGCCGGAACTCAAACGAATAATTCTTGAGCCGTCTTCCAAGTAGCCAATGATATGAAGCATAACAATACCCGAATGCAACATGATCTGAGTAGATTAATTTTCTGTTTCTAGAAGCAACATATACAGTCGCCCACATGATTCTAGTTGGTGAACTTTGATCCCCATCACTAACTGTGCCGTGAAAATGGACCCTCAATTTATTGCTTTTGAAAAATGATTTCTCAAATGCAATAACAGCGCATACAGCAAATCCTTTGAGGTTACAATCGAAAGTCCTTTGAAATTTTATCGAAGATCCTTCGGTTGTATATCTGAACCACTTAGGAACTTCACTTCCCGGGTAACAAAAGATGAAATTGGTGCATCCCTATAACATGAAAATCGTAATTAAATTAGAGAGAGTGTGTGAGAGATAGAATAATGGATGGATTAACAGAGTAATTACCCAGTGAAGATATTTCATTAGTCGCGCCAACATGTTGCCGACTGCTGTCTCTTCAAGGTTCATGCAGTTAGTAAATATGAACTCAATAGATCTATTTGGTATTAATTTTGTTTTGAGTATTCGTGAAAAAACCAATTCATTTGGTATTGATTCGAGCTGCTTGCAATCACATGCGCTTAAATGTGTTAAATTTGATGGAAGGTCTATTAATGATAGAACCATATTGCAATTGTCCAAGTGCAGAAATTCCAAATAACAAAGTTCCATCAGGCTTTGTAAACCTGAAGACTGAATAAATCTCAAACCACTACATCCACGACATGATAGCTTCTTAAGGTTTTGCAAAATCCCCAACTCCTTCGGCAACATTTCAAATCTTGAGCAATCCGAAAGATCCAGGTGTTGTAGAGATGTCAACTTACAGATGCTACTTGGAAGCATCTCAAGATTTTTGCATCTCCTCAAAAACAATTTCTCAAGCCCATTCAGATGTGCAATGGAATGGTGTAGCTCCTTAATTGCAGTTCCACTCAAATCCAACTTTGTTATATTATTACCGAAAACCTGTGGAAACTTTGTGAGGTTATTGCAATTACTGAGATCAAGAGATGTAAGAGATTCAAAATGAATATCACTTGGAAAGCTCCTAAGACTATTGCAACCACTCCGATCCAAATAACGAAGATTTTTGAGATGTTGAGCAAGTTGGGGAAAGTCAAGCAAGCTTTTGCAGTCTTCAAGATCTATCGTCTCAAGCAATGGAGATTTTGAGAGGTCGGGGATCTTAGTGACACGTGTACATCCAGATAGATCAAGCCACCTTAGTTTTGGGGCAGGCTTTGTAACAAAAAAAAAAAAAAAATCATTACTATAAATAATTAAGATACAAAGAATAAAACATTTACTTAAAATGTCAGAATAATACCATACAGTCTTCCCAAAGTCTTGAAAGATTGCTACCACTTAGATCAAGTTCAACAAGGTTATTTGGATTAAAATTTGATGGCAGTGCTTGTAAAGGATATCCATACCAAATGAGAGACCTCAGCTTATCAGAAAGATCACTTAGACCTTCTGAAAAATTCACTTTAGAGTTAGTAAAGCAAGTAGAATCGTAGATTTTGAGTAATCTAAGATTATACATTTCCTTGAAGGCTCGTGGGCTCAAATGTATATCCTTATTTATCTCAAACATATCTAGGAATATCCCTCGTACTACAGGAGTTCCCTAACAACCAAACCAAAAGCAAAGTACAAGTTATTTCTTAAAATGAAAAGCATAAGTTATAGGCAAAGCAAAGTATAAGTCAGAAACTCACATAATCATTTTTCAGTGTGCAAAGAACATCCTCTTGTTTCCACAACCTGCTACGTTTGCCTATCTTGTAAGGAGATTCTTTATTAACAATATCCCTACCCATTTCTTCAAGCAAATCATGCATTTCTATCGTATCATAGTATGAAATTGTTATCAGTGACCTGTCAATGAGAACACTCAATGAATAGCGACAGTCATTTAATATTTTTGTTACATAGTCTCGTTCTCTCCCTTTTAAAAAACATGCAATATCAAGAAATATATCTTTCTCTATATCCTTTAGTCCATCATAACTAATTTTTAACACATCAAAAATTTTACGGCTCAAATTTGTTGGTTCAAATTTGTTTACAACACTTTCCCACTCTTCTTTGCTCTTTTTGTATAATGATGAACCCAACACTTTAAGAGCTAACGGGTTGCCATTTGTAAATTTTACCAACTGGTTTACCATTAGATCTTCACCGTGACAGTTTTCATGAAAAGCATACTTGCAAAAGAGTTGAAGAGCTTCATGAAAGTTAAATCCCTTAACCTCATATATGTTATCATCATTCACATGACAATTCTGAAGTACGTGTTTATCTCTAGATGTTATTATGATTCTACTTCCTTGACCCAATCCATCAACACCTTTGACTAAAGTTTCCACATTTAAAGAATCATCCACATCGTCAAGAACAATGAAAACCTTCAAATGATTGAGCCTTTCCTTGATTTTTGGAGGAATAGTAGGACTGTCTAATTTTAGATCTCCATCCTTTAACACTTTAGAAAGAATTTCCTCTTGCACAGAAACTAATCCTCCATGGTTTTCTAATCTTTCCCTAACATTTTCAATAAAACAAACACCTTTAAACTGATTTAAATTTTGATTAAAAATGGCATCAGCAAGAGTTGTTTTACCGATACCACCCATACCCCAAATCCCGATAATTCGAACATCTGTCATAACATGAAGACATAATAATGATATAATCTGCTCAATTCGGGGTTCAAGTCCAATTAGTCCTCCAATATCGGGCGATATATATACACTCATCAATTTCTTCCAAATATCATTGACAATTTTGTTAACAAGTGTGGCATCAGTTCTGCCATATGAAAAATACCAAACAATAATAAGTAGAAATAACCACAATAGAAGAATTCTTTTTTTTTTTTTCATCTCGACAGACACAACAGAAGAATTCTAAACTAACTAGAAAGTTGAAATATAAGGACTCCCAAAGAATTTTAGTTAATGCTAAATATATGATCATATAAAAATTGTGTAGAGGTAATCTAAAGAACAAAGTTATACTCGCATCAACCAGATCATATATAATTTATCACAAGTAGTAGTTAGAAAGAAGGCGGTTACACAAGTTGACAAATATATTAATTGACAAAATTATATTTAAAAACAATTGGTCTCTATTTTGAAAAGGAAAAAAGAAATAACATTAAAATTTTGAAAAATGAATCTATATCTATTCCCTAAAAAATATGAGACGGGGAGAGGAGGACTCTAGTTTACTTATTTTCAAAAAAATTAGGACTTATAATTTTATAAATATTGAATAAAGTAAAATAAAGTAATAGTTAAATTTACCTCCCATTGGAGGAATGCCATCCAGATATACCGCATGCTTCAGCCAAAGCTTCTCTCCATATTTTCACTTCTTTTTGTAATTCTTTTTCATGCTCGACAAAAGAATTCTTAAAACTTCCAGTCTGATTACGTACATCGGATGGATAAACATCGTAGAAAACAGGTATGACAATTTGGTTATTCATTTTCTTGCACTTTAGAATCTCTACGAGTTCATGTAAGCACCATTTGGAAGTAGCATAGTCTTTTGAGAAAATGACTACTGAAATCTTTGATTCTTCAATTACTCTTATAAGACCTGTAGAGATTTCATCCCCTCTTATGAGTTGGTTATCAATAAAGGTTTCAATTTGTTTTCGGCGCAAAGCTTCATAAAGATGACTAGTGAAACAATCGCGGGTGTCTTCACCTCTAAAACTGAGGAAGACATCATATTTTCTCGGGGTGGTGTTGGAAGAAGAAGGAGATGATTGTAAATTGCCCATAGAGAAGAAATGAAAGATTTAATTTGAGCAGCAAAAATTGCAAGGAACAATACAAGAGATTGATATAACACTAAACAATTAAGGGCTGTTTGTGTTTTTTTTTTTTTAATATAAGACTTATTGCCTTTTATATCTTAAATTAGGATAAATCAGTTTGTTTGTTTTTCCAACTTATATCTTATTTTAAGATATATATGTCTTTTAGAAAAAGTAAAAAATTTTTACTTTTATTTTATTCAAAAAGTGATACAGTGGAGTTTTTTTAATAAATTTCCACAAATGTACTATAATAATTCATATATTTATAATTTTATCCACACATAATAAAATCATAAAAATAAATTTTCCAAAAATTCTCAATTTTGAAGAAACCCTAACACAACCTAATCAGTTTTATATTTATAATAAGTCATCCAAAATGAAAAAAACCTCATAGTATCTTAATTTATAAGACTTATCCATATGTTTAATAATGAAGGTCTTATAAGACTTTAGATATAAAAAAAAACAAACTGTCTCTAAGTTTATAATTAAATAACACTGGAATTGTGGAGAATCCGATGGGTGTAGTGAGAGAAGAGACACAAACAAGTCTTTGGCATGAGATTAAGGAGAGAGAGAAGATACAAACAAGTCAGACAAAAAATACCTTTCAGACAGGAAGTTCTAGTGTTCTACACCCTTTGAAATCCTTTGAATCTCTCTTTTGTCCTATCACTCTTTCCGATGCGAGTAAAACATATTAAAATTCATCACTATCAACGGGCCGTGGGCGACTGCCCTCGGTACACGTCATCGGCTTGTAAGAGTTCATTGTGATGGAAGGCAATTTACCAAAATGCCAATCTATTTTGAAAATTAAATTAACAAAATTGCCGTCCTACAATACTTATAAACAATTCTAATCAATTTTCTTGATTGTCTTAAATGAATCATTGGAACTTTATAATTAATTAGTAAAAATTAAAAACTCAGGAACCAAAAACCGATTGATTTGAACCTAGCCATTAAAAAAATAAGAACTTCAATAAGATCTAACAGAAAAAATATTTGACAAGAAAAAGAGAAGGATTTGAAGGATGACAATAATTGATGATAATTAATTAACCAACACCACCACCAATCCAACCCTATGATCAAATTGATTAACCAAATCACAATCCCCATAGTTGAAATCAACTCCGTATTCAAATCAATCAACCAAAACCAACACCCTATAAATTGGCTGTTCTAAAAAAAAAATTTAGCCCTCCTTTCTCTCTCCTCCATTAGCATTTAGCACAACTGAAGATGTGAGTTTTTGAGTTAGAGAAAATTCAGGGTAGAAACAAAATAGCAGTTAATGTAAATAAATTGAAAATTGAGGTTCTCATATATTCGATAAAAATATTAAAAGAGACAATTTTTTTTTTTTTTACAGGCCCTTATTTTATTGACCTACCTATGTTCTCCTTACTTTTCAATTTCTTGTGACTTGGCTTATATAAGTCTTCACCTACCTATAAGTCTTCATCTCAATTTTTTTAGGAAAAAAAAAAAAAAAAAGGTCTTCAGCTCAGTTTCTTTCTTGCCTCATTCCTTTTCAACTTTTCGGTGAATTTCTAGGATCTTTCTTTTAATTATAGTTATCTGGATTAGACTATATTAAATTAATTAAGGGATTTTAGCAAAAATAAAAAAAAATAAAAAAATAAAAAAATGACCACGTTTTGAGTTGAAATTTTAAAATTAACCCTTTTATAAAAAAATAAAAAAATAAAAAAAAAGTTGCAAAAATGCCCCAATTTTTCAAAAATACCCTCTCTTAATTTACTAAAAATTTTATGGGTTCATAATATATGTTAATTTTTTTCAAGATTGAAACAGAAGTTTCAGTAGTGAATGTTTAACACA
The DNA here is from genome assembly GCA_030490815.1 of Acer saccharum. Taxonomy (NCBI): domain Eukaryota; kingdom Viridiplantae; phylum Streptophyta; class Magnoliopsida; order Sapindales; family Sapindaceae; genus Acer; species Acer saccharum. Next base: position 54,862,537 of record CM059866.1, read on the forward strand.
TATTATCATCAACTCATAAAAATATCAGTCCAAAAAAAAAAAAATGAATTTTACTTATAAAAAAAAAAAAATGTTGTTCGGGTCAGGGTGACCTGATATCGAGTCAACCTGTCCTGAAGCACAATATTCAAGTTTCGGGTCAAGGGTGACTTGAAGCACGAACTTTGTGTTTCAAGCAAAGGTGACCTGATATGCGACTCGACCCGAAGAAATAAATAAATATTTTATATATTGCTTACAACTTTAGTAACTGATACAAAATAAACGTGACTTACAAAATTAAAAATAAAAACAAAATAAAAAATGAGACACTGTGACTTAAGTTTTCAATACTCATAATTTATTCTTGTAATACATTATTGCATAATTTATTGTATCTTAAAAAATATACAATTTTTTTAATTTCATTTTTATAAATTCTTAACTCGTGTACACATCAACCCAATGCATCTTTAAAAATAATGCTTACATTTTGTAATATATAATTAGCTTATCGGTCCACAAGAAAGTGACAAACACAGTAGTGTGTAAAGAGAGAAATGGATTAAGGATTTAAACTAGAATGCAAATAATTAATGGACACTTATTTTATTGACTATCCTACCTCTGTGCTTCTTCTGTGCTCCTTCCCTTCCAATTTCTTGTGACTTCTTCTTGCCTCGTTCCTTTCCAACTTTCTGAGGAATTTCAAGGATATTTCTTTTAACAAATAGTTATTCGGATTAGACTATTTTAGATTAATCAATAACGCTACTTTGCTTAAATTTGGTGTCTAAATATGGTGTCCAAATGATGTGGCATAATTGTAATCGATTCATTTAAATTGTATTAGATTTGCATGATTTAAAAGAATGGATTACAATGTTGCTTCATCATTTGAGCATTAGAATTGGACACTAAATTTAGGCAAAGTACCATTACTCTAGATTAATTAAAGGATTTTAGCACCCCAAAAAATGCCTCTATTTTGAGTTCAAGTTGCAAAATTACCCCTTTCATATAAAAAGGAGTGGTGCTATTGGCACACCCCTACCTCTGTGCTCCTTCCCTTCCAATTTCTTGTGACTTCTTCTTGCCTCGTTCCTTTTCAACTTTCTAGGGAATTTCAAGGATATTTCTTTTAACAAATAGTTTTTTGGATTAGACTATATTAGATTAATCAATAATGCTACTTTGTTTAAATTTGGTGTCTAAATTTGGTGTCCAAATGATGTGGCATCATTGTAATCCATTGATTTAAATTGTATTAGATTTGCATGATTTAAATGAATAGATTATTGTGTTGCCACATCATTTGAGTATCATATTTGAGCACTAAATTTAGGCAAAGTAACATTACTCTAGATTAATTAAGGGACTTTAGCAAAAACAAATGCCTTTACTTTGAGTTCAAGTTGCAAAATTACCTCTTTCATATAAAAAGGAGTGGTGCTATTGGCACACCCCTACCTCCGTGCTCCTTCCCTTCCAATTTCTTGTGACTTCTTCTTGCCTTGTTCCTTTTCAACTTTCCGGTGAATTTCTAGGATCTTTCTTTTAACAAATAGTTATTTGGATTAGACTATATTAGATTAATCAATAATGCTATTTTGCTTAAATCTGATGTCTAAATCTGGTGTCCAAATAATGTGGTATCATTGTAATCCATTGATTTAAATTGTATTAGATTTGCTTGATTTAAATGAATGGATTACGGTGTTGCCACATCATTTGAGCATCATATTTGGGCATTAAATTTAGGCAAAGTAGCATTAATCTAGATTAATTAAGGGATTTTAGTAGGGCTGTCAAAATGACCCGTGACCCGCGAACCCGACACGAACCCGAGGTTGATAATCAGGTTCGGGTTGGCCTTAAACGGGTTCGGGTCATAAACGGGTCAACCCGTTTGACCCGTATATATATACGGGTCGTGTCGGGTTCTGCTTAACGGGTTAGCGGGTGACCCGTTTAACCCATTTAGCATATAAGGTGCATTTGTCATTTTTAATTGTATAGGGGTTATTATTGATATTATACATAGTATATAGTCATCTCATTCTCATTCTATCAAACGCACTCACACTCCAATCGAACAAATCTCAAATCTTATCTCCTTCTCTGTTTCTTTTTCAAAGCTAACCTAAACCAACTCGTCTCTCTTCTTCAGATATTATCTCTGATTCTGGGTTTTTGATTTCTGGTATTTTGTTTTCTAGAAATCTGTTCTTTTCTCCTCTACATATTTTAATTTATTTCAATTTTCATCTATTGTTCAGTTTTAGATTTCAATTTTTTTTCTTGATTATATGTTTCAAGAGATCGAATATTTTCTCCAGTTCTGTTTTTTTCTTCGTAACCATATATTTCATCGTTCATCTTTTCTCTTTTATATTGACATTTTTTTTCAGATTTCTATTCTATTCTATTGTTTTTATCTTTTTCATATTTTTTATTTTTATCTTGTTCATTTTTTTATCCCATGATAGTTTTTTATTTTTTTAATTAATTCTGGATTTCAGTTTTTTTTTCTTGGTTGTTTTTTATTTTCAAGTCAGATTTTAGACCCAAAGATTTATTGTGTTTAAGAGAGAGGAGAGAGTTTGAATCACCGTGTTTCTGATTTTTATGTGTTTTTTTTAATGGATTTTTGTTGTTATTTTGCATATAATTTCATGTAAATTCCATTTTGCCTATGTGATGAATTGATGATGGCCACATCTGGTTTTAAGCTGTTCCAGGGTTCTTTTCTTTTTGAGATGAAGTGAGATGGTAGAGCCGTAGAGATGAAGAAAAGAAGACAGTGAATGAGTTAAACGGGTCACGGGTTAACCCGTTTAACCTGTTAAACTAAACGGGTCGTGTCGGGTTACAAGAGGTTGACCCGTTTACTTAAACGGGTCGTGTCGGGTTGAGACTAAACGGGTTAACCCGTTTAAGTAAACGGGTCGTGTCGACCCGTTGACCCGTTTTGACAGCCCTAGATTTTAGCAACAAAAACAAATGCCTTTACTTTGAGTTCAAGTTGCAAAATTACCTCTTTCATATAAAAAGGAGTGGTGCTATTGGCACACCCCTACCTCCGTGCTCCTTCCCTTCCAATTTCTTGTGACTTCTTCTTGCCTTGTTCCTTTTCAACTTTCCGGTGAATTTCTAGGATCTTTCTTTTAACAAATAGTTATTTGGATTAGACTACATTAGATTAATCAATAATGCTACTTTGCTTAAATTTGGAATCTAAATCTGATGTCCAAATGATGTGGTATAATTCTAATCCAATGATTTAAATTGTATTATATTTGCATGATTTAAATGAATAAATTACGGTGTTGCCACATCATTTGAGCATCATATTTGGGCATTAAATTTAGGAAAAGTAGCATTAATCTAGATTAATTAAGGGATTTTAGCAACAAAAAAAAATGCCTTTCGTTTGAGTTCAAGTTACAAAATTACCCCTTTCATATAAAAAGGAGTGGTGCTATTGGCACACCCCTACCTCTGTGCTCCTTATGTGCTCCTTCCCTTCCAATTTCTTATGACTTCTTCTTGCCTTGTTCCTTTTCAACTTTCCAGAGAATTTCTAGGATCTTTCTTTTAACAAATTGTTATTTTAATTAGACTATATTAGATTAATCAATAATGCTACTTTGCTTAAATTTGGTGTCTAAATCTGATGTCCAAATGATTTGGCATCATTGTAATCCATTGATTTAAATTGTATTAGATTTGTATGATTTAAATGAATAGATTACAGTGTGTAAGGTTTATGATTTGTATTGGCTTGATTCCATTGCAAAACACTCCATATTTGTATTAGTTGTTGCTTAGGATATTCTTTGAAGAAAGGAAGCTTAAAAAGTGATGAGCAACGTCTAGTGCAAAAGTCGTCTTCAAGAGGTGAAAAACGTCAAAGATATATCTTGACTCCTATCCTCTTGCAAGGCGTTAGCGCACACACACACAATTCATACATGTGTGTCCCTGCATCGTGGTTCAAACATTTGGTATAACACATTCACACACTTCATAGTATGCTCATGCATTGATCTTGTATAGACAAACATTGTGAAATTGCATGCTTTGTGACTATCTCTTTGATATGGCATGCTTGTGTGAATATGTGTTTATTTGTTTGTGTATTTTGTGTTTAGGACTTGAACATGTTCTTATTCAATGCCTTACTGAGTTCCGATCGTTTCGGTTACTCATTCATAAGGTTTCGAGTCCAAACAATGTGACTATGCTACTTTTTGTTCTCATTCGTTGAGTTGACTTCATCGTCATTTTCCGAGATGATTTCTCAACCATTTTTCAAAGTTTTGCAATCGTAGTTGTGCGTGAGGGAGTCAAGATTCGTAATCCACAAATGGATTCGAAATCGGAGTTCGGATGCCCAAGATACGGCTGGAGAACGTGAGAGTGCGCGAGAGAGGCTAGAGTGGCCATGAGACCACGTGTGCCCCTCCCCATGAGGGAGGCCGTGGGGCCCACGGCCAGGGACCCTCTCTAGTCCCGTGAGGCCCACGCGCCCCCCACGGGGTGGGTGACGTGGTCTCTTCGTATTAGCCCTGAAAACCTTCTCTCTCCTTCTTTAATCACCTCTCCTTCCCTCCAAAACATTTGTGGATTTTCAAAAACATTTTCACGAAATTTCTGCAGATTTCTTCAATTTTTCATTTTCTTATTTTGATCATAACTTTCTCATACGAACTCGAAATCAATCGATTCAAAAGCCAAAATTGTTGGTCTTGAAGAGCGCTACAAACCCAAACATTTCCAGAGGCAGCCGACTTCGCCACTTTTCTCAGTTGATCGATTTTCAGTCCGAGGTCAAGGTTGTTTGTTCAACTTCTTCTTTTTCAATTTCATCTTTGATCTTCTTTTGATTCTTACTATTTGATTGATGAAATTTGTTAAGAAGCATGTTAGATCATATGCTAGGGGTGTTTGATCATTAGTTAATTGAGATTTAGCTTTGTGATTTGTTTTGAACATATATGTACTAAACTTGATTTATCATGAAATTGATTCTAGAAAATGTATGTGTGATGTGCTTCATGTTATTTTCTATGTTTAATTTCATGATCTAAGAACTAGGTTTTTAGTGTGATATATTGAATATTCATACCTTGTTCTTATTGATTTACATGTCTTGATTTCTAGATAATCTTTGTGATTGTGTGTTGGAAGTATATTCTAGATTGTCATTGAACATGTAAATTTTGCTTGATTGATCATCTAGCTTAATTTGTTTGTGTTTGCATCACTTGCATCACTTAGATCATAGCCTTGCATTAGGTTGAAGTCTCTAGCAAAGTGAGTGAAGCTTTGTGGATAGAGCAAGGAAGTCTTGATTAGAGTCGGGAGGACTCAGATAATCAAGCAAGGGAGACTTGTCTAGGGTCGGGAGGATCTGGATAGGCAAGCAAGAAATCTTCCTAGAGACGTGAGCATCTTGGATAGGAAGTTGCTTTCTAGAGGTGTAGGATACATCTCGGATAGGAAGTAGGCTTGGTGATTCACTAGCCCGAGGGTAGATTAGGAGTTGATAGCTTGAGCGGATATCATGTGTTGATAGCTTGAGTGTGTAAGTCCTTTTCATATAGTGGATTGCTTTGCCGGTGGTTGTGGTATCAACCCGTGGATGTTTCCTCTTTGAGGTTTACCACGTAAAAAATACTTGTGTTCATTTTTGTTTTACTTTTCTTTATCTTCCATATCTTACATTGATTGCATATCTTGTAAATTGATTAACTCTTGTATTAGTGAAATCAATTCATTTGCTAAATCTAATCAAGTGTGCATTTTCTTTGTTATATTCCGCATCATTTTTAAGATTGGAAGAATTTGAGTAAATACCTATTCCCACCCCCCCCCCCCCCCCCCCCTAGGTATATTTTACACTATATTGCTTAAGGGAATTTCACAGTGTTACCACATCATTTAAGCATCAGATTTGGACACTAAATTTAGGCAAAGTAGCATTACTCTAGATTAATTAAGGGATTTTAGCAACAACAAAAAATGCCTCTATTTTGAGTTCAAGTTGCAAAATTACCCCTTTCATATAAAAAGGAGTGGTACTATTGGCACACCCCTACCTCTGTGCTCCTTCCATGCTCCTTCCCTTCCAATTTCTTGTGACTTCTTCTTGCCTCATTCCTTTTCAACTTTGCGGTGAATTTCTAGGTTCTTTCTTTTAAGAAATAGTTATTTGGATTAGACTATATTAGATTAATCAATAATACTACTTTGCTTAAATTTGATGTCTAAATGATGTGGAATCATTGTAATCGACTCATTTAAATTGTATTGGATTTGCAGGATTTAAATGAATGGATTACGGTGTTACCACACCATTTGAGCATCATATTTGAGCACTAAATTTAGGTAAAGTAGCATTACTCTAGATTAATTAAGGGATTTTAGCAATAACAAATGCCTCTATTTTGAGTTCAAGTTTCAAAATTACCTCTTTCATATAAAAAACAGTGGTGCTATTGGCACAACCCTACCTCTGTGCTCTTTCCGTGCTCCTTCCCTTCCAATTTCTTGTGACTTCTTCTTGCCTTATTCCTTTTCAACTTTCCGGTGAATTTCTAGGATCTTTCTTTTAACAAATAGTTATTTGGATTAGACTCTATTAGATTAATCAATAATGCTAGCTACTTTGTTTAAATTTGGTGTCCAAATGATGTGGCATCATTGTAATCCATTGATTTAAATTGTATTAGATTTGCATGATTTAAATGAACGGATTATTGTGTTGCCAGATCATTTGAACATCAGATTTGGACACAAAATTTAGGCAAAGTAACATTACTCTAGATTAATTAAGGGATTTTAGCAAAAACAAATGCCTTTATTTTGAGTTCAAGTTGCAAAATTACCTCTTTCATATAAAAAGGAGTGGTGATATTGGCACAACCCTACCTCTGTGCTCATTATGTGCTCCTTCCCTTCCAATTTCTTGTGCCTTCTTCTTGCCAGGTTCCTTTTAAACTTTCTGGTGAATTTCTAAGTTCTTTCTTCTAACAAATAGTTATTTGGATTAGACTATATTAGATTAATCAATAATGCTACTTTGCTTAAATTTAGAATCTAAATTTAATGTCCAAATAATGTGGCATCATTGTAATCCATTGATTTAAATTGTATTAGATTTGCTTGATTTAAATGAATTAATTACGGTGTTGCCACATCATTTGAGCATCAGATTTGGGCACTAAATTTAGGCAAAATAGCATTACTCTAGATTAATTAAGGGATTTTAGCAAAAACAAATACCTCTATTTTGAGTTCAAGTTGCAAAATTACCCCTTTCATATAAAAAGCAGTGGTGCTATTGGCACACCCTTACCTTCGTGCTCCTTCCGTGCTCATTCCTTTCCAATTTCTTGTGACTTCTTCTTGCCTAGTTCCTTTTCAACTTTCCGATGAATTTCTAGGATCTTTCTTTTAACAAATAGTTATTTGGATTAGACTATATGAGATTAATCAATAATGCTATTTTGCTTAAATCTGATGTCTAAATCTGATGTCCAAATGATGTGGCATCATTGTAATCCATTGATTTAAATTGTATTAGATTTGCTTGATTTAAATGAATGGATTACGGTGTTGACACATTATTTGAGCATCAGATTTTAGCTCTAAATTTGGGTAAAGTAGCTTTACTCTAGATTAATTAATGGATTTTTGCACTAAAAAAAAAATGCCTCTATTTTGAGTTCAAGTTGTGTAAGGTTCCCATTTGTTGATTGGCTCATTTCGTGGACAAACCACTTGTTGGGGTTCTTTGTAAGGGTAGCTTAGGTGTTGGTTTTATAGTGAGAAGCCCTTTGAAGACCTCGTATGGATAAGCACCGAAGGTAAATTTCTATGTGCTTACTTGTCTTGAAGAGATAGTTGCACACACTCACTTAGCATTCTTGCATTGGTGTGCATACTCTTCACATGTCACATCTCACACTTGCACTTATATGTTATATCTTGTTGTGTGTTTTTGTGCCTTGTAATTCGTTTCCCGATAGTATTCAGAAACGTCCGCGCATGCACTAAAATGTGCTTGGTTTTACGCGAAGACCGCCTACGGAGATGCTCTTGGCTTCTCCTTTGAGTTCACCTCTTTTAGGTGATCGGCGGTTATGATCGGTGGCCTGGCCGCTGAATGAAACAGCCGTTTTATCGGCGGTTTCGTGGCCGCTGATCGAAAGCGCCGTTCTAGACCTGATTGATTTTATTCTCGGTCTTGAATCGGTAGTTGGTTCGGCGGTTTCGAAACCGCCGTTTCTCCCCTGTTTCCTCAGGAGCAATTCGGCGGTTGAAATCGGCGGCCTGGCCGCCGATTGGTGCGTTTCTTTGAAACTTACTCAAAACGACCTCACTTTGATTTGGCCCCCTATATATATGCTATTTTGTCTTTAGGTCAATCAAGAGAGTTCATATTCAGATTTCATACTTAGGATATTTTTCAAAGAGAAGAAAAATTCCAAGAACTCATTTTTAATTACTCAAACACGTTTTCATGATCATCAATCATCATCTAACATCATCTTTGATCTTCTAGATGTCATCTTGCATGGATTCTTCATCATACTTTGCTTGGTAAGCTTTTCACTAATATCTTACATATTTTGTGTTTCTCTTAACAAGTAATCTCAATTAATTACTTGTATGTTAGTTTATATACTTTGGATACAAGATTGAGATTAGTGTGATGTATGTTTGAGAAGTTGTTTTGTGCTAGCAAATTAGGTTTTGTGCTTAATCTTGATTAGCTAAACTAATTGACATGTCATTTAGTTTGTAATATCTAGGATTGCTTTAATTGCAAACTCATCATCTTAGATAAGCATATAGGGTTTCCCTTGCTCTATGTTGCATTTGGATATTCATATATTCACTTAGGGTTGTATTCTCTTCATAGAGAAAGTAAGTCTTGTGTGTAGCTTCCGGGATTAAGTTGCTTAGATCGCAAGCAAATTGGACTAGGTTCACTCATACCGGGATTAGGTAGGTGTGTGATTACTTCCAGGATTAGGTTGTAATCGTTTTACACATTTAGTGGATTCGAGGTTCGAGTGTGGCTTACTTACTAGCCCGTGGTTTTTCCCGTGAGGATTTCCACGTAAAAATCAAGTGTTATTTAATTTCCGCATTTTATATTTGATTTATTGCTTTATCTAGTTAAGGGTAATTTCGTAATTTTGTCTTAATACGAAAAATTGGGTAATAAGCTTAAAATCTATTCACCCCCCCTCTAGATAGTATTATACACACCGTGCTATAATTTGTTTCAAGTTGCAAAATTACCCCTTTCATATAAAAAAGAGTGGTTCTATTGGCACACCCCTACCTCTGTGCTCCTTCCATGCTCCTTCCCTTCCAATTTCTAGTGACTTCTTCTTGCCTCGTTCCTTTTCAACTTTCCAGTGAATTTCTAGGATCTTTCTTTTAACAAATAGTTATTTGGATTAGACCAGATTAGATTAATCAATAATGCTACTTTGCTTAAATTTGGTTTCTAATTCTAGTGTCCAAATGATGTGGCATCATAGCAATCCAATTATTTAAATTGTAATAGATTCGTATGATTTAATTGAATGGATTACGGTGTTTCCACATCATTTGAGCATCATATTTGGATATTAAATTTAGGTAAAGTAACATTACTCTAGATTAATTAAGGGATTTTAACAAAAATAAATGCCTCTATTTTGAGTTCAAGTTGCAAAATTACCCCTTTCATATAAAAAGGAGTGGTGCTATTGGCACACCCCTACCCCTGTGCTCCTTCCATGCTCCTTCCCTTCAAATTTCTTCTGACTTCTTCTTGCCTAGTTCATTTTCAACTTTCTGGTGAATTTCTAGGATCTTTCTTGGAACAAATAGTTATTTGGATTAGTCTATATTAGATTAATCAATAATGCTACTTTGTTTAAATTCAGAGTCAAAATCTGGTGTCCAAATGATGTGGCATCATTGAAATATATTCATTTAAATTGTATTAGATTTGCATGATTTAAATGAATGGATTACAGTGTTACCACATCTTTTAAGCATCATATTTCGGCACTAAATTTATGCAAAGTAGCATTACTCTAGATTAATTAAGGGATTTTAGCGACAAAAAAAAAAAAAAAAAAAAAAAAAAAAAGGCTATATTTTGAGTTCAAGTTGCAAAGTTACCCCTTTCATATAAAAAGGAGTGGTGCTATTGGCACACCCCTACCTCTGTGCTCCTTCCGTGCTCCTTCCCTTCAAATTTCTTGGGACTTCTTCTTGCCTTGTTCCTTTTCAACTTTTCAATGAATTTCTAGGATGTTTCTTTAACAAATAGTAATTTGGATTAGACTATATTAGATTAATCAATAATACTACATTGCTAAAATTTGGTGTCTAAATCTGGTGTCCAAATGATGTTGCATCATTATAGTCCATTCATTTAAATTGTATTAGATTTGCATGATTAAAATGAATGAATTATGGTGTTGCCACATCATTTAAGTATCAGATTTAGGCAATAAATTTGGGTAAAGTAACATTACTTTAGATTAATTAAGGGATTTTAGCAAAAATAAATGTCTCTATTTTGAGTTCAAGTTGCAAAATTATCCCTTTCATATAAAAAGGAATGGTGCTACTGGCACACCCCTTCCTCTGTGCTCCTTCCCTTCCAATTTCTTGTGACTTCTTCTTTCCTCGTTCTTTTTCAACTTTTCGGTGAATTTCTATGATCTTTCTTTTAACAAATAGTTATTCTGATTAGACTATATTAGATTAATCAATAATGCTACTTTGTCCAAATCTGATTCCCAAATGATGTGGTATCATTGTAATCCATTAATTTAAATTGTATTAGATTTGCATGATTTAAATGAATGGATTTTGTTATTGCCACATCATTTGGGCACCAAATTTGGGCAAATTAAGTAGCATTACTATAGATTAATTAAGGGATTTAGCAAAAAAAAAAAAAAAAAAAAAGGCTCTATTTTGAGTTCAAGTATATAAAAAGGATTGGTGCCATTGGCACACCCCTACCAGTTCATTTATGCCTCACTTTTTTAATTATGTCTTTTTTTTTTTCCTTTAAAGGGGCACACAATTTGTTAGGTTTTTGGTTTGTCTTGACATGTATTCCATATCAAAACGATGTTTATCTTGTATTGATTAGTGGTCATTATCATGATGATACAAAGCTTCAAGGAAAGACTCGGCTACGGTTCATGCAAGGTGGTGGCTTGTTAAGGGGAATTAGCTTCATTACTCATCAAAGGTATATTTGGCCTCATTCCTCTTACAAGGCATAGGCACACACACACAAATCATTCATGAGTATCCCTGCATTGTTGTGCACCATTTATATAACACATTCACATGTTTTAGTATGCTCATGCATTGAACTCATATTGTCATACATTTTAGAAATGCATGTTTTAAGACTATGTCTAGGAAATGGCATACTTGTGTGAACTTGTGTTTATATGTTTCCGTATTTTTGATTTTGGACTTGAATATGATCTCATATGATTCCTTATTGAGTTCTGGTAATTTCGGTTACTCATTTATTAGCTTTCGAGTCCAAACGATGTAGCTACGCTACTTTGCGTTCTCATTCGTTGAGTTGTCTTCATCATCATTTTTCGAGATGAATTCTCAACCTTTTGACAAAGTTTTATAGTCTTCGTTGTGCATAAGGGAGTCAGGATTCGTAATCCGAAGACAGATTCAAAATCATAGTTCGGAGGCCCGAATACGACCGAAGAACGCGAGCGAAGCGCGAGAGGAGCAAGATTGGCCATCGGCCAACCTTTGAGGCCACGTGTGAGCCACGTGTGCCACACGGCCAGCATGGCCCTCTGCCCACGTGTGCCACACACGGTCCACACGTGGTGCTGATGTGGCACATGCTGGTTGGCCAGTTTCTTCCCTCTCTCTCTCTCTCTCTCTCTCTCTTCCTTTTAAATATTTCTATTCCCTCCTATTTTCATTTTAAAAGAAGAAAAAGTTAGAATCTCACCAGAATTTTCTCTCCAATTTTTCTCACCTTCCAAACACCATAACTTTCTCATACGAAATCGGAATTGGTTGATTCAAGTTGGAGATTGTTCATAATCGAGTCCTCTACCTTTTTCAAGTTGTCTTGCAGCTGTTTGATCGATATTTAGAGTGGTTTTATCCAGAAAACCGAACCAGCTCGTGAGATTGAGGTAGTGTTCATATCTTTGAGATTTCTTCTTTTATAACCTTCAATTACCTTAGGGTTTCTTCTTATATATGTACTTGTATGTATGGTGAATGTTATTGAGAAAGATAGCTTCACAATCAATCCTAATCAAAAGTCTAATTAGAGACATATGTGAACTAGTTTATTTGATTATAGGTTTTTCACATGATTGAGAATTGTATTGTGATTAGATTGATATCTAAGGTTGTTTGTGACTTGATTGAATCAATTTTATGATGAATAACCTTGAAATGTATTTTGATCATTTGATTGATGAAATCTAGGATTATTGTATTTGTATGTGTTTTTAGAGCTATTTAGGAATTAATTGATTTATCATTTAATCCTTGCTCTAAATTTTTTGCTAGAATATTCATTGAATACATTTTATGATTCTAGCATTTTGTTGTGTATGTTTATAACATCTTGAATATGTGCTTCATGATTATGATTTATTCAAGTTTTATTTGTGTGAATGAAACTATGAGTTTTATGTGTTCGGTGTTTACACATGCTCTAGGTTTTTATTCAAGTTTTGCATCTAGACTTTTATTACTTGTGTTCTCACATGTTTAGGTCTAGTTGTTCCATGAAATGTATTGATCACATGTTCTATGTTGAATTGATTGTTTGCATCATTTGCATTCACATGATCACACTAGGAAGTCCTTATAAAAGGCATGAAGTCTTGGTTAGAGTCGGGAGAACTCGGATAGCCAAGCAAGAAGTCTTGTCTAAAGTCGGGAGGACTCGGATAGGCAAGCAAAGAGTCATGGCTAGAGTCAGAAGGACTCGGATAGTCATGCATGAGAGACTCTCTAAAGGCATGAGTGCCTTGGATAGGGAGTTGGCTACAATATTGGTAGGCCTAGGCGTATGGATAGACATAGACTTCAAAAGAGCATGGTACATGGGATGTGTATGCATTCTTGAGGAATTTCTAATCTTCCATCAATGTTGGTTTGGTATGATCTCCAATATATGGTGGCTCCGCATCATTGAGAGATTTTATACTTTCCAATAAGGTTGGGTAGTCTATGGGTAGACATAGACTCCAATAGGAAGTTGGTCAAGGTTGGTCACTTTTGAGAAATTTCTAATCTATCATCGAATATATATAGTACCCAATGGTTGTAGTTCAACCCGTGGATGTTTCCTCTTTGGAGGTTTTACCACGTTAAAAAATCTCTTGTGTTAATTCTTCCTATCTCTATCTCTTATATTTGTTTTTTTATATGTTGTTATATTGTTACATATTATTCACTTGTAATGTATTTTGAAACAAGATTTTGTAAAGTATGATTAGTAATCAAATTCATTTGATCATATTTGTAAATATAATTCTTTTGTATATTGTAATTTTTATGTATAGTGATATTTGGTTATACTTGTAATACATTGAACAAATATTGAAATACAAGTATTCTTTATTATTGAGTTTATGTGTCCTTATACCTCATACAACTAATTTATATATATATATATATATATATATATATATATATATATATAGATAATGCCTAAATGATTACATGTTTATCTTGTCTATGTATGAATTCTTAGTTTATGTGTTGTATGTAAAGCTACCTTGAGGGACAAACGTAAGTTTTTTCAAGGGATTGAAAAAGGCATAAAAACCTATTCAACCCCCCTTCCCCCTCTAAGTATGCTTTAAGCTATTTAACTACGTTTGTATACTTTCACAATTTATGCAAAAATATCTTTTACAAAGTAAATCAAATATAACCCCACATTCCTTTTCCAAATAAAAAAAAAAAAAAAAAAAAAAAATTCCACGTAACCTTGTTTCTTGAATTTTTTTTTTTCTTAACTCTTAAACCCTAAAATTTGCTTCTTACATACATATACAATATTATGAAAGAGTCACGATATCAAGCATTTGGAAGAATTGTCCGAGAACGATATCAAACCTCTGGAAGAATTGTCTGAGAATGACATCAAGCATCTGTAAGAATTGTTTGAGAATGATATCAAGCATCTGAAAACAATTCATTCTCTAAAAGTAAGTTTACAATTTACTTTTTCTTTAGAATGATATCAAGCTATCATAGAAGTAAAAAAAACTCAAATAAATAAACAAATAAATAAATCATTTAATGGAGGTGGGAGATAGACATATACAGATCAGAGATAAAGAGATCAGAGATGAAGTGTATTAAGTGTGAAAAGAGTGGCGATATTTACACCCTTGAAAAATCGTATATGCACCCCTTTTTGTATGTACACCCCATTAAATTTAATTTAAAATTATATTTTGTAAACACACCCCACACATTACCAAAAATACCCTTTTATAATTTTAGAAAAATATTATAAATTATTTAAACGAAAAATGAAATACATATAGTGATCCACAATCCACACCATCTTCTCCATTAATGCTTGATGGAGAACGTCCTTGGCTATCAAGAGAAACCCCGCCAACGATCACTTCTTTGCCGTTTTTTTTCCATTAGCTAGTATTGAGACAAACTTGGGTGGACAAAGTACTCAACTCAAGAACATTAAAAACCTGTATTGCAATCACAAAGGGAAGAAGCAACTTACTCCATTGAAACCAATCCTTGGAAGTTGGAAATTGGAATGTTAAACTTGGAACTTGGAAGTAATATGTGTCTTATATGAGATGAAAAAGAAGGTGCAGTTCTTGAATGATCTCCCATCTTTTCGAGGTTCTTTAATAGTTTTTTTTTCTTTTCTACTTTTTAAATTTAGTTTAGTTAGTACGAATTCAAAAAAAAAAAAAAAAAAAAAAAAAGTAAAAAAGCAAGTTATAATATATTTTGATTAAAAATACTGATAATTTAACATAAGGATAATTTTGGAATTAAAAAAATATAAAATTGGGGTGTACATATAGTTTTAGAGGGGTACAAATATCGTCACTCGTTTGAAAAAAATAAGTAAAAATTGTAGTTTTAGAAATAAATAAAAAAAATTAATAAAAACATTTAATTAAATAAAATTTTTTTAAAATGAGGCATAAATAGATTGGTAGGAGGTGTGCCAATAGCACCACTCTAAAAAAAAGTTGCAAAAATACCTCAATTTTCCCAAAATACCCTCACTTCATTTACTAAAATTTTTATGGGTTGATAATATATGTTAAATTTTTCAAGATTGAAACAAAAGTTCAGCGGTGAATGTTCAACACATATAATCATCAACTCATAAAAATTTTAGTTGAAACAAAATGAACTTTAACTAATACAAAATAAACTAAACTTTAAAAAGTAAAAATAAAAACAAAATAGTGTAATATTACCAACAACAAAAAAAA
Source organism: Acer saccharum (assembly GCA_030490815.1). NCBI lineage: Eukaryota > Viridiplantae > Streptophyta > Magnoliopsida > Sapindales > Sapindaceae > Acer > Acer saccharum. Next base: position 54,878,052 of record CM059866.1, read on the forward strand.
TTTAAAAAGTTTGTGTTTCGGGTCCGGAACTTCCTATAAATTGTACACATGTGATTTTCTGGCATGTCACGAAGCATTCTTGGTTGATATGAGATCAACCTATAGGTTTCAGGTCATGGAATCCTGAAACCATCACGTACTCCCAAGTTCATCACAAGATTCCCCCAAATCCCATCAAATTTCATCATTTTTTCCCTAGATCCAATAAATTTATCTCTAAATTCAAAATCCAGACAAACATTACCATAATCATACTCAAATATCAACTAATTTATTTCAATATATATTTATATATATATATATCAACTAATTGAACACAAAATTTCTCAAAACCATGGAACTAAAGGTTAGAGTTCAATTTTTATTAAATTTCAAATTAAACAAAAATCCATACCAAACAACTAACGAAAACACAAATAAAAAATGCACTTACACATAACTAACATTTTTCAAACCCAAAATAGAATTTGGAGGATTGGAATCGAAATGTTCTTCGGGAAGTGGGGATTGATAAGTGTCACAAAACAAAGAGATTTTCTTTTTTCTTTTTTATTCTCGAGCTCCTCCTTTAGGTTTTTAATCTAAATTGCTTCCTTACAAGCTTGTGTAACAGCCTAACAGCCATTTATTCCGCTTCTGTTATAGATAGAGCCACAAAGGTTTGTAACTTGGAAATCCAGCTCGCAGCTCCTACAATTGTAGACACATAGCCTGTTGTGGATTTTCTCTTGTCAAGATCTCCGATAAAATCTGAATCCACATAACATCCGACAGTTCAAAACCTCCTGATATTTGATGATGCTGTTTTCAGCTTAAGTTGCATAGAAGTGTATCAAGCACCAATTCCTTTGTTAATATTTTTCTTCTCAATACAATTAGGGCAAATTTCTAGGGCTTCTCTTGATACTTGATTAAAATACAGACGGAATCCGTTGTTTTAATTGTTCAGAAAATGATACTAACTAGATAAGGATTATTAAGTCAGGATGCTCCAATTTATCCAATGGATGAGATAAGAGTGAGTATTAAAAAAATAAAAATGAAGTAGATATGTTGTTCTTTACAGGAGAAGAAGATCTCCATTGACAAGCATTGATCTCCATTGACATCCCTTGAATTTCATGTAAACAAATTAAGTTTATATAGTAATTAATTTCTAATGAAAACTTCCATGTTCATACTGGCATGCTCACGCAATTCATCCTTCCTCCTTGCAAAATCCGGACATATATCTGTTTTGATTCAATACAAACAAATCAAAACCATACACAAACAAAATGCTACCATATGATGAATGTACATCGTATATAAATATATATATATATATATATATATATATATATATATATATATGTATGTATAAGTAATGCTATCCAACTCAAATAATTAACCCAAATTGCAACCTAATTGATGTGGCAAGTGAGTTGTCATCACCACACACGACATGAGATGATGTGGTTAATGAAAAAAACCACTTGCTACATCATTTTGGTTAAAATTTGGGCTAAATTTTTTGGTTGACTAACATTAGTGATATATATATATATATATATATATATATATATATATACGGTCCCGTTCACATCAGTACACACTGATGTAACTACATCAGTACCAATACATATATCTGTTTTGATTCAATACAAACAAATCAAAACCATACACAAACAAAATGCTACCATATGATGAATGTACATTGTATATATATATATATATATATATATACATATATATAAGTAATGCTATACAACTCAAATAATTAACCCAAATTGCAACCTAATTGATGTGGCAAGTGAGTTCTCATAACCATACACGACATGAGATGATGTGGTTTATGAAAAAACCACTTGCTACATCATTTTGGTTAAAATTTGGACTAAATTTTTTGGTTGACTAACATTAGTGATATATATATATATATACGGTCCCATTCAAATCAGTGTACACTGATGTAACTGCATTAGTACCAATACATGTGGAGCACTGATTATGGAGAAGTTTTGATTTCTGGTTTTTTAAGTGTGATATATCATATATTGTTTATGTTTAATTTTAGATTGAATATTCCATTTTATGTTGTTGATCAACCATTGAATCAAACTGGTAATTCGTGAAATGTCTCATTAGTCGGATACTTGTAGCTATCCAATATTTTAACTCACATGTCCTGATATAAGAACCTTTCTATTACAATTTCGATCAGATTGCTCCCAAATTTCAATAAACTTGAAATTGTGCTGTCATGCTAACTATGCTGTGCATATGAAATTCAACGGTTTGTTCCATGAATCAATTTAAACCTGTAGAAAAAGTTCTCTGATGTACTCCACTAGATATATATATATATATATATATATATATATACATAGGCCATTGTTATATTCATGGAATTGATTTATTTTTACTTTTAACATTTGTGGTTGATGTTTGATGTGTCTGCAATACCTTTCTGGAAGAATCAGTGGTGTTTGGTGATGACAACAATGTTTGGGTCTTTTGACTCTTTGTATCAGTATTGTATTGATTTCAGTTTTGAATACTGTAAACACTTGATTTAGTTTATTGATCAAGTTCTTCAAAACTACTATCAAGTTGGCATAGCCGTAGTGTCCAATTTCCAGCCTGTATTCTACTGTCAAGTTGGTATATGCATCTTTTGGTTTAATTTTGGCATAGTGATGTTTGATTTACTATATTGCTGGGTTTAGAGTTCCTTTAAATGAAATGAAATTACAACAAGTTTGCCATCTCATTGTTATGGTTGAGTTTCCTATATTTCTGGGTTTAATGATGTTTGGATTGGATCTTGTAGTTGTTGTGTACTCTTAGGTTTGGTATTCTCAACTGCATTTTGGTTTCTTAACTGCGTTCGAAAATCGCAACAACAGTTGGGAATTTGCAAACTGCTGTTAGGAATTTCCAACTACTGTTAGGAATTTCTAACTACTGTTAGGAAATCCCAACTGTAGTTGGAATTTCCGAATTGCAGTTAGGAAATCCAACAAGTGTTAGGGATTCCTAACGGCAGTTGGGAATTCCTAACTACATTTGGAATTCCCAACAGTAGTTAAGTATTCCCAACAGCAGTTAGGTATTCCCAACAACAGTAACAAATATCACCTTAAATTGCTTATTCGGTTAAAACATGTGTACTCATATAATTTTTTTATGGTTTTATGTTATATTTCAGGATAATTAAATGGGAGAAAAGGTGGATTTGTTACTAAAGGTTGCAGAAGGCGAAGATAAACAACACTTCGTCAACGGCTGCTATAAAGTTGATTAAGGAAAAGTTGATAGAGGTGCAACTATCCCTCTTCCATACAACATGCTTTGGGAAACTTCTAGAAATAAACTGATTTACATTTCATGCCTTATGAAAATTTTTAATTTGTTCTAATCAGAGCTGTTAAGTTAATACTACTAACATCTTCAAATAAAATAAAATAAATAAATAAGGTTAATACTCTTAACAAACAAGTCCAGAGTCAATGTCAATTATTGAAATTTTAAGCTCATACAAGCAACTGTAAAAGGACAGAGTAGAGAATTCATGAATTAAGTGGTAAAGAATTCTTCATGAAGAAGAATGGACCAATTGCCATCTGTATCATTGTACATCAACAAAGACAAGAGACAAAGATAAAGACAAGAATGGACCAGTTGCCATCTGATTGTGATAGATGCAACGGATTCAGCTATGCAACTATCCAGCTATGCATATTACAATTATAAGCACAGAGTGAATCTCTTTCATAGTGAAACACAATTGTTTCATCTCAAGCAATTCTATCAATAATAACAAGGCAACTGGAAACAATTAATCCCTAAAAAGCTGCATATAAAATTGTGGAATCAATTCAATCCATAACAGTTAACAAGTGTGAAAAAACATTATTACACAACACTGTCAAACAACACTTGCATTACAGAACAATAAACATTACACTTGATAGGAAGTTGTAGGATTTAACGAAACTTCCATCAAATCCGTAGATTTGTACTTCACACTTATTCCATGACTTATAAACACCTGTAATCTTTGAATACTACATAACCAACACATCTCGTGCCATCCATCCACCTACAAATAAATATGTAAAATTAATAGGAAAAAAAAAAGATAGAACATAAAAATACATAGTCAACATTGTCTGTTAATTTCACAAAATTAAATAGCAACTATTAACAACTACAATATAAAACATGTTTATTATACCTTAAGGGTTTCCATTTTGATCGGATAGAGGAATTTGTGTCTTACATTTCCATTTTGATCGGATAGAGGAATTGATCAGATAGAGGAATTCCTAACGTTGTTTGGAATTCCCAACTGCCGTTAGGAATTCCTAACTGAGTTGGGAATTCCAAACACCGTTAGGAATTCCTAACGGTGGTTGGGAATTCCAAACAGTCTTATGGGAATTCCTAATAGCATTAAGAATTCCTAACAACGTTGGGAGTTCCAAATAGTTTTATGGGAATTCCTAAAGGCATTAGGAATTCCTAACAGTGTTATGGGAATTCCTAACAACATTGGGTATGCCTAATTGAGTTGGGATTTCCCAACGCCGTTAGGAATTCTCATAACACTTTTTCAAAAAAATAGTTTCAATTGTCTAAATTCAATACTACAATGGAAAATCAATTACAACAACATCAAATTCAACCAAGACACATGCTCTATTACATTCATGTAAACTATTTTCACAAAAATAAAGAACCATAATACACAAATCTAAGTAAATAAGACATTTTAACAAGAAATAAACTTAAAATTTAAGTATACACTTTAAATTGATCACAACAACATCAAATTCAAACAAGACCCATGCTTTATTATGTAAATGTAAACTATTTTCACAAAAATATTGCACACATTCAACTAAATTGGATATTAAAGATAAGTATAACGTATAAAAGTTCAAAAAAAAAAAAATACTCACCTCAAAGCTTCAATAAAAGGAACCTTTGTGGTTGATAAATAATGGAAGCTTTTAACACAATTTAACTTAATTTCGAGTTGGAGTTGCTTAATTTCAACAAATGAAGGAAGAGAGAACAAAAGAAAAAAAAATGTGGAGAGGAGAAAGAGAGTGAGAGTCGAATGTGTTCTAGTGGTGTTGTGGTGGGGAGAGAAAAAAGTGAGAAAAAGAATGGGAATAAAATGAGTAGAGAGAAAAAAAGGTAGTAAGTAAGGGTAAAGTAGTACTTACGCATGAAAAAATAGTTACTTTTGCAAATTTTTCAAAAAGGGGTTAGCTGTCAACTTGAGCCTCCCAAAGATGTTAATTTTCAATAAAACCCTTAAATCTATGTCTAAAGCAAAATTTTGGTGGAATTGACACTGTGCCCAATCCACTCAAATCACATCATGTGTCATTATACCGATATATTTATGCATGCCACATGGTATGCAATGAATGTATGGAGCACACTATTTTAACCCATTCAAGATCTATTGTATTCATGGTCTCCATGGATCTAAAATAAGAGATCATACTTCGCGTAGAATGAAAGGAACTGGGAGAAACTCCAAAAATCAATAAAAATGGATGGCATGGGAAAGTTTCCGTGATCTCACATTTAGATACTCCATGGACGATGAAGAAGTGCATGTGTGAAAGGTCATTCTCACACACCCATTTTCATTGGCTTTTGGGAGGCTTAATCTCCCATTTCAATTCTCCTAGTTATGTAATATGTTTTACTCTTTAGAAATGCAATATGTTCATAGAATGAGAGTCTCTTATATAAGCATTTCTTGGACACTAGTTTAATTACCAGCTTTTGGGCCCATTGTATTAGTGGATTGAATTTCATTATTATTATACTAAATTTTGCATCCTAACCATACCTTATTTGTCCTTTTCAAAAAAATAAAAAATAAAATTATTCCTTATTTGTGAAATTTAATATTTCACACACACATATATATATATATATATATATATTAAAAAATATATAAATATATTTATTTATTTATTTATTTATTTAAGAAAACATATTTTACTACAAAGTGTAAATTATAATTATAAGTCAATGAAACTCTATCAGTAGCTATGAAAATGAAAGTCTAAGATTAAACGCACCACCTTGGACTTCAAATTCACAAATTTAAAGTGAAATCGGGTAGCCACAAGACTATAATATAAAAGGGAAATTACATTCAGGTAGTTGTTTAACAGATATAGGGGGTATAATGGTCTCCTGTGTTATTTTAGTTATACAAATATACAAATAAAAAAAACCAACAAAATTAAATTGGTCCAACCGTGGAATCGGAGAAGAGACCTAAGAGCATTTCCCACCCGTACTCTATCTCTATCTCTAAAATAGAATCCAAAGGAAATATTCCCTCTATATTCCATTTCTAAAAAAAATTCACTCTTACCACACTCTCCATCTCTATCTCTATTTGTACCTCTATTTCTATTTCTATCTAACTTATATTTTCATTATTATTTTTTACTTTTTTTCAATAAATTATTTTTATATAATTGTATTTTCAACCAATTTTTAACAAATATACTTTAATAACATTTTTAAATTTGTTTTATTCGCTTACATTTTGTAAAAATACATGTTTTTATTGGTGTATGAATTTGTTATAATTATTTGCTTTAGTTTTAATACTTAAATTTTAAACTAATTTTCTAATATAATATTGCTTACCAAATTTTGTCACATTCAAGAAAAAAATTAATAATAATACTACAGCAGTTACTCTTTCAATCTCTCCCCTTAGTTGCTACTCAAGGGAAGAAAGATTCAAGTCCGCCAACAACAAACCATAGTTTTTAGAATGTGGGTCAGTTTGTTATCGGATCAGATCAGGACCTCATGGTCACTTGGGTGAGGAACAGGTTACGGAACTTGAGTGGGAGTTTTAATAGATTTGAGAAGTGTTTGTTACGAAAGAATTTGGTGAAAGATTTTTTTTATTAAGGGTTGATCAATATTTTTTGGAGGTGATTGGGTTGCAAAATCGATTTGGAATTTGATGGATGTGTACGAGGTGATTTGTTTGTTTGTTTTTTTTTTTTTTGGGTATGCCTAGAAGAAAAACTAGATAGTGAAAGTTTTTTTGTGGAGTGTTCGGCCTTGTAGAAATTGATGTCGATGAACTTGGGATGGGGTAGAAGTCTAGAAGATTAAGGATATCGTGGAAGAGTTGCAAAGAGAAGAGATGGCACAACCCTTTCTAATTTAAAAAATATTAAGGATCATTAATCCGTAAATCAAAGCAAAAAGATTTCCAAATTAAAGAGAAACAAAGAAATACATGTCAAATGCTTTTTTCTAAACAAAATAAAATAAAATATTTCTACAGTTTTTTTTTTTTTTTTTTGAAATAATATTTCTACGGTTAGTGAAAATATTTCACAATAATTAAATCAATGTTGAAAGAAAAAGTTTGGTCCACTAAAGATCTACTGTATTCATGGTCTTCATAGATCAATAATAATATATAACGTATCATGTAGAATGAAAAGAAAAGGGAGAAACTCTCAAAAACAATAAAAATGGGTGGTATGGGAAAGTTTTCGCGATCTCCATGGATGATGAAGAACTATGTGAAAGGTCATTCCCACACACCCATTTTCATTGGCTTTTGGGAGGCTTAATCTCCCATTTCAATTCCTCCAGTCATGTAATATGTTTTACTCTTTAGAAGTGCAATATGTTCATAGAATGAGAGTCTCTTATATAAGCATTTCTAGGACACTAGCTTACCAGCTTTTGGGCCCATTGTATTAGTGGATTGAATTTCATTATTATTATACTAAATTTTGCTTCCTAACTATATTTTATTTGTCCTTCTCAAAAAAAAAAAAAAAAAAAAAACCTTATTTGTGAAATTTAATATTTCAATAACTGTACCTTATTTGTCCTTCTCAATATATATATATATATATATGAAAGTTTCTTTTGACAATTCAATTTTTTCTTTTTACACTTCTTTTCTAAAAACACTCCATTCTCAAAATTAAAAATTTTAAAAATTCTAAAGACACTTCATTTTGTTATAAAATTATCCTTTTTATCTTTTTTGAATTAAATTATTAAAAAAAGAAATTATCTCTCCTAAATCATTAGATTAATTATTACATATTAAATACTCTCTCCTAAATTTTTAATTACCATATTAAACTCTCTCTCCTCTAATACATATCTCTAATTTTTTATCTCCATTCTTTCTCAAGCAAGACTGACAATTAAGAAAATAGTTAAAAAAAAAAAAAAAAAAAAAAAACTTACTAATAAGCTTGAATTTTAGGAACCATGTGTATGTATATACTAAAAAAAAAACTCAAAAAAAAAAAAAAAAAAAAAAAAAAAAAAAAAAAAAAAAAAACTCAATTTTTTTTTTTTTTTTTTTAAATTCGAAATATGAAAATGTTTTTTGTTACTCTTGTAGATATGTGATTGCGTAGAGAACTTTAATTCTTTCATTAGTCTTAGAAATTCTAAGTTTAATCGAATCTAGTTATAAAAACAATTCAAGCTTTCATATATATATATATATATTACTGTTAGTAAAAAATTAAAATATTTATAAGTTTTTTTTTTCTTTAACTATTAATTAGAGATATGATTTTTTATTTTATTTTTTTTGAAAAATGGAGAGAGATTAATTAGGAGAGAGTGTTTAATATTGTAATAACATATTTAGGAGAGAGAGTTTAATACATAATATTTAATCTAATGATTTAGGAGAGAGATTTTTTTTTTATAAATAATTTAATTAGTTTGGAGTGTCTTTAATTTTTGTTTTGTCTTGTTTAGTAATTTTAATTTAGGTTAAAAATGTCATTAATAAAAAAAATTAAATTGGAGTGTAAATAGATAATTTGTGGATTGTAAGGAGAAGCTCTCTATATATATACCTTATTTGTGAAATTAATATTTTAATAACTATACCTTATTTGTCCTTCTAAAAAAAAATACCTTATTTGTGAAATTTAATATTTCAATATATATATACACTTTATTAGTACAGATTATGCAACTGATTTTATGCCGGATTTTACGAGATATTTCTATATATATATCTATGTAATATGTAATAATGGAGCCGAGCCCCAAATGCCGCGTGTTGTCATGAGAAGCATAATTTGGCCATTAATTAGTTGTTTTGGCTATTAATTAATTATGGGTGAATTGTACTTAAATACCCTGAAGCTTTCCTTTTAGGCAAAATGTTGGTAAACATCATAATATAATGTGATATTTTAGGCAAAATGTTGGTAAATATCATAATATAATGTGATATGTACGATCCATGATTGATTAATTTTATTATGTGATATGTATGATCCATGATTGATTAATTTTAATCTTAGAGACTGACTGACCAATCACCTGTGCCTGTGCCTGTTGAATACAAACATGAACACTATAATTTTAACTAAAACCAAAAAAAAAAAAAAAAAAAATTATATATAAATTAAAAAATACCAAGATGATTCTGCGATGAGCAATACGTAAAACCATTTCTTTGATTTCTCTAATATGATTCAATACAAAACAAATATGAGATAGTACGTAGACATATGCGTGACAATGTCTTGCAATTTGTATTACATGAGCTATACACAAATATATAAAAGAAAATAAAAAACTTGACTGCCCAAATCAAATCACATGTTCACTTATACTTAGAACCTACAATGGAGATCTGTTAATCCTAAATATGATATAACACATCAAAATATAAGGTTTTTTTTTAAAGAAAAAAATGAAATAGAGAAACGTGAAATCGTAAATGATGAACCTTAATGGATTTGGTGGGTTGTGCGGATTTGGACAGGTGGTGACCGGAAGAGGAGGAACCCTCTGAGATGACAAATAAACATTAGGGGCGCGTTTACTAATCCGGAATGAATGGAATTGGAATTAAGTTCCACCGGAAAGGGAATGGAGGGGAATCGGAATCAAGTTACTAAATTACATATCAGTGTTTACTAACAATTTAGGAATCGGAAACAAAATCAAATTTATTCCATTTCTAATGTTTACTTAAACTAAGGAATCAGAATAATACATAACTGATTACAAAAATACCCTTGTGTATAAAACATGATGATATATATATATATAATTTATTATGAAAAGATATATTTTATAATACTCATAACACTATAAATATAATAATTAACATCTTTATATTGTAATATTTGAACTAATTAGATAAAAAAACTATTGAGATAACTTGATTAAAAAAATAAAGCCGCAGCCGTATATATAAGAGATATGAATATGCCATAGTTATTATTATTTTTAAAAGTGCTGTAATTATTTTTAGTTCATAAATTATATTGCAATATGTATATATAAAGATGAATTTTTTATAAATCACATGGCTAGAATAATATAAATTATTAATTATGTAAACCAATATTAAGATTAAAAAAAAAAAGAGTAAAGTAATATCATTTATGTAAATTAAAAACAAAAGTAAAAAATCATGAAGAAAACGGTTGCTTTTTATTTTTTATTTTTTATTTTTTTTTAAGTGAGGATATTTTAGTAAATAAATCATGGATTCCTTTTTCAATAAGGAAAGGGAACTTGATTCCTAGGGTGTGTGGGAGGAATCAAGTTCCCTTTTCATCAGGAACTTAATTCCTAATTTATGAGTGGGGTCCACGGAATTTAATTCCCTAAAAATTTAGTAAACAGTGGAATTCAGAAATCAGGAACTTAATTCCCTTTCCTAAGTAGGATTCCTGATTAGTAAACACGCCATAGAGTCAGAGTGTCTGGATTGAGTGATAAACAAACAAAAAAATAAACATATCAATTGAGAAAGAGAGTTTTTGACCCTTTATTTTGGGTAGAAATTAGCAAGCTTTTCAAACCCAACTAAAATTCTATAAAAGGTAATAAAAATAAGATAATTGAATAGGAAATGTTTTATTTTTTACCAAATTGAATATGAAAGGTTAACTTGTGATTTTGTACTTTTAATTAATTAATGGGATAATGAATAAAAATAAATAGTCAATTCCATAACAAATGAGATAATAAATAAATTCTCTTAATGAACCAAAAATAAAATAGAATAACTTAACAAATATTATAATTTATATATTATATAGATAACTAATTAACAATATATATATTTTAAATATTACAACTAATTAACAATGAGTAATGTTAGACGTCCCAATTTTTTTTCCCAAATTCTGTCCCAAACGATGTGGCACGTGAGGTGTCAGCATATTATAAATCATGAGATTATATGGTGACAGATGTGATGTTGACACCTCACGTGCCACATCATTTGGAACAGAATTTGAGAAAAAAATTTGGGACGTCTAGCATTACTCAATTAACAATACCTAAAAAAAAAAAAAACTAATTAATACGAATTTATGGTTTGTTGGAAAAAAAATTTATGGCTTGTCTCTATTTTTTTTTTTTTTTTTTTTTTTTTTTTTTTTTTTTTTTTTATGAAGAGAAAAATGAAATATATTTATGGCTTGTCTTTTAAACTTACCAAATAATGTAATACTTAAAAAAAATTACTTAATAATTAAAATCAATTATGAGATTGGTTAAGATAATTTATTTACTATCCCATTAATTACATGATTGACTCTTGATTATCTATAGATTTTTTATTTAGAAAAAAAAAATTATATTATTAAAAATTATTACAATTAATGACTTACCAAATATTCTTATATAAATTATATTGATAACTAACTAACACTATTTTTATTTATTTGAAATATTATAACTAATTAACAATACTTATAAATAAACTAATTAATACGAATTTATGGCTTGTTGTCAAAAAAAAAAAAAAAAAAAACATATATATGGCTTGTTTTTTAAACTTACCAAATAATTTAAATTGTATTATATTTGCATGATTTAAATGAATGGATTACAGTAATGCCACATCACTTTGTGCACTAGATTTGGTTAATATTTTTTAAAAAAAAAAAATCAATACTTAATACTTAAAAATCAATTATGAGATTGATAAGATAATTTATTCCATTAACTACGTGAATGGCTCTTAAGTACCTATAGATTTTTGATTTAGGAAAAAAATTATATTATTCAAAATTATTAAAATTAATAACTTACCAAACATTATAATATATATTGTATAGATAACTCATTAACAATACATTTTTAAAAAATATTACAACTAATTAACAATACTTAAAATAAAAAAAATAAAAAAAAAACTTATGGCTTGTTGGAAAAAAAATTATGGCTTGTCTTTTAAACTTACTAAATAATGTAATACTTAAAAAATAAAAAAAATAAAAATAAATAAAAAAAAAACCTTAATAATTAAAAATCAATTAAGAGATTAGTTAAGATAATTTATTTATTATCTCATTAATTATGTGATTGACTTTTGATTACCTATAAATTTTTTATTTAGGAAAAAATTATATTATAAAAAATTATTACAATTAATAATTTACCAAATATTATAATGTATATTGTATAGATAACTAATTAACAATACATTTTTTTTTTTTTGAAATATTACAACTAATTAAAAATACTTAAAAAAAAACTAATTAATACGAATTTATGGCTTGTTGGAAAAAATATTATGGATTGTCTTTTAAACTTACCAAATAGTGTAATACTTCAAAATATATATATATATATATATATATATATATATATATATATATATATATACTTAATAATTAAAAATCAATTATGAGATTGGTTAGGAGAATTTATTCACTATCTTATTAATTACATGATTAACTCTTGATTACCTATAGATTTTTTATTTAGAAAAAAAAATTATTAAAAGTTATTACGATTAATAACTTACCAAATATTATAATATTTATTGTATAGATAAATAATTAAGAGTACATTTGTGTTTTGAAATATTACAACTAATTAACAATACTTCAACGAAAAAAAAAAAAAAAAAAAACCTAATTAATACGAATTTTGGCTTGTTGGAAAATAAAATTACGGCTTGGCTTTTAAATTTACCAAATAATGTAATACTTCAAAAAATAAATACTTAATAATTAAAATCAATTATGAGATTGGTTAGGAGAATTTATTCACTATCCTATTAATTACGTGATTAACTCTTTATTACCTATAGATTTTTTATTTAGAAAAAAAATATATATTATTAAAAGTTATTACGATTAATAACTTACAAGATATTATAATATTTATTGTATATATAACTAATTAAGAGTACATTTGTGTTTTGAAATATTACAACTAATTAACAATACTTCAAAAAAAAAAAAAAAAAAAAAAAAAAAAAAAAAAAAAAAAAAAAAAACTAATTAATACGAATTTTGGCTTGTTGGAAAAAACAATTATGGCTTAGCTTTTAAACTTACCAAATAATGTAATACTTTAAAAAATAAATACTTAATAATTAAAAATCAATTATGAGATTGGTTAAAAAAAATTATTCACTATCCCATTAATTACATGATTGCCTCTTGATTACCTGTAAATTTTGGATTAGGAAAAAAAATTATATTATTAAAAATTATGACAATTAATAACTACTTAATAGCTTTGGCAAAAAAATAAATAAATAAATAAATAAATAAATAAAATTGGAATTTATGGCCGTAATTTTTTAATTATTGTTATAATTAATTAATAGTGAACACCTTATTACAGATTCCAAAATACATTAAAACAATAATCAGTCCAAAATTACATTTACAACTACTAAAGTGTTTCCTAAAAAAAAAAACAATAAACAAAAAACTTCTAAAGTGTTTGAATCAAAAAACATAAAGAGATGCTTTGTTTTGACAAGAAAATGATACTTCAGAATGATGTTTGAGATAGGCCTTTGGCAATCATCACGAATTGAAAGGAAAAAAAAAGAAAAAAAATAAAAACTAAAAGATTAAAATTATTCAACCAAATATTTTTTTTAAAAAATGTAGAAATTACTCTTACCACCCAATGCCATCCAGTCCCCCATTGTTTGGGTGTTTTGAGTTTTTCTGTGATGGAGAGTCAATGGAATGAGATGGAAAAATATATATGAGATTTTGGATGGTTTTTATAGAGAAAATAGAGGAAGAGGAGAGGGCTTTTGAGTAAAGATTATGATAGGCATATTATGATTATGTGGTTTAATTGACAAAACTTAAAGTCAGATTTAAAGATTTAAAGGAGAATATGAAGGGGTTTTTGCTTTTTATTATTGTTCATTATAACATTTAAATCAAAGCTCCATCATGGATAAATTAATAGACAAACCAAGCCAAAACTAATCCATCAAATGACCGATAAGAATTGCAATTATGAAACTGATAATGAAATTAATACAAGACTTAAATATTGTAATTAAGGAGTATAAAGATTATATATAATAATAATAATATTAATAAACAAAACAACTAATTAATGGTCAAGTTAAAAAAAATAATAATAATAATTAATGGTTCAATTATAGGAGATTATATAGGTATAAAAAATAGAAATGAACTAGTGTGGCAACTCATGTGATGCACGGGTTTTGTTAAAAAAATATTTAAAATAAATTGTGCACTAAAAAAATGCATAATCTATTCCAAATTTGCTGGTTGAAGTTACATGGGCTAAAGCTGCATTCAATCTTTATCTTTACATTATATTTGGTCATGTAAGTTTTATATGACTGATTTTACATGATTCAATATTAAATTGGCAGAGTACATACCTCAAGAGTATCTTCTTTGTATGTTTTATATCCTTAAAACGTGACGACTTGTTGGTGTTTTAGGTATTTGGAGCCTTATGGTACTTTTTCGCTATAGATAGAGAGATTGAAAGCATGCATAGTTACGAAAAAAACTAGCTGCAGTCATCAATCTTTTAACTGTTGTTGACGGTGATTTTTGGTGATCACCAAGTCAATGATTCGTTTTTGAATTACTGCAGTTTATACTTGAGTAAGGTCAAAGATTGTAAAGAAATAACAGGTGATTTACGTGGTAAAACTCCAAAAGATCGGAGAAACATCCACGGGATCGTTGCCTCTAGCAACAAAGTCAAATCCACTATGAATCACGATTACAAGATGAAGAATGATAAAGAATGATTACAAGAACTTTTCAATATGATCCTCTCTCTCTCCCTATTCTACTTCTCGCGTCCCCCTGTTTATGAATAGAGGAGGTATTTATACATGTTGCTTCTAGGGTTTTAAGATGACCGCTAGGGTTTAGTGTTGTGGCCCCCAAGTCTCAAACGGTTTCCTAGTCCTATTTAGATTGTGTTTCCCTTTTTCGGCTGTGTCCAATTCTGAATGGGATTCTTTCTCCTTTATTCACCGGAGAACTACTTGTTTCCTTTTTAGCCTCTAATGGTCCACATCGTTGTTTATTGTGGACCTGCTAGCTGCTGATTGCAAGTGTTGGCGACTTGTTTTATTGTTTCCCGAGTGAGTATGCCCGAGTGTGCCCGAGTGTGCCCGAGTGTGCCCGAGCGTGCCTGAATCCGATCTGCTGCTCAAGCTGATCGTCTTTGTTTGTGGTCGGACTACTTATCCTCTTTTCCGAGTAAGT
Source organism: Acer saccharum (assembly GCA_030490815.1). NCBI lineage: Eukaryota > Viridiplantae > Streptophyta > Magnoliopsida > Sapindales > Sapindaceae > Acer > Acer saccharum. The sequence continues at coordinate 54,893,588 of CM059866.1, forward strand.
TATCGTGAAGGTTTCTGCTCCATAAGTTGACTTATCTTGACCTCTGCTGACCTGGCCTTCCATGGTGATGACGTGTCTATCACGACTATTTTTACCTATAACAATACCCCCTTAAATATTTGAGCCGATCATGTTTAGTCAAGCCCTCTCGGGTCTAATATTTAACTTCAATATTTCTTTATGATTAATCCTCATTTGTCGTTTCCTGCATTAAGGTATCCTCGTTTGGATCAGAGCTTTAAATGACGTGTCTTAATTGCGACCGCACACGTTCGATTTATCAATCATTTCAAATCTTTATGATGGCGATGCTTCTGCTCTCTGGCGGCGCCTGACGTTCTCTTGCTGCCACTTGTCCCTCTTTGATTGGCTGTGGTACGGTATATTTATGGGAATTGACCTTTCTGTTACGGAAGGTTTGATGTCACCTCATGAACTGTCCGCCCCAAGCCAACAGACAGCAAGGCTGCGTTCCGCAGTGGTGATACCAACCCCTGATGCACCCCCAAAGGCGAGACGAGATCCTACAGGCAGACCAGAGATGCTATCTGAAAGAGTGGCCAGGAGAAGTAAGGAGCACAGAGAGGGGAATGATTCCGACAAAGAGTACGATCAAGATCGGGTAGCCGGAGATCGAGACCGCCCCAGGAGGTGTGGCCACCGGAGAGATCGGTCATCCTCTGAAGAAAGTGAGCAGAATCATCATCGCAAGCGCCAAAGGGGCACAGTCCGGCTGTATGGCCTAAACCGAGATCATAGAGAGTTGAATCCCGAGGAGAGGGGCCAAAAACTGACCATAAGCCAAAACTTCAATGCGTTAGGAGAGCCTGAAGGGGACAGAGACATACTTATACAGAGCCTCACCCGGGAAGTTCAAAATAATCGTCGGCAAATGGATGTTTTGGTCAGGCGGTATGGGCGTAATGAGCTGTCAGATGATGAATCCGGAAGCCCTTTTACCAATGGGGTTTTGAGGATGCCTTTCCCAGAGAGATTTAGAATGCCCCACGTTGAGCTGTTCAAGAAGGATACCGACCCAAAAGAACACGTCCGGAGGTATAGGAGCGCTATGGCGCAATATGTCCATAATGATGCACTACTATGTTTGAATTTTCCCCAAACTCTTGGGGATCTAGGCTCCCGGTGGTTTGGAAGATTGCCAGCAGCAAGCATAAGCAGCTTCGGCGAACTAAGCAAGGCTTTCTCAAGGCAGTTCCTCGGGAATGTACACAGGAAAAAGTCAGTGGCTCATTTATCCCAACTCAAACAGGGAAAAGACGAGTCGCTGAAGAAATATCTGGGGAGGTTCGGTCAGGAAGTGTCCGAGATTGGAAGTGCAAACGACGAAGCAATAATTGCCGCTTCATTAACAACCTTCAGAACGGCCAATTGTCCTTTGACCTCAGAAGAGCCCGACTAACCCAGCTATGGCGATATGATGGACATGGCAGGGGGTTACGCCTTGGCCGAAGAGAGGAAATTGCCACAGGAGGTTACTTCGTACATAGTGGTCGCCCAGCGGGGTCCAACCAAGGACAGACCAAGATGCCCGTACAAAGGTGACAGCAGAAGAATAAGACCGGGATGGTCGGGATGGCGGGATGGACGACGGATACGACCCAAAAACTGATCAACCAC